>SKCR01028260.1:0-323960 GCA_019454045.1 Zanthoxylum bungeanum
TTTAGGTTAAGTTAAACTAATCGTTTCACGTGTTCTATTCGAATAAGAATTGGACCGAATTGAAATTGATCGATTTGTTTAAAATTAAAATTGAATTACAATCAAAAAATCGAACCGAACCGATCTGAATATATCAGTTCGGTACGATTCGATTTAGATTATTTTGTCCACTTCTAATTAAATGACTTTAATATATAAACTACGTGCATTATTTGAAATCCAGAGAGTGGTAGGATATAATTATACCTTATATTGTACAAGTAAATGTTCCAGTAATATTTGATAAATCTAAACGAAATTTTATCATGTTTTAAAACTAATCGAAACCCTTTTATAAGGTGTTTTGCTATAAATATGTTTGTTATTTTTTGGTTAATTTTCACAAATAAAAAGATATAATGACAAATTAATCAATAAGAACAATACCTGTTTATTAAATATTTATTAAATTAGTTGAACTAGTCAAATAAATTTAAAAAAAAAACATATGGAGAAATTTTTTGCTTGGTTGGGAGGCATGCATGCACTACACTGTTTTGCATGTTTTGGCTATTGAAATTAGAGCCCGCGTTGACCTCAAGCCACTCTCTATGGTCCATTAAAAATTTAGATCCATATTTTAATTATTTTAATGTTTTTTTATTAAAAAAAAAAATTAACAATCCAGTTCATCTAATACATTTAGCTAATCTTTATCATCTCCCTTTTTAATATCCAAAACCAAAACGTGAAATGAGAGAGAGAGAGAGAGACAAACAGTAATAGGGACAATAAAGAAGAGTAAAACATAATAGGAACCAAAAAGAAATAATAAAGCCCCAAATCTTTTTCAGATATTATTTTTTGATTAATAATTTTAATATAATTTACGGTCTCATTTTCAGCATCCCGTGTAGGGCTACTCAATTCAGAATTGGCCCTGATTGAATTGAAATGTTAATAATTTTAAGTCTATTGATCATGATGATAGGGATTAATATAGAAAAAAGAGTAATTAATATTATACTTAAAAATAATAACAATGAGGTTATGCTACAATGTGAAAAGGATTATGACTTGTTGCATTTCTGTTGAAATTATTGTTAGGCACGATTCAATAATTTGTTAATGTGTAAAACACTAAGAAATTCACATTTTATAAAATATAACTAAAAACCCACGTTATAGTTGTTGAGGAAAATATCTCATATCGGCTGAGATAAACAATTAAACTCAAAATATAAACATTGAGCAACCCTCAACTCTCAAGCTGGTTTTTGGGTTGAGTTAGACCTATGAATTTCAACAAGAATAATGTATTGATAAGAATGGCAGGAAGATGTTCTCAATCAATATCATTTTGAATGAACATTTTGCATTAACATAAACTCTCTTTTTTCTTTTGGAAAAGTTGAAAATTCGGTCGTCAAATTATCAGATCCGGACTTAATTAAAATAAGTGAAATCCTCAATTATTCCAATATCTTACAAAAAATACACTTTTTAAACTCAAATTCAGGACTTAATAATCAAATCCGAAAATCTTTATTTACAGTTATGGCTTGTCCAAAAAGTAAAAACCAAGAGTATCAAAGCATAAAGGAGTCGTGTGCATTTGAGCAGTGCTCTCTTTTCATAATGAGCTGCCAAAGAATCCTAAAATTGTGTCATCATTAGATGTTTTCCTTTTATATGATTTATTTATTATTATTTTTTAATAAATCGACTTTTAATCAATTTTGAATCAAACAAGAGTGCAATATTACTTCTCTATAGTTTATGTTTTTGTCTATATATACACGAATCTAATATATAAGAATGTTCTTGCAGAAAGGGTTTTACTGTGCACTTTGAATAAAAAGAGCATTTCATTACATATACTAAATTTAGTCAACTATTTTGTCTGGTACTGTAAATTCAGTCAATTTAATTGTTTTTATTTTAATTAGTGCAGCAAGTAATGTTTGTGATGATTGGTATTTATTTATTGGATACTAATTTAAATATAATTAAATCTTAATTAAATCTTGTTATTAAAATATATATAATATAAAATTATGAAAAAAAATTAACACACCTTAATTCAATATTGAATTCAAATTCGATAAGATCCACTCATTTAATAAAATGTCTGAAAGTCAACGAAACTAAAGTCAACGGAATTTCTTTCTTTTTTTGAAAAACCCCACCGCCAAACCATCCATTACGGGCTTAAGCGGAGCAGGTAAAATCAACGGTTGTCTCACTCTGAATTCGAACTCAGAACCTCAATATGAGATCTTAAGTCCTACACCACCAAATCACGTCCCTTAGGGACAAGTTAACGAAACTTTACCAAAACCAAATAAGGTAAAAAAAAAAAATAATAATAAATTTCAGACAAATAAACACAATACTACAAACAAACCAAACATTTTTAGTTCACCAAATTTTCCATTTGTACAGCCAAACAACATAGTAATAATTATAGTCACACTAAATATTTTATGGAGATACGATACATACATTAATTCCCCCATCGACACACGTTTATTCTTTTTAAAGTTTTGTCCAAACCCCATCAACACAACAATTTTTGATGTGTTTTCCTTACATGTAAGAGACTTGAACATAAACCCAATATACAAAGGCTTCTACTATATGAAAGGTCCGAGAAATATCTTCATATACACAATTATTTGAAGCAAAAAAAAAAGAGAGAAAAAGAAAATCTCCAATCAAATATTTATAATTCTAGCAGTAAAAGCAAATCGAAAATCAAACCTTGAAGAAGGCTTAGAGCTTGACAATTTCCGGAATATGAACCGGATAACGATCAATGCAATCAGACCAAGGCCCATCCGACGTCGTTTTAAGGGTCTTGTTACACTTCCAAACCGCACTGTTACACTTGAACCCACTACCAAAAGCAATCTGCCAAACTCTGTCTCCTTTCTTCATCCTCCCTTTCGATTCAATATAGCTCAGCTCATACCAAAGCGACGACGACGACGTATTTCCAAAACGGTGTAGTGTCATCCTCGACGCCTCCACGTGCTCCGCCGAGAGCTGCAAGTTCTTCTGCAGCTCATCAATCACCGCTCTCCCACCAGCGTGTATACAAAAGTGCTCGAACGCTTGTTTAAAATCTGGGATATAAGCTTTCCACGTAGGGTTAAAGATTTTACGGCCTATGAGTGTCATAAGAAACAGCAACTGTTCCGATGCGGGAAGGACCAGCGGTCCAATGGTGGTGATATTAGACTTCAAAGCCTCTCCGGCTATCGCCATCAGATCTTTAGACAGCGAAATTCCCACTTTGCCCTCCTTGTCTTCTTCTTCAAACACACAGCGGAAGGCCTTATCGTCAGCTCCCTTGTGTGTACGAACCACGTGGACCAACTTGTACTTGGCTCGGGACCGGTCTCTTCGCCGGTTCGATAACAAGATCGCGGCTCCGCCCATACGGAAGAGGCAATTCGGAAGAAGCATGGCTCTCTCATTGCCTTTGTAATAATTAGGCGTGATGATCTCAGTGCTCACTACGACAGCGTTTGAATTCGGATGAGCTTGTAAAAGATCTCTTGCTAAGTCGATGGATATAAGCCCCGCGCTGCATCCCATGCCCGAGAGATTGAAGCTCTTGATATTACTCCTCAGCTTGTATTTATTAATCACCATAGCTGATAAAGACGGCGTTGGTGAAAACAAGCTGCAATTAACTATAAGCACATCAATGTCCTTAGGTTTAAGTCCTGTTTTTTGGAACAGGGTATCCATTGCTGAGAAAATTACGAGCTCGGCTTCGGCTCTCGCGGCCTCCATGGTTGGCTTCGGAGGAATGTAATGAATAGCCGGAGGCAAGCAAGTTTCTTCTCCGAGACCGGATCTTTCAAGGATTCTCATTTGAAACTCGACGCTTTTGGGGTTGTTTTTCAAGATCAGGCGTGAGTGTTCCATGAAGGTGGCGAAGGGAACCCGGCACGTGACCGGAGGCTTGTAGCAAGCGTAGTCGACAAGGTAGATGGTTCTTGGCTTGGACATCAAGTAAACGGTGGTCACGAAGATTATGAGGAAAGATGAGCAAAGAATTTGGACAAGATTGAAGTGGAGTGATCTCCAGAGATTGAGAATTTCATCAGGGTCTAATCGGAGGACCTCGATAAGAATTGCAACCATAATTGGTATGAGCAATAGATAAAGAATGTGATTCACTAGGTATTGGTAGCCAAGTTTAACATATTTGAGCTTCACAGAGTTGGAGAAATCAGGCAAGATTTCAGGCATTTTTTGTTTTGTTTTTTTTTGTTTGGGAGAAGAGAAAATTTGTTGCGAAAGAGGATAAGTGATTGAGGAAATTAAAGGGCGGAAGGTGTGGAATTTAAAGGCTAACGGGACCAGAGATAAGAAGGTGGCAGATGAGAGGATTTAATGAAAGGACTCACGTCACTCAACGCTCACTTAACTCCGTATTAATTTTAATCACACACTCTCCCTCTCTCTCTCTTCCCTTTTTTACTTTGTTTTATTGTTATCTCTTATCCAAGTATGTGTTTAGTGTCATGGTTAGGGTTAATTTACTTTATGGTGATGAATTTGAATCCTAAAAACAATATATATATATATATATATATATATATATATATATATATATATATATATTTGTAGTAAAAATCTTATGTACCGAATACCAATTTTATCGATTGAGAATTTTTATATTAAATTATCCGAAGAGGTGTCCAAACAGAACAAACTCAATGATATTATTTGAGTTCGAAAGGGACTTTCGTCCCAAAAATGATATACATACATAAACTCTTATTTAAAATTTTATCACCCTCATCATTGTAGCTACAGTGAGTTACTGTAGCTCACTGTGGTCTGTAACTATAGTGAGAAAGGTGTGAAAACTTTAAATAAGAGTTTATGTATGTACATCACTTCTCACCTTCGTCCACACCTCTTTTATCGTCGCATGGGGGTTAGAATTGGGATCAGCTACTTACTCTTCTCCCGATTCTTCCGCTGCCCTCTAAGCCCAGTCTTACATACTTCTTTTTACCAATTCAACCCTTATTCAAACAATCATTCGGACATGTCACTCAAGTAAACTAGTGTTTTCTTTTGGGTATATCCGTCCTTTAATTTTGTGGTGTATATTAGATTTTTTTTTTCCTGTACATTTTGAGGGGACATTTTATATTGACATTCTAGTAACATTCTTGTTTCAAGCAATTGTATATTTTAGAGAGAGACTAGTTAATGTACAATTAAACCCAGCCACAATTCCGATTCCGAACAGGAACCGGAACCGTAATATTTTGGTTCGGTTAGTGTTCCCCCCTAACCGAACAGAAATCGAACCACTGGAATCGAACGGTTCCAGCGGTTCGAACAGTAACGGTTCCAACGGTTCTACGGTGGACCCGTTTATTTTTATTTTTAAAAAAAATCATTATTACAAATTTTTTTTTTAAAAAAAAAGGAAAGAAAACCGGAATTGAACCGGAACCGAACCGGCCGATTCAGTTCCGGTTTGGAACCGAACCGGACCGGTAGCCACCCCTATATACAATAACTTGAAACATGAATGTCACTAAAAAATATCTCCATATAATTATTATTCAGGGGGCGTGGCTTGGTGGTGTATGGATCAGGATCTCACCTTGAGGTTTTGGGTTCAAATCCAGATAGTGTGTTTCTTGTAAGAGTTTGGGACAGTCATGTATTTTACCTGTTCCGCTTAAGTCCGGAAGGAGTGGTTTGTCGGTGGAATTTTCAAGGATTTAAAAAAAAAAAAATTTGACCAATGATGTGATTGTCGTTGGTTTCATATTATTCTATTATAATGACCCAATGATGAGAGTATTTTTTTTTTTCAATCAGTTGTTTAATCTTTTAAGAGCAGGATTTCATATATATATATTCTATCTTAACATGCACTACTGAGTTTTAGATAGCATCAGCCATAAGCTGAATCAAATTAATGTGTATAAAATAATAAGGGTGGTAATTTGGGTCAGGATTCGTTTATTCGTTCGATTCGATCCACTTTAAAGCAAATACGGGTTTGAAAAAATGGATTTGTTTATTAAATGGGGGTATTCGATTCGATTCGTTTATTAAACGAATTGAATACGAATTTAAGCTCATTGATTCGTTTATTCATTTAGGATTCGTTTTATTATTTTTATTTACTAGTTCTTGTTAATTTTCAATTAAGATTCGAGAAATTATAGCTAATTATCATAGAAAAAGTAATATTTTCGATATTTTGTGAGGTATTTTTAGTAAATATATTAATTACATATTTCATATGTATATATTTATGAAGATTTAATGTAAATCAAGTGTGGTAAATTATTTTATTAAATAATATCATTGACTAATTAACGAATAAACGAATATTCGTATTCGATTAGTTTAATAAATGAATCGAATACGAATCATGATATTAGGATTCGTTTAATAAACGAATCGAATATGAATCCATCACATTTTGATTCGATTCGTTTAGGATTCGATATAAATTCGTTTCGTTGATTCGTTTTGTCACCCCTAATAAATAACCTTCATATACTTTACTTGTAACACTTCAAACAATTACTAAAAGCTTTGATAAAAGATTTTAATAATTATGTGTAAAAATTTCTCCACTGTTTTGGTGAACCTTATATCATTAAATTTTCTCTGATATTTCTTGCCTGATTGATTGACTAACTTGCTGATGAGTCAGTATGAATCAATTTAAAACTGATATATTTATGTGCATGTTAAACCTAAGATTGTTTAATTTACTATGTATAATTAAACAACAAAAACAAAAACAAAATTTAGTCAGTTCATAGTAGAGTAATGAAAAAAAAAAGTAATGAAATGTGCACATAAATAAATACATAAATCTAACACATAATCACTAAAAATGATATAAAAAATAAAATTCTCACTAGAGGACAAAGTCTTTATGTTGTACAAATATGTGTATTTATCATTTTTCTTTATATTATTTGACTTCTACAACTGCAATCCAACAAAGTAGTGAATTCATTAATGAATCAAAAAGGCCGTAGAAAAGTCAATGCAAGGCTAGCCAGCCATCTCCTTTGAGGGTGATTAATTCCATGAGCATGACACATTACAACACGCACTTTCATGGTGTGTAAAAGTAGAGGAATGATTAGGTCAAGCAGAATAATAGAGGTTTTTTTTTTTTTTTTTTTTTTTTTACATATTTCGAAATTATAATTTAATTATTTCAATTTTTTTAATACATAAAATGATAAAAATTTTATCATTGTTATTAAAAAATAATAGAAGAAGAGATATATAGTTTAAAAGGTTTTTCTTATTAATTCTAAAATTAAAGAATTTACAAGAGTTGTTCTCTATTTACAAAAATGATACTCTTATAAACAAAAATCCAGAAAATAAATACACTTCTCTCACTTAACTACAATGATTCTACAGTCATCACTGTAGCTACAGTGAGGGGAGTGTATTTATTTTCTGAATTTTTGTTTGTAAGAGTGTCACTTCTCCTCTATTTATAGGGAGAGATTATGATGAAATTATTGTCTCTAAATAATATTAGATAAGTTACAAATATAAAGAGTCAAAATAAAATATAAAAACTATTAAAGTAAATGGACCATCCCCAATTACAACACTCCCATTTGAGCCAAATAACTTTAATTTCACACAATGTGTTTGACCTTTAAATATATATAACATTGTCTCCTTAAAACTTTACCAGTAAAACCCAATGGGATAAAACATGGTCGAAGAAAAAAAAGTACAATGTACTTTTATAAAATAGTAGTTCTTCACGTCAATGAATACCATCCTAATGAAATGTTTCCCTTCAAAAGATATCATTGGGATAATTTACTAAGTCAATGCATACCAATGCTATATATAATCTTCTTAAAAGATTATGTCGGTAAAGCTTGGATAAATAAACCTGCAAAGTTATTAGTGGAACGTATTTACTTGACATCATTTTGTTTGCTCTATTGGAGCTCAAAAGTGTAGAAGATCTTTGGTAAAATGTGTTTGGTTCTGTATCCCTTGATGTATCCTCCTCTAATTTGTGCAATACATGCAACATCATCTTCATAAATCATTGTTTGAATATTTGTAGCGGAGTTCAAGTTGCACGTGCTCTGAATGTGATAGATAAATGATCTTAACCATATACATTCTCTGTTTGTCTATATGTGAACTTGTCTTATGAGGGTCAGAGAGGTATCTTACATCAATACAACCAACTAGACTTGGATTTTGTGTTATCTCACTTGAATAAAATAATCCAAAGTCTTTTGTCCCATGAACATAACATAAAATATGTTTGACGTCATTCTAATGTCGTCGAGTTGGTGCAGAGCTAAATCTTGTTAATAAATTGACTGAGAATGCAATATTTGATTTAGTGCATTGGCTATAATACGACACCAATTGTAATAAGATATGATATTTATGGACCAAATATCTCTTCATTATCTTCTTTATGACATAATAGATCCTTTTTAGAATCGAGAGATTAGAAAATCATTGGGTTAACTTTATCTATTTTGGAATATTTCAAAAAATTCTCAATTTAATTTAACCGTTGGATAAATAAATATTTAGGTTTATCAGTCTGTAGTCCGAGACAGTACCTAATTTTCCCAATATTTCAAAATCTTTTTTCAAATATTCATCAATTTTTAGAAGCTCTTCAGAAGTTCCAATTAAGTTCATGTCATTGACATATACTACTATAATAGCAAATCCAGATTTAGACTTTCTAATGAATACATATGGACAGATTTAATCATTTATATATTCATCTTTCATCCAATATTCACTCAAACGATTATACCACATGTGTCTGGATGGTTTCAATCCGTATAAAGATCGTCGTAACTTGATTCAACATAATTTACGATCATTTGATTTATATGCTTCAGGCATTTTCAATCCTTCAAGGATTTTAATGTAATTATCATTGTCAAATGACCTAACTATCCATGAGACATATATCAAGTTTTTTAGACATTGCCAAACTTATTAAAAGTTGAAATGTAATAGTATTTATCACATGATAATACATTTATATTCAATATCAGGTCTCTATATGAAACCTCATGCGCGCTTTATATATAATTATCTCATTATGTTTATTACGTTTCTTTATGAATACACATTTATATCAAATAGATTTGACATCTTTAGGTGTCTAGACTAAGGCCCAAATGCTTAAAGTTTGGCTAAATAAATCAATTCTGCTTGAATTGTTTCTTTCCATTAGGGTCAATCGTGCATTTGTCTGCATTCATCGACAATTTGAAGTTTAAAATCATTTGTAATTTCAATACCTATTGTGAACGTAAATATATATTGTCGATGACTTATTCATTACGATCCCACATCTCTCTTGTATAACTATAATTTGTAGACTTTTCTCTTTAGAAGATATTTTCTCTTCAAGGACTTTGTCTCTTCAGGGGTTTATGTCTCTTCACAGACTTGGGTATCTTCAAGGTCTTATTTCTCTTAATGGATTATTATTTCTCCTGAAACTATTGATTCTGAGAATGTGAGTGTATTTATAGCTTGAGCATTATTTGTAACAAGATCACGATCTCTTATTTTCCTCTTCTGGGGAATAATATCTTTTGACGGCGGATTTTGGTCTCAGGGTAATATTGGAATATCACTCCCGAGGAAATCCTCCCTCAATAGTGAATTTGTTTGGTTATGGGGGACCAAAAGCAAACTTAGCAAAAAACAGATAAATACACCAATCAACAAGGAGATTTAACGTGGTTCGGTGGATCTTGGTCCGACCTACGTCCACGGGCACAAACAGGATGATACTTTTTATTACTGAAATATGCTTCTCGGATCTTTTTTGTGTTTACAAGTCAGAGCTTGATGATTCTGATGCCCACTTTTAACCTTCAACTTGTTCTCCCCTTTTATTCTCTCTTTTTTGTTGTTCTTCCTTTCTCTTCACTCTACCCTCATATTTATAATGGTGAAGAAATCATATTCCTATTTGTACAAGAATTTCCTAGTTGAAACTATTCCTTTTTCCCATAAGGATTCCTAGTCAAAACTATTCCCTTTTTCCATAAGGATTCCTAGCCAAAAACTACATTTACTTCATTTATCCTATTAGGATATTAACTCACCAGTTTTCCTCATGAAAATAGGATAACTTGTCATCTTATCCACAAGGATATGGTGTTATCTTCAGGAGCACGCCTCACTATATGGTCGGTCTTCATGAGGTCGGTCACAATAGTTTTTTGTACTGAGAGTGATGCTGTCGACCTGATAATTGCCCGGTCATCCAATCTTTACGTGGTCGGGTTAACGATCTTAAGTGCTCGGCCCCTGACTCATGTGGTCGGGTCGGTATTAATGATCCGGACCAATAAGGAATTACCCTTTTACCCCTGTCGTGCTGCTTAAATGACATAGTGCCCGGAAAACACCATCAACATCTGTCCCCTAGTTCTCGGTTCCAACGAGTATACAAGTTGGTGCCGGGAACTATAAAAAGATGTATGCTGATCGCTTTGCTGGTGGTCGCTCCAGAAATCACAGAGAAAAACGCATTGGCTGCAAATCTGGTCATTCCTGCCACCTTCATGTGCTCAGTCAACGAGGATCCCGATATCTACCCGTGGAGACAATGCTTTGCCCTTATGCTGATGACGATCGACTCGGTGGGACGTAACCCGACCCCGAGCTGAGAAGAGCATTTGGCTCTGGGGGAATGTCCCCTCCCCAGACCAATAGAGGGCCGACCATGGGGGAGATGCTCCGATCCCATGCCGATGATAAGTCTCTCGGTGGGACGTATCCCGACCCCGAGCTGAAGAAAGACTTGGCTCTGGGGGAATGTTACATCCCCAGTCCAAAGAAGCCGACTCGGTGGGACGTAACCCGACCCCGAGCTAAAAGAAAGACTTGGCTCTGGGGGAATGTTACATCCCCAGTCCAAAGAAGCCGACTCGGTGGGACGTAACCCGATCCCGAGCTGAAAGAGAGACTTGGCTCTGGGGGAATGTTACATCCCCAGTCCAAAGAAGCCGACTCGGTGGGACGTAACCCGATCCCGAGCTGAAAGAAAGACTTGGCTCTGGGGGAATGTTACATCCCCAGTCCAAAGACGCCGACTCGGTGGGACGTAACCCGACCCCGAGCTGAATAAACCATAAGGCCTCGATGGAATAAAATCCAGATCCGAGCCGATTAACCAAGCGGCCTCGGCGGAACGAAATCCAGCCCCGAGCCGAATAAACAAGTGGCCTCGACGGAACAAAATCCAGCCCCGAGCCGAATAAACATCGGCCTCGGCGGTACAAGAGCAGACCCGAGCCAAATAACCAAGCGGCCTCGGCGGAATGAAATCCAGCCCCGAGCCGAAACAAACATCGATCTCGGCGGTACAAGAGCAGACCCGAGCTGGAAAGAAACATTGGTCTTGGCGGTACAAGAGCAGACCCGAGCCGGAAAGAGACATCGGTCTCGGCGGTACGAGAGCAGACCCGAGTCGGAAAGAGACATCGGTCTCGGCGGTACGAGAGCAGACCCGAGCCGTAAAATATATATCAACAAAACGGACTCGGCGGTACAAGAGCAGACCCGAGCCGTCAAACAAATATCAAAACCATTGTGTGAGCCATAACAAACAAGCATAATCAAATGTCAACCTAAGTCAGAAGAGGTTTTACTCAACTTTTTAGGATCTGTTGCCTTCCGCTTTTTCGCCTCTTTTCCGATTGGCTCCGGCTTCAAGCCCCTCATTATTCGTCTCTTCCATCCTCTCCAGTTTGTCCATCATGGATTTTAGAAGGATTTGATTTTCCTTCCTATCTTTCTTCATATTTTCCTCCATCTTCTCCATCCAATCTGCTGTTGAACTCCCTGACGACCAGTGATTTCCATCTTCTACCATCGTCTTACTACGCGAACTGCTTTTTGTAACATTCCCCACAGACGGCGCCAACTGTTGACGGTGGATTTTGGTCTCAGGGCAATATGGGAATATCACCTCCGAGGGAATCCTCCTCCAACTGTGAATTTGTTTGGTTATGGGGGACCAAAGGCAAATTTAGCGGAAAACAAGAAAATACGCCAATCAGACAAGGTGACTTAACGTGGTTCGGTGGATTTTTGGGAATCCGACCTACGTCCACGGGAAAGAACAGGGTGGTGCTCTTTATTACTCCAATATACTTCTCAGGCCTCTCTTTCGCTCTTACAGATTGGAACTTTACAATTCGAATCTTTCACTCTTGTGATGATTTTCAGATCTCTTCAACTTGTCATTCTACACTCACTTTACCCTCCTATTTATAATAAAAACAGGAATCAGACTCCTTCTCTTACAAGGGTCCTAATTGAGTCAACCTCCTTCTGCCACAAGGTTTCCTAATTTCAAACTACATTTACTTCCTTTATCCTATTAGGATATTAAGTTATTACTTTACCCCATTAAAGTAGGACAACTTATCCCTTTTCCGCAAGAATATGATGCTTTATCTTCCTGAGCACGCCTCGTCATGTGCTCGGTCTTCATGAGGTCGGTCATGATAGCCATTTGAACTGAGAATGCTGCTGTCGATCTGATAATGCTCAGTCATCCGATCTCAAGTGCTCGGCCATTTAGTATAAAGTGCTCGGCCTCTTACCGTCAAGTTGTCGGGTCGGCTTTAACGGTCTCGATCAATGGAGTTACCCCTTTTACCCCTGTCGTGTTGTTTAAATAACATAGTGCCCGAAAAACACCATCAACAATATCTTTTGAACCAAGTGGTCTGCCACACTTCTGACGCGTAACAGATAATCCATAGCTACTTTTACACTAGATTGTTCAACATGAACAATCATTCGGGTTAGTGTATTAACAAATAGAGGTGTTCATAGGGTCGGATCAACTCGCAACTCGACCTGACCTGATGCAACCAGACCCAACTCGATCGGGTTTGCAAAAATAAAAAAGCAATTTTGGGTCGGACCCGACCCAACCCGTAAAATCAGATCGGGTCGCGGGTTCAAATCAAAAAATCAGATTTGACCCGACCCGACACGCAATTAATGATTTTCCCATTTTCCTCTCTAGTTAATTTATCATAATTTGGTTTAATTATAAATCTTATCAAAATTATATCACAAAAAATAATTATTATACATTTTTCCGACCCAACCCAACCCGTATTGTTTTGACTCGACTCGCAATGACCTGACTCGTGGGTTTCACTTTCAAATTTCAGATTTCGGGTCCTCCGACCCGCATGACTCGACTCGATCAGGTTTAAGAAAAAAAAAACCCAACCCGACCCGTGAACACCCCTATTAACAACTAGTATATGCAACTTAGTTACTTTTGATGTCTGTATAAATATATCACGTAATTGATTTATAATTTACTACAAATGAACTATTATTCATACTTCATTTTCATATTGACTGGTGTGAGAGACATAATAAATAAATTCTAAAAAAGTGTGTGGCTTACTTCAGGAAGCTCCATTTCTTTTAAGATAGGAAAATTATCTCATTTAAATGGAAATCTGTAAAAAGATAATTTGTTAGAAGTTCCAATTGCTAACAAAATTTTTCAGTTAGGTCAGCATAACCATATATAGTTTAAGCAATATTAATATTTAAAAGTCAAATATAAACAATATACATAAGATAAAAACATGAAATATTAATTGTCATCTAATTTTCACACTTTAATTTCAAAGAGATTCGACACATTAGGGTGAACGAGATATGTTGGATCTTTAACCACTCTAATGTTTCTTATCAGCTGGTTATATCATTTTTTATCACTTTATCATCATGGGGATTCATGAATATTTTCAGGACATTAATCATGCCATTCTTCTACATTTACCTATTCATTATGATATGCATTTACCTTCACTTCAGGGAATAGGAAATATCATATTTCTAATCAAAAAACTTTTCAACTCACAATTTCAAGTGTGAATTAATTAGATAAAGTTGAGTTAAACTCAATAATAGTAAACCAACTATATTTTACTATAGTAGACATAACTTCAAACTCTCTTGTAAAAATATTACAAGAAAATATTCATCCTTCAGTGATATTTATTTTCCTTAATAGTACATTCTAAGCCCATAATTTAGATTCACATTTCAATATCTATATCTCATGAAATAAAATGGTATAATATGACATCCAGAACAAAACTTTCATAATCATGTATAGAACTCCAAGTTCATATATATGATACTTGTAAGCTTAGAACTTTAGGTTCTAATTATTTAAAGTTGTAACTTAAAATTTCAAGTTCTATTTTGTTCCCTAAAATTTCGAATTCTCTTTTAAAATTCATAATTCCAAACTTTAGGTTTAGCATTAAAAATTATCGTAGAACTTCTAGTTCTGATTTATATGATTAATTTTCTGATCTTCAGGTTCATATATGAAAATGATAGATGTAGAACTTTTGGTTTTAAGAGTTACAACTACGAACTTCAGGTTCTAATTTATTTGTAATTGTCAATAGTAAATATATACTTGTGTCTTGATATGATATCATTTCGGCGGATATCTTTCAAAATTCAGCATATTTCTACTAGATATGACTGGATATAAAATATTTTCAATATATAGTTTAATTCCACTTGCTACTAAAATTATGGCTCTTCTAGACCCTTCAATTAATATTAAGTTCGATAAATATTTCTTATCTCGAAAAATGTATAACAACACTATCAACTAAGCATATTTCTTCCTCTTTTTTTAAGAGCAGATAATTTATTTTATAAGTTTATATGATTTCTAAAAATCTTCATAAAGGTTAATCAATGATATCTATAAATAAGATACAAATTTTATGAACATCAAGTATATAATCATTGTATTTTTGTATCGGTAAAAGTAATATCTTCAGGATATTTGAAAGTACTAAATATCTTCTGGATATTTGAAAGATCTAACATTTTATCATAAACATATCACATCCGGTGATGATTCAAATCTTAATAAACTTAAAATAATAATTCAAGATAATGCCTTACTCTTTTACTGCAGTGGAGTTTCTCTATTATATTTATACGTAGTTGGAATTAACATTCACTACTGGAAAAATTAAGAAATCGGTTTTCATGTTCTATGATAACATCACGTTATATTTATAAATTATAGTTCATAACTACAAGTTCTGATATTAGAAGCTAATTTAAACTTCAGGTCTAATTAGCTTTTTATTATTGCAAACTTCTTGTAGTAATAATATATATAGTATAATTCAAAATAATTAAGATAAAATAAATAGAAAATAAAAAAGCACACAAATTCGTATGATGCAAACAAAAGAATTTACATACACATATTTGTAACTTCATGCTCTCTTGAAAAATATTTATTTGATCTAGAACTTCAGTTTCCGATTATTATTTAGAACATCAAGTTCTAAAAAGGAAATTATATTTGTGAACTTCAATTTTTAATTGATAAGCTTAATATTTAGAATTTCAAGTTCATAAATATAGTATTATAAATTCAGAACTTTAGGTTTTATGGTAGATTTAAAACTTCATGTTCTAATCCAAAATTTTAATTGATGGGTTAGAACTTCAAGTTCTTTAATTGTAATATAAATTTAGAACTTCGGGTTCCATAATTATTTTATAAATTTAGAAGTGTAGGTTCTAATTTAAAGATTAATTAATGGGGTTAGAACTTCAGGTTCTAATTTACCTATTATATTTTGTCATAATCATGGAAAAAATAAAGTGAAATAAAAATAAATCAGAAATAAAAATATTGTACTTATTTTCTGATGTGGAGGGTCCAACGTAATGACAACCACATGACATACTAATAAGAGCAATTAAAATATTAAACTAATAACAATAAAAACATAACATAGTGAATTAGAAATTCGATATCTAATTTTAAAATTGAAATTCAGAACTTCAGGTTCTGAATTAGAACTACGGGTTCTAATTTTAATGTTGAGATTCAGAATTTCTTGTTCTGATTTATTTATACTACAAAACTTTAAAGTTGTAAAAATAATAAGAATTTAGATTCAAAGATAAATGAATCACAAAATTCAAGAGCGTAATGATAATGATCATCATCAAATTCATTTACAAATCACAAAGATTTAACAGGCAACCACATGGATTGAATTTGGTGGTGATTCTACTTTGACATGCATGCTAGGTGACTAAGCCTATTTGATTATTAGGATAAGCCGCATACATACCATCAGATGGAAGTTGATGGAGATGGTCTGATTTGGTTTTAAACAAAATCATTATCATCGAATTTTACACAATGTCATTTTTGTAGGAAATAAAAGCTTCAGGCTTTATTCATAACCATCCATATATGATCAAAATCTTTAGGCAAAGATTTGGTGTACTCGACTTTCTTCTTTTCTTCTTTTTTTTTTTTTTTATATTAAAAAAAAAAACTTAAAAAGAAGATGATCATGCTGATAACGTGTTATAAAATAAGTGACAAATAGAAGAAGATAATATATCTTAAAAGCTGCACGCTTTTTTTATTAATTCTAAAATGAATGGATTTACAAGAATTGCTTTTTATTTATAAGGAGAGATTATGGTGAGATTATTATCCCTAAGCAATATGTGATAAGTTACAAATATAAAGAACTAAAATAAAATATAAGATTGTTAAAATAAAAGAACCATCCACATTTACAACAATCCTCCCTTTATTCACCTATTAATTTTCATAAAAATAATACTACATCTTCCAATAATATTGTACGTATGGAACAAATTTTTTTTTTCCCGGACGAGGCTAGGGAATAGGTATCATAAATTAAGGTTTATTAATTTGTGGAATGCTAAAACACTCTCTCAAAAAAAAAAAACAAACAAACAACCTACTAACCCCGTGTCCCCTTGCTACCGCCAAGCCAATGTGGTCGAATGGAGTTTAATTTCAGCTTTCACTCTTCATACTCTTCTCTTTTCCCCTATAGTTTAAGGCCATTTTTTTTTCCTTTTTATCTTTTTCTTTCGATTCATAGGATTAGATCTGGATTTCCATCTTTCTGTGGTTGTGGTTAAGCGTAACTAGATTTGGATCTATATTAACGTAGGTGTTTAAAATTGGTGCAACTATAAGGGACACATGTCAATACACAATGAAACCCTTCTCACACGTACATTTTTAGTGGAACTTTTGCAAATAGTTGTAACCTCACTAAGAGTGCGACACATATTGTGCGACTCGTATTAGATTACTTTTACACTAAGGGTATATACCGGAATGACCTATTTCAAAAAGTTCAGGAAGACCTTGGAATAATGTTACTCCGGGGTCACATCACTCCGAAACCCAGGAGGACCGGAGTAGTATTACACCGAAAATTCAGATAGCACACTAGAAATATTCAACACATGAGCTAGAACACTCCTAAGTACTCTGGAATATTCTAGAACCGGAATGATCCAGAAGATCATTCCAGAGTAACCTACAATACGCCAAAGGACATGATCTCACCCAAATCTCTATGCCCGATATCAGTCATGATGCATAAATATCTATGTCCGATATTTCTATGATAAATACCTATGCCCAAGATTAACAAGCTGTAATACTAACCTGCTTACCTCAGCATGAAGAATTAATTAAACATGAAAACCGATAGATGTATTGCCACCTAACATTCCAAGATACACCAGAATAGGTGTAAACCATGCAAATTAATAAACTATCTCATCGCTGACACCTCCACCAAAAAATCCCCTATATAAACCAATGAACACAAAGAAAAAAATGATTTTTTTTCTTACATAAAAAAAGGAAACTAAAAAAAAAAAAAGAGAGAAAGAATTAGAAGAAAAAATAATGAACTAATAGGGACCTCTGTGTATGAAAGCCCAAATAATAAAAAAGACTTCAGCATCAAGCCCAAAATCGAAATCCAAAATGTGATCAAACCGAGCCCAGCGAACTGAAAGTACTTTTTTTTTTGTTTATAATATCACTTTTCACTTTTCACACACAATTGGTATATAATTTTTTGTACGGTTTCATGTTTTTGTGCAGGTGCATGGAAAACAATAAACATATGATTTGTGAGACTGCATCTGATAAATCTGAAAATAAATGAGAAATATCTTATATATATATATATATAATATAATATAATTTATCGATTATTATTTTGAAATAAATTATTTAGTTGTTGTATTGGTCCTGTGTGTTACTTTGTTTATTGTGTTAATCCACTTTTCATTTTAAAATTTGTATTCACCAATTCCTATAGAGAGGTTGAAAAATCAGGTTGAATCTGTAATTCTTCTAGGGTCATAGTAGATTTATGTGTGAATTTGGATTATGATTGACTATAGAGAATATACAATGCATATAGTTTATGTTGTCAGACTTTATCCCGACTAAGCTTGATTTTTACCTTTTTTTTTACCAAATATTACATTCGAGCTTATATGGTATTTATAATCATTTGTGATGTTTTTATTTATGAATGAATTTCATATTTCAAATGATTTTGTTTCCATTGGGTATCATTGGACCCACCAATGCCAAGCATGAATTTGTCTCTAATATAGTTTCTCATGACGCCTTCCCCTTAGTGAAATTCGAACCATGGGATTGGAAGCCATACAAGTATTTTCAATATACCTATACCAAAGACAAATTCACGTGCGGTAGATCACACAGTACTCCAAAATGAATAAAAGTCTTCCACATACTTAATTTTTGATCACCAAGCTAAACAAGGGTTAATTAAAGATTGGACTTATTTTTCTGATCAGTTTCCAGTTTATAGTTTCCAAATGGGACTATCAAGTTAAGTATTATTTCCTTCTTCCACAGTTTAAGAGACATAAAACTAATAAAGAAAATTAATTTTCTTAACCAAATGTAGACTTTTAAGAGGTATATTAATCTACCGGTTAGAGACACGTGTCACTTTTTATCATTCTTAATGTAGTACTCATAAATAACCCTGGCCGTTGACAGTTCCAGAATCGAAACTGAAACTGTAAAATTATCTAATAAAAAAAAATTGATTTAAATTAGTTTTAATTTGGAAAAAAAATAAATTAAAAGGGTTTGAGTTTAATTTTTTTATTTTGTAAAGAAAATTAAGCTGCCTACATATCTTTTGGGGTCTGCAGGAATCAAAGCTCATGTAATTCTCTCATATTTTGTTGAATTTTAATAACCCATTTACAGGTTTATCTTAATCATCGTTGCCACTGTCGGATGTCATCGTTCCTTCGGTTGTTGTTAAATCATATAAATCTCCCATTGTTCGTTGTTGTATCTCTTGTTGTCGTAATTCTACTCTCGTTCAATCGTCTAAGCAGACTTGAGCTTCTAATGAATCAGGGTTCATGACAGACCGCGTCTCATCTAATATACTACCTAACACACTAAATGCTTGTTCAACTGCTACAGTTGAATTTGGAACTTCTAAAAATTATTTAGCGATTACCATAGGAGTTGGAAATATATTTGCATGTCTACTCCACCACTTAAGGACTGTAAATTATTTACATGTGGAACTATCACCAAACTCAAAAATTATTGTTAGATATATGTTAAATTCAGAATTATTGCCAATGAATCCTCTAGGTTTTTTCTGCCTTTGCATTAATATGCGATCACCCATACTAATCTTAACTGGCTTAGTCTGAAATTGGCTCTCTTGAGTAGGGAAATCCTCATGCTCATCTATTGTTGGATTCTGACTTGCACTTGGCATTTTCGTGATTTGTAATAAATAAACTAATAACGGGAAATTTAGATAGTATTTTAGAATTAAAAATAATAATAGAGAGTAATTGAGAATTTGAGAAGAAATTGAAAGAATAGAATTATATATAGAAATTGAGAGAATAGAAGAAAATTATTGTTAAGAGAATCAAGCCATTAATGTGAATATTTATAGACAAAATTTAAATAATTTAATTTATAAAAAAAAAATCATTGGCTTTCAGCCAACGGTGATATCCAGCATGTCAATGGTCATATTCAGCATGCCAACGGTCTTGGCTAAGTCAGTTACGGTTGGAGGTATTTACCTCCAACGGTCACTGTTTTTTTTTTTTTTTTTTACAGTTCCCGGTTTCATTTTTAATGGAATCGTCGAACTAGATTTTTTCAATTTCAGTTCCGATTCGTGGAATTGGATATGAAACCGGAGGTTTCCTACGATTTCGATTCCGATTCGAAATCAAACTGTGACCGGCCTACTCATAAACTTCTTGATTGTCTATCTCGCACTAAATGGAAACTATAGGATGAGTACACTTAAGTTGTTGCTTTGGCTTAGGGCAAAGCATTTATAATGATCTCCTTATTGACACTTAAATACTTAATCCTGTACAAAGTTAATTCCTCCAACAAATCAATGCATGCTTACGGCTGAAAATGTGAATAATAAAAATCAAGGTAGTAGTTTCGAATATCCCGGAGAGATTTATGAATGAATTTTTCTCTATTTTGGACGTAATCTTAGGACATAGATAATCACCGATGTTAGAATTTCTTTTTTTCGAAAAAAAAAAAAGGGAATATCTAAAAAGTCCAAAACCATCACGGTTGTTCTAATTCAATTCAAGAAAAAGATCTTCTTGTTCACCTATATATCAAATGATATAAATATACATAACAAAATGGATAATAATAAGTTTGCCGTTAGAAAATAAAAATAGCGTGAGATATGGGAGCCAAAATTTAACTTTTTTTTTCCAAACTTTAAACTTAAAAATTAAATACCTCCCAAAATATAAAATGTTTCCAAAAAATTACATATTATTAATTTATAAATCACAACATTTATAACTAAGGGTGGCAGTTTGGGTCAGGATTCGTTTATTCGTTCGATTTGATTCGCTTTAAAGCGAATATGGGTTTGAAAAAAGGATTCGTTTAATAAATGGGCCAATTCGATTCGATTAGTTTATTAAACGAATCGAATACGAATTTAAACTCACTAATTCGTTTATTCGTCTAGGATTCGTTTTATTATTTTTATTTACTAGTTCTAGTTGTTTTTCAATTAAGATTCGAGAAATTATAGCTAATTATCATAGGAAAATAATATTTTCGATATTTGGTGAGATATTTCTAGTAAATATATTAATTACATATTTCATATGTATATATTTATGAAGAATTAATGTAAATCAAGCGTGGTAAATTATTTTATTAAATAATATCATAATTAAACGAATATTCGTATTCGATTCGTTTAATAAATGAATCGAATACAAATCATGATATTATGATTCGTTTAATAAATGAATTGAATACGAATTCATCACATTTTGATTCGATTCGTTTAGAATTCAATACAAATTTGATTCGTTTTGCCACCCCTATTTATAACAAGTATCATTGTTGATATGTTTCGACCCAAAAAAATTGGGTAAAAATAACCATTATATTTATAAGTTACTGACCAATCATCTTTAAACATTAATATCTTCTTTATTTGAACTTCAAATCACAATCTGTAAGATGTTATATATGGTTAGCATTCACACCTATAACTATTATCAATGAGTCTCTCAAATTAGGATTTCTATAATATCAAAATCAGCTCCAAATTTACTATATCACAATAGTCACACTTCACAGTCACACAATTATAGTCACACAATTATAGTCACACAGTCAGAGTCACACATATAACTCAATCATAATATCAGCCACACACACGATTCTCAGTTATATTTTTCAGATTCAATGCCAATTACAAATATCTAATCACATTTTCTTAGTCACAATAACAATCATATACAAAATATTCAGTCATATTTCTCCGTTACAATGATAGTTACAAAAATTTATATACAATTACAATGTCAGTCACAGTTATAATATCATTTTACATATTTAAAAATATATTCGAATATGTCCATTTTTTTTTAAAAGTCATTATTCATGTGAATAATGACTTTAAAATATATTTAAAGTCCGACTCTAGAGAAAACCATTTTGGTGGTTTGGTGAAACGAGCTTCAATTTCACTCGGTCTTGCATGCATCATATCATATTGCATGTATTAGAGAATACAACACGTGCTTGTAGCCAAATTGATGGTTAGTTAATTAATTATACATTTGTTTTCAGTGTTTTTTAATTTGCTTGTCAGTAAGATCGCTGTGCTAAATTTGCTTGGAGTACAGAATCTGTTTTTGAATTTCACTGTTCAATAGTAATTTATTTTTTTAAAAATAATGTGTTTAAAAAATATATAATATTAGAATGGAGATGGGTAAATTATAAATATAAATATGTTGAAAGTCAGCTTAAGACTATATTATGGGTTAAATATGAATGATTTTATAAAATTATGACTATTTATTTAAATTATTAGGAACTCGTCATTTTTTAAGAATTAATTATAATAGAAATGACCTTTTAATAAATCTCTAAATGGAAATTGATGAAATACATTCATTTCATTTGTGGAAATTAAGCATTAATTTTCCTCATGTTACTACAAGAAAATACTATTTACCGATTGCTAATTTAATAAGTAGGAATGATATATTACCGATCGATTATCGACCGAAATATTATGTCGGTAAATGACTTGTCGATACCATAATACCGATCGAATATATTTTCGTTAGTGATTTTACCGATCGATTACCGACCAAATAAATTTGTTGTCAGTAAATATTACAGACAAAGTATGAAAAATATCGGTCGTTAAATAAATGAATTCGGTCGATAAAACCCAAATATACTACCAACCGAAAAAATATAGGGTCGGTGAAAAAATCTTTTACCGACCGAAATAATTGTCGACCTTATAGTATCATCGGTGAAATTTACACATTGTGTTGGAATAGTATAGTCATATCTAGAGGTATAATTTTGGAATTTTGATCAAATACCGACCTGGTTGTATTAAAAGATTTTTTTTGTAGTTTTTTTTTTTTGCCATGTGTGTATTATTAATAACTAATGGTAAGATTTAATTGTAGATAACAATTATTACAATTATTACACGGTAATTGGGAAATCCGAATATGACAAAAATTACAATTATAATTATTATCCTCGGAGCAGACCCTAACGGCAGACCCTGAAAGCGGAGGCAAGGACTGATGAGCAGAGGCAGAGGCAGATGGCAGAGGCTGAAGGCAGAGGCTGAGGCTGAAAGCAGAGGCAGAAGATGAAGCTGAGGCGAGGCTGAAGCTGAGGCAGAGGCTGTTGGCAGATGCTGATGCTGAGGCAGAGGCTGTTGGCAGATGCTGAGTCAGGCAGAGGCAGAAGCTGAAGCTGAGGCAGAGGCTGTTGGCAGATGCTGATGGCAGGCAGAGGCTGTTGGCAATGCTGAGCAGGCAGAGGCAGAAGCTGAAGCTGAGGCAAATCAGAACTTTCCCGAGGCTTGTTGTAAAACAACAATATCCTTAAAACAAATTCGTCCCCTACCGTAGGTGCAGTAGAACGTGAGACGATTGTTTCCCAGGATACAACGGAAACGTACGAGAAAGGGCACCACCAGACTCGTATCCAACGAACCACAAAGTGTTTGAACTCTCCTTTTAACAAAACAAAGAAAATGATCTTTCGTGTGTGTGCTATATCTTTCTCTATTTTCTATTTTATATTTTTGAAAACAAGAACTGATGTTGTTTATATAGGAAAAGAAAACACATCTCAATTAATAGAAATTAACTAGCCAATTAAATTTCATAATGGGAGATGTTACACATTGTTGTAACCACTAAGCTAATTAAATTAGCACTAATGGAAATTAAACTAGGTAACCACCAAGCTAATTAGATTAGCACTTATGGAGATTAAACTTTGTAACCACCAAGCTAATTAAATTAGCTGTTATGGAATTACAAAAGGCTTGAAAATTGTGAACTTTGAGCAACAATTTCTCATTCACCCAAGCACCATTTTAAGCATATGAATATACCATTTCGAAGTACTCACGGAGGAGTATCCGAATCATTCAATACAACCACTAACACGAAGTGGACCATGCTTAAAATTGAGCCTCAAAATGCTTATAAATAAGCATTTTTCCAACAATCCCCCACATGAATGAATTGGCGAAAACGTCGAATAAAATTATTTTTATAAAACATTTTATTTTGACCTAGAAGAGTTCAACGGTTCAACACCTGCATAGGATAGGTAGGCCACAGCCTTTGAACCTTCCCTTGTGAATATATCTCATTACTGGCTGACAGTTGACGCGATGTCATTGAACTGTACTGCCGTTCATGTAATTGGAGAACACATATCACACAGATATTTTACCTACACATTTGAGTTCTCATTATTATGTTCATTTTGGCCATGAACATCTACCTGGTTCTGCTGCAGAGTTTCTAAAATTGTGCCCCGTACAATTCCCTTTGAAGCGGCCCCACTTCTCTCTCACATAGGTGATTTCTTATTTAAGAGTATCTCGTAATACTCTGCTCGGATTCCCGACGCATAAGAATCATTAAAAGCTTTTGCTTAACCTCTATCCATACGAGCATCACTGTTTCATTTCATCATAGGAATGGACTAGAGGGTAACCCCCACAGTGATCCAATTATGTCTTTTACGAGTAGGTTGTCCCATTGAACCTAGATCTTGGGATCTCCAGTCAACAAGGTTGGGTTTTCCTTCGTAATAAACATTTATCTAATGGGCTTCAGTCCCCTTCCCCTCGATGATTTCACAACTAACTCTCTATTTAACCTTTTGGTTAGCGGATCCGCAATGTTATCCTTTGACTTTACATAGTCAATCGAAATAACTCCAGTAGAGAGTAATTGTCTAACGGTATTGTGCCTACGACGAATATGTCTAGACTTACCATTATACATATTGTTATGTGCCCTTCCAATTGCAGATTGACTATCGTAATGAATGCAAATTGCTGGCACTGGCTTAGGCAACTTGGAATATCCTCTAGAAAATTTCGAAGCCATTCTACTTCTTCAGCACACTTGTCTAATGCAATGAATTCTGATTCCATTGTAGATCTGGCTATCACAGTCTGTTTGGAGGATTTCCATGATATAGCTGCACCTGCTAGTGTAAACACATAACCACTAGTAGACTTTGAGTCTTTCATGTCAGATATCCAATTAGCATCACTGTATCCTTCGACTACAGCTGGATATCTATGATAGTGCAACCCATAATTACGAGTAAAACGTAAGTACCTAAGTACTCTCACTATTGCTTTCCAGTGATCAACCCCTGGATTACTCGTATATCTGCTGAGCTTGTTTACTGTACAGGCTATATCAGGCCTTGTACAACTCGATAGATACATCAAACTCCCGATCACTCTAGAGTATTCTACTTGAGATATACCATCTCCCCTATTCTTTGATAGGTGTAAACTCACATCTAAAGGAGTTCTAGCCACAGCTAAATCATCATCGTTGAATTTACCAAGAATTTTGTCCACATAGTGCGACTGATCAAGAATAAGTCCATCTGGACTTCTCGAGATCTTTATTCCCAGAATGACATCTGCAAGACCCATGTCTTTCATGTCAAACTTGGATTTCAGCATATTCTTGGTAGATTTCACCATTTTGACATTACTATCTACACGACATCAGTATGTCATCAACGTAGAGACATAAAATGACATAGCCAACTTCTGTCTCTCTGACATAAATGCATTTATCACATTCATTGATTTTAAAACCATTTGCCAACATGGTGTCATCAAACTTTTTATGCCACTGTTTCGGGGCTTGTTTCAATCCATACAAGGATTTAACTAACTTACAGACTTTCTTTTCTTGTCCTGGAGCTATAAAACCTTCAGGTTGTTCCATGTAGATTTCTTCATCTAAATCTCCATTCAGAAAGGCTGTTTTCACATCCATCTGATGTACCTCAAGATTGCGCAAAGCTGCAATCGCTAGTATCATCCTTATGGAATTTATTCTCGTTACAGGAGAATAAGTATCAAAGTAATCAAGACCTTCACGTTGTCTATAACCTTTAATTACAAGTCTTGCTTTGTACTTGTCAATTGATCCATCTGCCTTTATTTTCCTTTTGAAAATCCACTTGGACCCTAAAGGTTTACATCCTGGAGGAAGATTCACTAACTCCCAGGTGTGATTTTGTAAGATGGATTCAATTTCACTATTGATGGCATCTTTCCACAAGGCACCATCAGCTGACCTTACAGCTTCGTTATAGCTTTGAGGATCATTCTCTAGCAAAAATGTCAGAAAATCTGGACCAAATGATTTTTCCGTTCTAGCTCTTTTGCTACGTCTTAGTTCAGGTTCAACAACTTGTTGATCCTCTGGAACATTAATTTGTTCTCGGTCCTGACTATCTTCAATGATAGTCTCATGTGCCCGTTTGTGCACATCTGAATTCAATTAGTTAGTTTTACAAGGAAAAACGTATTCGAAAAATGATGCATTCCTCGATTCCATTATCGTATTCTTGTGAATATCTGGTACATTAGACTCATGCACAAGAAATCGATAAGCATTACTGTTATGTGCATATCCTATGAAAATGCAATCAACAGTTTTTGGTCCTATCTTCACCTTTTTAGGTGGAGGAATGACTACCTTGGCAAGACACCCCCACACTCGTAGGAATTTATAGGAAGGTACTCTTCCTTTCCACATTTCATAAGGAGTTTTCCCTGCTTCTTTCCGTGGTACCTTATTTAAAAGGTAATTAGCTGATAAGACAGCTTCTCCCCACATAGTCTGAGGTAAGCCAGAGCTGATTAACATAGCGTTCATCATCTCTTTCAAGGTACGATTCTTACGTTCCGCAATCCCATTGGATTGAGGCGAATAAGGAGCTGTGGTTTGATGTATGATTCCATTTTGTTCACAAAGTGATTCAAAAGGGAAAACATACTCACCACCACGATCACTTCTTAACTCCTTAATTCTTTTATTCAGTTGGTTCTCAACTTCATTCTTATAGAGAACAAATTTCTCTATAGCTTCGTCCTTGCTTTTCATTAAATACACATAGCAAAATCTTGTGCAATCATCAATAAAGGTAATAAAATATTTATTACCGCCTCTCGATTGTATTGAATTAAAATCACATACATCGGTATGAATTAGATCAAGTGGTTCAGAGTTTCTTTCAATACTATATGAAAGATGATCTTGTTAGTTTTGCCTCAACACAAGTATCACACTTATGTTTGTTATCAATTTTAAAATTGGGAATATGATTCATGTTAATTAACTTTCGCAATGAATTAAAATTAACATGTCCTAATCTACCATGCCAAAGATTAGAATACTCAACAATATAAGCAGAAGAACTAGCTTTATTGATATTTTTGGGTTTAACAACCATTACATTGAGCTTAAAAAGCCCATCAGTTACATACCCTTTTCCCACATACATCCCATTTTTAGTCAAAACTACTTTATCAGACTCGAACACCATCCGGAATCCATGCTTGTTCAGAAGCGATCAGACACAAGATTCTTCCGTATTTCAGGTACATACAGAACATTGTTCAGAGTCAACTCTTTCCCAGAGGTCATCTTCAGAATCACCTTTCCTTGACCTTCTATCTCAGATGTTGCTGAATTTCCCATGTATATCTTTTCCCATCTTTTCATTTTCAGCAGGCTCAAATGAAGAAAACATGCTCTTGTCTGAGCATACATGCCGAGTGGCACCAGTATCAATCCACCACTCTCTTGGGTTAGAACCCACTAGATTCACCTCAGAAACCACAGCAGAGAGGTTAATGTCTGAAACATCTTGAGTCATGTTTTCTAGCACATTAGCCTCTTGTTTCTTTTTCTTCTTCGGCAGTCTGCACTCAGAAGACTTGTGACCCATTTTGTCACAGTTGAAGCATTTTCCTTGAAATTTTGATTTTTTGGAAACTCCCCCTTTAGGGCCCATCTTTGACCCTTTGTTCTTGAGGTTCTTGTTCTTATGGCCATGTTCGACAAAATTTGCTTTGGCCTCATGAGTCATTCCTCTCTTTTCAGAAACTCGGTTATCTTCCTCAATTCTTAGCTTAAGAACCAAGTCTTCAATGCTCATTTCTTTTCGCTTATGCTTTAAATAATTCTTGAAATCTTTCCAACCAGGTGGTAGTTTCTCAATTATCGAGGCTACTTGGAAGGTTTCACTTAAACTCATCCCCTCAGCATGAATTTCTGCTAGAATAATCTGCAGTTCTTGTACTTGGCTTATCACAGTTTTGGAATCAATCATTTTAAACTCTAGGAAACGGCCTACGACAAATTTCTTAGTACCGGCATCCTCAGTTTTATATTTTCGATCTAAAGATTCCCAAAGCCCTTTAGCTGTTTTCATTCCAGCGTACACACTGTACAAGGAATCACTTAGCCCATTCAACACATAATTCCGACATAGGAATTCAGAATGTTTCCAAGCTTCAATGGCACTGATGACTTGGATATCAATCTCTCACCCTTTGGGTACAGGAGCATCTTCCTTTAGAAACCTTGCAAGGTTCAACGTGGTCAAGTAGAAAAACATTTTCTGTTGCCACCTTTTGAAATTCTGACCACTGAATTTTTCAGGTTTTTCCGCAGCAGGATTGACATGGCTCACATGTCCAACAGGTTGTCTAGCCATTGAGGCAGAAACACCTTGGCCAGCCACAACGGCTGCCATATTAAGCCCAGAGGCTGATGCAAGTTGGCCAGCCGAAGGGGCTGCCACTGCACTTTGGTCAGCCACGGGGGCTGCCACAATATTCTGGCCAGCCGAAGAGGCTGCCATTCGGATCTACTGTGTTTGGACTGATTTCCATATCCACAGAGTACGAATTTTTTTAAGACTGTAGATAACAATTATTACAATTATTACACGGTAATTGGGAAATCCGAATATGACAAAAATACAATTATAATTATTATCCTCGGAGCAGACCCTAACGACAGACCCTGAAAGCGGAGGCAGGGACTGATGAGCAGAGGCAGATGCAGATGGCAGAGGCTGAAGGCAGAGGCTGACAGCAGAGGCTGAGGCTGAAAGCAGAGGCAGAAGAAGCTGAGGCAGAGGCTGAAGCTGAGGCATAGGCTGTTGGCAGATGCTGATGCTGAGGCAGAGGCTGTTGGCAGATGCTGAGTCAGGCAGAGGCAGAAGCTGAATCTGAGGCAGAGGCTGTTGGCAGATGCTGATGGCAGGCAGAGGCTGTTGACAGATGCTGAGTCAGGCAGAGGCAGAAGCTGAAGCTGAGGCAAATCAGAACTTTCCCGAGGCTTGTTGTAAAACAACAATATCCTTAAAACAAATTTGTCCCCTACCGTAGGTGCAGTAGAACGTGAGACGATTGTTTCCCATGATACAACGGAAACGTACGAGAAAGGGCACCACCAGACTCGTATCCAACGAACCACAAAGTGTTTGAACTCTCCTTTTAAAAAAACAAAGAAAATGATCTTTCGTGTGTGTGCTATATCTTTCTCTATTTTCTATTTTATATTTTGAAAACAAGAACTGATGTTGTTTATATAGGAAAAGAAAACACACATCTCAATTAATAGAAATTAACTAGCCAATTAAATTTCATAATGGGAGATGTTACACATTGTTGTAACCACTAAGCTAATTAAATTAGCACTAATGGAAATTAAACTATGTAACCACCAAGCTAATTAGATTAGCACTTATGGAGATTAAACTTTGTAACCACCAAGCTAATTAAATTAGCTGTTATGGAATTACAAAAGGCTTGAAAATTGTGAACTTTGAGCAACAATTTCTCATTCACCCAAGCACCATTTTAAGCATATGAATATACCATTTCGAAGTACTCACGGAGGAGTATCCGAATCATTCAATAACAACCACTAACACGAAGTGGACCATGCTTAAAATTGAGCCTCAAAATGCTTATAAATAAGCATTTTTCCAACATTATTTATATATAAATTTTTATTTAATAACTAACCATCACAATTGTAAAAAACTGGACATTCACACAAATCTCAGTTCATCACTGAATTCAAGTCCATGATATTGAACAAATGCAATATAATATAAGGATAAATTTGGTCTTCCCATATTATGAAAATATCTCTGCTCTCATTTGTTATCGACATAAATATCCATAACAAGAATAACAAAATATATAATTTAGATTCTTTAGAGGGATTCCAAACCTTCCCATTTTTGTATACTTCGAGAGACTAACAACCTCCCAAACCGTTATAAAGTTATCGTATTAATTCTTTGCTTGTTTTATTCGTTATTATGAGATCGAAAAAATGAACGAAATCCCTCTAATATTTAATAAAACTAAACGAAACAAAACTAACCTCTTTACACAGTGTTCTGTTCTTATTTTTTTTTTACCAAATATCATGAGTTTCCCATATTTTATTTTTTTTTACTCTATAAATAGAGTTTTACAAGCCTAGAATATCTACTTTTAGTAACAACTAAATCGATAAAAACCAATCTAACATGTCTATTGACTATCTAATAATAATCAAAGGTCTTTTTCAAAAAAAATAATAATAATAATAATCAAAGACAATCATATCACCTTAAGACTCACTCTTCCGATTTGATATATTAAAGTTAAAAGAGTAGTCTGTCAAATCCTGTCTTTTTGCTTTCATAATGCAAGTATAACAAACAAGTAGGGAAGCATCTCTACAGCTTTCACGTATACTTTTTTTTTTTTTTTTTTTTTTATTTGAACGTTGGAAATCCGCCACCAAATCATCCATTCTGGGCCGCGGCGCAAGTAAAATTACCGGCGGTTCCAGATTCTTACAAGAAATGCACCCTCTGGATTCGAACCCACAACCTCAAAGTGAGATCCTGGACCCTACACCACCAAGCCACACCCGTTGAGACATCTTTCACGTATACGTTGGAGATGAAATACAATAAATTATTGGTATTTTCATGAGGCACATTAATTAATGAAAAATATTAAAATATTATACATATATACAATTAAAGGGTGAGCAATTGAGTGTGACTGAAGTAAAGGGTGAGTCATGATATTGTAGGGGCTGCTTTGAAGAAGAAAATGAGACCTTTTATGAGATGATAAGGTAGTAGTCTAAAGTCGTTAATAGTTAGTTGGGCAGGTGACAGAAATTCTGTAAATATTGCAATTCAATTTCAAGTGTCTACGTGTCAATCATTTGAAATACAAAACACCAATTTTAAACTTGTGCGTAGAATATTAGAAAATTTCTATAAAATAATATATTATTACATATATTAAATAATAAAAATCAATTAAATAAATACCGATTTTGTTTAATACAACTCATATATATTATATAATTATTAATATTGATTCTACCAAATCACTTATACAAGGATGATACTAAAAATAATACAAAGAAGGATGGTACTCATATATATTTACGGTTTGATTCGGTTCGGTCGATTTTTTTACCTACCCCTATGTGTGACTGTCGCCCACAAATTGTTTGCTCAAAAACTAGCTTTTACACTCAATATACTACACTGTTATTGAAGAAAAAAGGGGACTAATTAATTACATTAATTATAGCTTCGATATGAGATAATGGTCAACCATAACATATGGATGGATTCAGTGACACCAATGTTGTTCTCAATGAAAATAATTGGGTAAATGCTTGTCTATTTCTTAATGATTAAATAATATTTTCGTCTAATATAACTTTCACTATTCTTTTGTTGGCAACATGTACCCGCCCACCGTAATTGCAAAAAACTTGGAAGACGAACGAAATGTTGGATCTAATTTTTTTAATGGTAAAATAATATTTTCGTATGAAATAATTTAAATTCAAATAAATCTATTTTTTTAATGGTTTTAAATATATTTGCTAAACACAAATATATTTAAAACCATTTACAACATTTGTAACTTGCATGTCCCTCTCTTTATAATTGTAATGAAATCCAGCAAAGCACCACAATCCAGGAAAACACCAACAATCAAAATAACTTTAGGTGCTTCTTTGAAAAATAGAGAAAGAAGCCAACCAACCTTTTAATAACTCCATGAAATCAGGCATGAATGATGGAGTGAATAGTAGCCAACTTTGGCTATAAATTAAGGCCTCCCAATAAGCTTAGATGTATCCCAAAAAAGTGTGAGAATTGTATAGAGAGAGATTTGAGGTTTTGTAAAATTTCATTGTGTAAACTTTGAATTTTATTCTTGAGAGTAATAAAATTACATTCGGTTTTTCCTCAAAACAATCCAAGAGTGATCGGTGAATCACAACAAGTGGTATCAGAGCTTCGGTTGTCCTTTGGGATCGTAAAACAGAAAAACCGAGCTTCCGATCGGAAAATCGGTTCCGACGAAAATTGTCAAAAATTCATTTTGAGGGCACCATCAGCTAGTTCACGTCGAGACGAGCTCAGTGGTATTTCGCGGCGACCAAACGGAGGCCGGACGACGCCGCACGCGCCGGCGAGTGAAGACCAGTCTCAACCACGCGCCGCACGCGCTGAACGAAGGTTGAAGACGATCCGCGTGGCCGCCACATCAGCACCACGTCACGCCCAGTCAGCGCCACGTCATCGTCCAGTCAGCAGACACGTCAGGCGCCACATCAGCAGTCTGGTCCCACCTTGCCACGTCAGCATCCTGGTAAATTTCATTTAGCCCCTGAAGTTTTGAAATTTACAGTTTTGCCCCATAACATTTAGGAATTTACAAATCAGCCTATGTGTCGGATTTAGACCAACGAAGTGTCTATTCCACCATTTTCGACCGTTCCGGACGCAACGGTGATCTCGGATTTGTGAAATTCAGCCCCGATTTTAGTATATTTTCATTTTAAACTTTAAAACTTAAAATGGAAATGGAAGATTCCCATTCTGGTGCAATGATTAAACTGGCTGCAACTAATTACTCCCTCTGGAGACCTCGGATGATAGATTTCTTGCATTGTAAAGATTTGTTTGATGTCATCGAGTTGAAGGGAGTGAAACCAGAGTCTGTTAAGGAGTATGATTGGAATAAACTCAACAACAAAACTTTGGGTCAGATTAGGCAGTGGATCGGCCATAATGTCTTCCACCATGTAGCACATGACACAAATGCTTATGAAATGTGGAGGAAATTGGAAGACATGTTCCAGGCCAAAACAGCTCGGAATAAAGCCTTAATCATGAGGCGTTTGGTGAACCTGAAGCTGCGGAGTGGAACTTCCGTTGCAGAACACACCAACGAGTTTCAAAGCCTGGTGAACCAATTGTCTGCAGTAGACATGCAACTGGCAGATGAAGTTCAAGCCCTATTGCTACTCAGTTCTCTTCCTGATAGCTGGGAGACTCTGGTGGTTACTCTCAGCAACTCAGCTCTAGGAGGCAAACTTACCATGCCTATGGTAAAAGATGTCATGTCAAATAAAGAAGCCAGAAGAAAAGACGTGGGCTCATATCAAACAGAAGCCCTTATCTCGGAGCAACGAGTAAGACAACAAGAGAAACATCAAGGTGGGAGGAGAGGCGGAAGCAAAAGCACGGGCAAATCCAAGGACGAGAAAAAGACATACAAGTGCTTCCATTGTGACATAGAAGGCCACTTGAAGAAAAATTGTCGAAAACTGCAACGAGAGCAGGGACAATGCAATAACCAGCCGAAGAAGAATGACGCGGAGACACTAGTAGTTACCACGGTAGATGTAGCTATATGCTCTGGCCATAAAGAAGCATGTCTTCACACCGCAACTCAGGATGTCAAGTGAGTGGTAGATACTGCAGGATCCTACCACGTCATTCCTCACAGAGATTTCTTCACAACATACAAAGCATGAGACTTTGGAGCAGTGAAGATGGGAAATATCAGTTCTTCTCAGATAGTGGGAATTGGCGAAATACAGTTGCGGACAAATGCAGGGTATATAATAACCCTGAAGGAGGTCAGACATGTTCCAGAACTTCGACTCAACTTACTCTCGGGGGTAGCCATTGACAAACAGGGCTACGCTAGCCACTTCAACAATGTCACTTGGAGGATGATAAAATGTGCAATGATCATCACCCGAGGACACATCTGTGAAACCTTATACAAGACTCATGTGAAGATATGTGCAGAAAGCCTAAATGTAGATGAACCGGAGGCTTCTCAGAATCTGTGGCACCAGAGACTCGGTCACATAAGTGAAATGGGGTTGTCTACCTTGACAAAGAATGATCTAATCATTGTCTCAAAAAATGCTGTTCTGGATCCTTGCAACTACTGTCTATTCGGTAAGCAACACAGAGTCTCTTTCAATTTCTCTTCTACAAAGAAATCAGAGTTACTCAATCTGGTGTACTCTGATGTATGTGGTCTCTTGGAGGTAAACTCACTAGGCGGTAATAAATATTTTCTGACTTTTATTGACGATGCTTCTCGGAAAGTATGGGTGTATTTTCTGAAAAGAAAGGATCAGATCCTGGACTATTTCAAACTGTTCCATGCCATGGTCGAGCGTAAACATGGAAGAAACTGAAGTGCCTTCGCACAGACAATGGAGGCGAATATACTTCCAGGGAGTTCGATGCCTACTGTGGAAGTCACGGCATTCGACACGAGATGACTGTTCCACGCACCCCACAACACAATGGTGTCGCCGAAAGAATGAACTGCACCATTATGGAGAAAGTCATAAGCATGATCAGCATGACTAAGTTTCTAAAGCCATTATGGGGAGAAGCTGTTCGTGCCGCCTGCTACCTGATCAAAAGATCACCATCTGTACCGTTGAACTTCGAGATTCCGGAGAAAGTGTGGTCTGGTAAGAATCTCTCATATTCTCACCTCAGAATATTCGGATGTTTAGCATTTGCACATGTATCCAAAGAGCTCAGGCAGAAGCTCGATGCAAGGACTACTCCATGCATCTTCATAGACTATGGAGACTAAGAATTTGGATACAGGCTATGGGACCCGAAGGAAAGGAAGGTCATCAGAAGCAGAGATGTAATATTTCTTGAAGACCAGACAATAGAAGATATTGAAAAGCCCAAGATGCCTTCTAAAACCAGTGCCGACAATGCTGATGCAAATCCAAACACAACCCCAGCACCAACACTAGTGGCCACAGATGATGATGGGGTGCAAGACATACCAGAAGCAGAACCAGATGAGGAAGGAAGTGTTGAGCAGGGGGAGCTGCAGCCTGCTCCATCAGAGGCTTCAGGATCATCCACAGATCCGGATGACAACAGACAGCTAGAACCTCCAGTACGAAGATCTGAGCGAGGCCAGATTCCATCAGTCAGATACTCAGGATCAGAATACATCTTGCTTACTGACGAGGAGGAGCCAGAAGCCTTCAACGAAGCTGTATCTCATAAAGACAATGACAAATGGCAGCACACAATGCAGGATGAGATGAAATCTCTGCAGAAAAACAACACTTATGAGATAGTCAAACTCTCACATAGAATGAAAGCACTGAAGAACAAATGGGTATTCAAGCTCAAGAAAGATGACAGCGGGAAAATGGTGAAACACAAAGCTCGGCTAGTGGTAAAAGGATTCCTACAAAAAAAAGGGAATTGACTTTGATGATATCTTTTCATCGGTGGTAAAAATGGCTTCAATCCGAGTCATCATAGGATTGATAGCCAGATTGAACTTGGAGCTTGAACAGATGGATGTCAAAATAGCATTTCTTCATGGTGATCTGAATGAAGAAATCTACATGGAGCAGCCAGAATGATTCAAGATTTCAGGTAAAGAAAACATTGTTTGCAAGCTGAAAAAGAGCTTGTACGGGCTCAAGCAAGCACCGAAGCAGTGGTACAAGAAGTTCGACTCATTCATGGTGGGTCAAGGCTACAAAAGAACTGCAGCAGGTCAGTGTGTATACATCCAGAGGTTTCCAGATGGAAATTATGTTGCTCTTCTACTGTATGTAGATGACATGTTGATTGTTGGACAAGAAGCAGCGAAGATCAGCCAGCTGAAGAAGGAACTCTCCAAGGCTTTCGACATGAAAGACTTATGACCAGCTCAACAGATTTTGGGAATTGAGATTGTTCGTGATAGACAGAACAAGAAGTTATGGCTTTCACAGGAGAGGTATATTGAACGGGTAATCAGAAGGTTTGATATACAGAAAGCCAAACCAGTCAGCGTTCCGCTAGCGCACCATTTCAAACTGAGCAAGAATTTGTGCCCCTCATCCAAGAAAGAGATAGAGGAAATGTCAGCAATACCATATTCTTCAGCTGTTGGAAGCCTAATGTATGCAATGGTTTGTACCATGCCAGATATTGCACACGTAGTGGGTGTAGTGAGCCGTTTTCTCTCTAACCCTGGAAAGCAACACTGAGAGGCAGTCAAATGGATTCTCAGGTACCTCAAGGGTACAACAAAGTTTCGTCTGTGTTACGGGGGAGCTGATTCGATCTTGGAAGGCTACACAGATTCAGATATGGCGGGAGATATTGAAGGTAGGAAATCTACATCAGGATTCATCTACACTTTTGCAGGGGGAGCTGTGTCATGGCAGTCAAGATTGCAGAGGTGTATTACATTATCCACAACAGAGGCTGAGTACATTGCCATAGCTGAGGCAGGAAAAAAATGTTGTGATTAAAGCGTTTTCTCCAAGAGTTAGGGATCAAGCAGACGGAATACAAGATACATTGTGACAGTCAAAGTGCTCTGGACTTGAGCAAGAACTCAATGTATCATTCCTGGACAAAACACATTGATATTCGCTAACACTGGATACGCGAGGTGATGGATCAACAACTGCTGAGACTAGTGAAGATCTATACAGATGAGAATCCAGCCGACATGTTAACAAAAGTGGTTACTCGGGACAAACTAGAGTTGTGCAGAGACATAACCGGGATATGTGTCAGATGATGATGGTGTTAGGTGCAGCTGGAATGGGAGAATTGTAATGAAATCCAGCAAAGCACCAGCAATCAAAATAACTTTCGGTGCTTCTTTGAAAAAAAGAGAAAGAAGCCAACCAACCTTTTAATAACTCCATGAAATCAGACATGAATGATGGAGTGAATAATAGCCAACTTTTGCTATAAATTAAGGTCTCCCAGTAAGCTTAGATGTATCTCAAAGAAGTGTGAGAATTGTATAGAGAGAGATTTGAGGTTTTATAAAGTTTCCTTGTTTAAACTTTGAATTTTATTCTTGAGAGTAATAAAATTACATTCGGTTTTTCCTCAAAACACTTCAAGAGTGATCGGTGAATCACAATAATAATCTCGCTCCCTCTCTTCACATTGAAATCACAAAATTCGTTCATTTTCTTTACCAAGATTGAAATCACAAAACCCACTCTCTATTCACAATATTCCTTCATTCTCTTTACATCCACAGATCTTAAAAAGCCAAAACGATTTCCCTATTTTAATTTCCTCGCCAAAATCCTAAAAATTATTATTTCACGTTCCATTCACATCTAAAAATTATTGTGACAGTGCCTCGTTTGAAGCATTATGAAAGTGCCTAAAAAAATCAAAATCAAAATAATAATAAAAAAAAAGAATAAAACAAAACAAAATCACAGAAAAACAAGCAATAACAAAATAAAAGAAAAAAAGAGCAAATTAGGAAACAAAATCACATTTGATGTTCGTATCTACTGAGAGAGAGACCAGAGAGTGAATCGGGTAAGAGGGGATTGTTTTTATTTAGAGTTTTTATTGGCCGAATTAATTTGGTCGATAAAGTATGTTTTTACCGACTGAATTTCTGTCGGTAAACGAAAATAGCGGACAACCTGATTTTGTATGGTGGTAATTGAAAATTTACTGACTGCTTATTCATTCGGTCGGTATTATTTCAATTTACTGACCGAATAATATTCGATCAGTAAATTTTAAAAGAAAATCTAACAACTTTGATGTTCTGCCTCACTTTTGAATATATGTTGTCGGTATATATTTATTTTAATTTTATTTAAATTAATTGTATATTACCGACCGAATTACAATCGGTCAGTAAAAATTACAGATGACCGATCAACATTTTCGCTCGATAATAGAAATTTATTTACCGACAAAAATTATGGTCGGTAGTACGTCAGTAAAAGCTTGGTACTATTTCTTGGTGCAAAATTGATGTTCAACTCCTTATTTACCAATAGACTATCGACGAAATAATCTGTAGGTCATTTTTTAGTTGATAAAAAGTTGGTATTTGGTCATAAAATATTTTAATTTTCAATAGGAACCGAATTTATTCGGTCGGTGTTTTACCATTTTGTTGTAGTGATATATATTAAAATAAAATGATAAGAAAAATGTCCATTTGCTGTGATTTGATTCTGATGGTGCCAATCCCACCCACTGATGTTTTTAGATACAAGGGTAATTTAGGAAATTGACTCCTCGAACAAACCTCCACAAGCAGTGAATTTGTTTGGTTTGTAGGGAACCCAAAATAAATTTGGCAAGCAAACAAGAAAATAACATAGATTTACGTGGTTCGGTGGAAAACGACTCCAACTTACGTACACGGGAGAAAGTGGGTGTTTATATTACTTGTTTGAGGTCAAGACCGACCAGGGTTACAAGTAATATGGTGGGCTTACAAACAGTGTAAAACACCTCGGGTATTAGTTTATCCCGTTATAAATCTCTTAAGTGATCGGGTACCGATCATCTTTCTCTCTCTATCGCTACTTTTGAAGCTAATATATATATATTTTTTTTTGCAAGTTGTGTGGTGTAAAAATTGATAACCCTTGAATCTGTGGCTTCAACCTCTTTATATAGGCTTTCGAATCCACTATTTCACCAAGCCATGATGTCAGCTTATGTCACCTTGTTATCGTTGTCTCATGCTCATTTTCCCCAACCATTTAATATACAGTCACTCTGATATCTGACTCGATTACCCTCTGTCAGTAGAAAATCATCATTTCAACATTTTGGCCACTATTACACGCTCTGTTGACGTCACCCTGCAGTTTAACCACTCCAATATTGTTCCGTTTCGCAGAGTCTTTGCTCAAGGAGAGTCATTGACTTACTCATGTCACATCAGTCTTATAGAAGCTCAAATTTCCAAGTAAGGCATATGTCATATGCAAATACAAAATATAGTGATCTCAGCTCCGTTCCTTGGGTCGGCATGTCGAGATGAATGATGCTTGGTCGAGTCATACCTTCTTCAACCAAGACGGATCGATAAGAATGGACCACCTCGGGTCGGCTTCCAGCCTTCCACAAACATTCGAATGCTGTCAAAACTGACACTTCATTTTTAGGTCGGGTCAGGAGTACCTACTTGTTTCATCAATAGAAGGTTCTTCCTCGGGAAAACTCATATGCACAATGGGCTCAGATCCTCCATCTGACTTCATCTTCCCTAAGCCCTCGGGCCCTTATCATCCTCATCAGGCCAAGTACAAAATCTCATTTTGTCCCTCCTCGGTATTTGAACTTACTCGGGGTGAAAAAACACAATCAACAAGTGCAAAATCATGTGATTGTGGTCTTTTCAAAAAAGAAATTAAAAATTAAAAAAAAAAGAGTATATTTTCACTGTCTTTCTCAAGTTTTAACCATTGATTTAGAACCCGAAGGCCGGTCCGATCGGTTTACCAATGGACCCGTCCTCTAACAGGTTCAGGTGACCCTCTTAACCCGTTTATCTAAGACCCGATGACCTGAGCAATCTGACCGTGACCCAGTTGAATTAGTCACGGGTCGGCCGAATTTTTTCACTTTCTTTAATTATTAATTTTGACCTTTTTTTAGTAAAAAATAATAATAAATAGTTAAAACACTAACCCCGGATTAACCCCCGGTTCAACTCTAATCGGATCTCTAATCATTGACCTGTTGGAAATTCTTCCAAATATTCGTTAAGGGTAAATCTGTCCTTTGGTTCATTGGGTGCTTGTGAGGGGTATAACCCTTTGGAGGGTTGCACCCCACCCAACCAAAGGGTGCCCTATTGGCACCCTTCCATGCCTTATATAAGGTGTCTTTATATTGATTATAAAGACATAGTAGAAATATCCGAATTTTACAGAGACATTGGTTTTTGTTCTTGTCTTTTGAGAGAGAGTATCACCATCTTCCTAGTTCATAAACTTGTGAAATGAGTGCTCCTTGTACAAGTAGCATCCAAGTTATCCTGGGAGAACGTTGGCAATACGAAACCGTAGAGCACCTGTGACGGGCCAATAAGTTCTTAAGGACAGAGATCATCTCGACTTGGACAATTCTATAATCTCCATTTTCTGGTTTGTCTTCAAGTTTTCTGGTTTTAGGGTTTTGCATCTAGATCTGTTTTTTGTAATTTGATCTGTTTGATTTGCATGTTTATATTACTGTTTAATGACATTAATTTGACAACAATCTTAAGAACTTATTGCTCAAGTGTTATTAGATAGTAATTCAATGTTAGGGTTTGTATATTTTCTGGAAAATACGAACTGTGCATGAAAAACCCGTAGGGCGTTCGAACGCCCGACGCACGCGAAGGCAAAAATTTGAATTTTCGTAAGAACGTTCGAACGCGTCTTCAAACGCAACTCGAACGCAAGCCTTTTTCCTTAGAACGTTCGAACGCGTCCTAAACGCAACTCGAACGCAAACTCTCTGGAATCATTCCGTTCGAACGCGTTCTCGAACGCTATACGAACGTGAACTCTCTGGAATCATTCCGTTCGAACGCGTTATCAAACGCTACACGAACGTGAACTCTCTGGAAACACTTCGTTCGAACGCGTTATCAAACGCAACACGAACGCACACACACTGGACAGTCTCGTTCGAACGTAGATACGAACGTGACACTAACGATTTTATCCTGTAAGTATCATAAACTGCAAACTTTAATTAATATTAACTTGGTTAGTCATATACTGTAACACATTAATCTTGGTAGTATAGATTTAAGTTATTATTAAGTTGTTCAATTATCACAAGCATACACATAGTGATAAAGTTGAAATTGTTTGGTTGTTGCATAATTGGTTGAGAATTTAAAGTGTAATAATACACAAGTAATTCCATCCAATCTTGATTGACAATATATATCTACATTTGTCGTATATCACTTTGAACAAGGTCATTCGTTGATCGTTGTGCAATTTGTCTTTCGTAGACTAATTGACCCTGTTGATTTTCCAGTTACATATGGCTAGCGGAAATATCACGGTACCGGTCTCTCATGGAGAAAAACCGAGAAATTTGGTGGGGCAAATTTCAAACAATGGCAGAGCAAGATGCTGTTCTACCTGACAACTCTCCAGTTGGCAAAATTCCTCAAAGATCCTCCGGGTCCTGTGGAGGGTGAATCCGAATTGGCCAAGGAAGAGCGAGAACAGACTTGGATGTCTGGAGACTTCTTATGCAAGAACTACCTTTTGGGTGGTCTTGACAATACCCTGTACAATGTGTACCAAGGCATGACTTCTGCGAAGATTCTCTGGGAATCTCTCGAGAAGAAGTATAAAACTGAAGATGCCGGACAAAAGAAATTTGTCGTGGGTAGGTTCCTGGACTACAAAATGGTAGATTCAAGGACGGTGATGTCTCAGTTGGGTGAACTGCAATTGATCATTCATGAAATACTGGATGAGGAAATGAAACTTTGTGAGACGTTTCAAATTGCCGCCATAATTGAAAAGTTGCCTCCATCATGGAAGGACTTCAGGAGCTATCTGAAACACAAAAAGAAGCAGATGAGCCTTGAAGACCTCAGTGTTCGATTGAGAATCGAGGAGGACAACAGGATGTCCGAGAAGGCCAGCTACAAGACTCTGGAGTCTAAGGCCAACATCATTGAAGGTGTAAAGGGTAGCAAAAAGAGAAAGAACAGTGGAGCTGACTCTGGGAACAAGAAGTTCAAGGGAAATGCTACAACTGTGGAAAGAGCGGTCATATGTCAAAGGACTGCAGGAACAAGAAGTCTCAGGACAAGGGCAAAAAAAAGAAAAATGAGGCCCATGTCACTGAACGTGAGCAGCTGACTGATGATATCTCAGAGATGGAACTATCAGCAGTGGTAACCGAAGCCAACATAGTTGGGAATCCGAGAGAATGGTGGGTAGACACTGGGGCTACTCGTCATATCTGTGCAGACAGTAAAATGTTTTCCATGTACCAGAAGGTCGATGGCGGCGATCATCTGACAATGAGAAACTCGTCTACCTCTCAGGTGGTTGGACAAGGCACAGTGGTTCTGAAGATGACATCCGGAAATGAGCTAACATTGAAGAATGTACTGCACGTTCCAGATATTCGGAAGAACTTAGTCTCGGACTCTCTTCTTAGTAAGGCTGGTTTTAAGCTTGTATTTGTTTCTAACAAGTTTGTAATAACTAAGAATGATATGTATGTAGGAAAAGGATACCTAACTGAGGGCCTTTTCAAGCTAAATGTAATGACTGTTAACCGTGCTATTAATAAAGCTAGTTCATCTGCTTATATTATTGTGTCACAAAATGTATGGCATGGGAGGTTATGACATGTTAATTATGATACCATGCGTAAATTAATTAACATGGACCTTATACCTAAATTTGCAATTGATAGCCAACATAAGTGTGAAGCATGTGTTGAAGCAAAAATGCATAGAACATCATTTCATTCTATAGAACGCAGTTCTGAACCGCTAGAACTTGTACATACCGATGTATGTGACATGAATATTGTGCAAACAAGAGGCGGTAAAAAGTACTTTGTCACTTTTATATCGATGACAGCACAAGATTCTGTTATGTGTACTTGCTGAGAAGCAAAGCTGAAGCATTGAGAGCTTCGTACACTATAAGAACGAAGTTGAAAACCAACTTGGCAAGAAAATCAAAAGAATCAGGAGTGATAGAGGCGGTGAATACGTTTCACCATTCGGTGAATATTGTTCTGTGCACGGAATTATTCACGAAACCACTGCTCCTTATTCTCCTCAACAGAACGGAATTGCGGAACGCAAAAACCGAACGTTGAAGGAAATGATGAACGCCATGTTGACAAGTTCGGGACTACCCCAGAACTTGTGGGGGGAAGCTTTGCTTTCCGCGAACTACGTTCTTAACAAGCTTCCTCACAGAAGGTTGGACAAGACACCATATGAGTTGTGGAAAGGTTTCGTACCTTCCTACAAATACCTCAAAGTGTGGGGGTGTCTTGCCAAAGTAATGGTTCCTAAACCTAAGAAGGTTAGAATAGGACCCAAAACTGTTGATTGTATATTCATTGGATATGCTCGCAACAGTAGTGCGTATCGATTCTTGGTACACAAGTCGGAGATTCCTGACATCAATCCGGAAATGATAATTGAGTCAAGGAATGCGACATTTTTTGAAGAGACGTTTCCTTGTAAGGAAAGACAGCGCACAGAGTCTCTCAAAAGAACAGTTGATACTGTCAAGGACAGTGATCAAGTTGACCAAGAATCAGATCAACGTGTAAATGCTGAGACAATCGAGCCTAGACGTAGCAAAAGAGCTAGAACGTCTAAGTCGTTTGGTCCCGATTTTCTGACATACTTGTTAGAAAATGAGCCTCAAAGCTATAAAGAAGCTATGGCTTCTCCGGAGGCACCTCTTTGGAAAGAGGCTATTAACAGTGAGATTGATTCAATCCTACAGAACCATACTTGGGAGTTGGTTGATCTTCCGCCAGGTTGTAAGCCGCTGGGCTACAAATGGATATTCAAAAGGAAGATGAAAACGGATGGATCAATAGATAAGTATAAGGCAAGACTTGTCATAAAAGGTTATACAAAAGGAAGGCCTTGATTACTTTGACACCTATTCACCAGTGACTCGCATCACATCGATAAGAATGCTCATAGCCATAGCAGCTATATTTGGTCTTGAAATACATCAAATGGATGTAAAGACGGCATTCTTGAATGGTGAATTGGATGAAGAGATTTACATGGAACAACCAGAAGGGTTTAGTGTTCCTGGACAAGAACAGAAGGTGTGCAAACTTGTAAAATCCTTGTACGGATTAAAACAAGCACCGAAACAATGGCATGAGAAATTTGACAAAGAAATGTTGTCAAATGGGTTCAAAACCAATGAGTGTGATAAGTGTGTGTACACCAAATCAACTCAAAAAGGATATGTCATTGTGTGTCTCTATGTAGACGATATGCTGATAATTGGTAGTAATCATGAAATGATTCAGTCTACCAAAAACGTGTTATCCAGCAGATTTGATATGAAAGATATGGGGATAGCTGATGTGATCCTAGGAATAAAGATTTCTAGGACATCAGACGGATATATATTATCACAGACTCATTATATTGAGAAGATACTCGATAAATATATCAAAGGGGATCTAAATGTGGCTAGAACCCCTGTAGACCTAACTCTTCATTTATCAAAGAATACTGGTTCAAGCATATCGCAATTAGAGTATTCGAGAATCATCGGAAGTCTGATGTATCTCACGAATTGCACACGACCTGATATCGCTCAAGCTGTGAATCGGCTTAGCAGATATACGAGCAATCCAGGACACAACCACTGGAAAGCCATAGTAAGTTTTGAGGTATCTGAGAGAAACTTCAAAATATGGGCTACATTACGAGAGATATCCTGCTGTACTAGAGAGGTTACAGCGATGCTAACTGGATATCTGATACGGTGGATTCCAAATCCACGAGTGGATTTGTTTTCACACTTGGTAATGCAGCCGTGTCATGGAAATCCTCGAGGCAAACGTGTATTGCCCGGTCTACTATGGAATCAGAATTCATAGCGTTAGACAAAACAGCGGAAGAAGCAGAATGGCTTAGAAACTTCCTGGAGGATATTCCTAGTTGGCCCAAACCGGTGCCAGCGATTAGCATACATTGTGATAGCCAATCGGCAATTGGGAGAGCCCAAAATACAATGTATAATGGTAAGTCTCGACACATACGTCGGAGACATAATACCATACGTCAACTGCTCTCAAGTGGCATAATAACGATCGATTATGTTAAGTCGAAGGAAAACCTAGCGGATCCACTAACTAAAGGTTTACCTCGAGAGCAAGTTGAGAAGTCATCGAGGGGAATGGGCTTGAAGCCTATAATCTAAGAATTGTCACTGTGGAAACCCAACCTAGTTGACTGGAGATCCCAAGATCTAGGTTCAAAAGGGACAACAGAAACTTTGTGCAATTCAAAACAAGCACTGAAGAGTTTCGTACTCTTTCCCATTCCGATAATGACGCTGAGTGCTGTCTGTCATTGGTTAGGATAAGCTAAGGCTTTTAATGATCACTATATTAGGAGATGAGTCCTAATGGGGGTAAAGACAGATTACCTCTTCATAGTAGATCACCTATTTCAAGTAAGAAGTGAGGCCGCTTCCATGGGAACTTTTAAAGGCGGGTTACCCTAAAGTGCTTGATGAATCCAGGACCGTTGTTCAGGGCCAAAATGAACACAACCGTAGAACGGGAAAATGGTCGAATTAAAGCTGTGTGTTGGCAATTGTCTTGGTTTACACCAACGGCAGAACAGTTCAAGACTATGGGTCACTGGTTTGCCAAGTAAATCCGATTGTCACTCACTAGGAAAGGTTCAAGGCGAAAGCTACCTATTTCGATGCAGCTTTAGTTCGTGGTAACTCTCTCAAGTGTCTCCATGAATATTTGAAGAATTGTGGGGGATTGTTGGAAATTCTTCAAATATTCATTAAGGGTAAATCTGTCATTTGGTTTCATTGGGTGCTTGTGAGGGGTATAAACCTTTGGAGGGTTGCACCCCAACCCAAGGGTGCCCTATTGGCACCCTTCCATGCCTTATATAAGGTGTCTTTATATTGATTATAAGGACATAGTAGAAATATCTGAATTTTACAGAGACATTGGTTTTTGTACTTGTCTTTTGAGAGAGAGTATCACCATCTTCCTAGTTCATAAACTTGTGAAGGAGTGCTCCTTGTACAAGTAGCATCCAAGTTATCCTGGGAGAACGTTGGCAATACGAAACCGTAGAGCACCTGTGACGGGCCAATAAGTTCTTAAGGACAGAGATCATCTCGACTTGGACATTCTATAATTTCCATTTTCTGGTTTGTCTTCAAGTTTTCTGGTTTTAGGGTTTTGCATCTAGATCTGTTTTTGGTAATTTGATCTGTTTGATTTGCATGTTTATATTACTGTTTAATGACATTAATTTGACAACATGACCCTCTCGTCAGACCAGATCGATGGACCGGTCTGAGTTTTAAAAATCGATTTTAACACTCGGTTTAAGAAGACACAAGCCCTAATTCGCTTAATTGACGGGTGTTACGTTCACTTTCAGAAAATTTCGAATAAAAAAATGCATAAATATGTCGACATTTTCAGATTTTCTACTGAGGTGAGCAACTTGATTTTATTACTGACATTGGTTCTTATGGAATTTTAAGAGACCTGCTAACTAAACTATGTTAAGCTTTTATAATCTCCTGACACGTGTATTTTAATAATAATAATATATGATTAATTTTCATTTTTTTTAAAAAATTAAATCTTGACCGAGCGAGGGAGCTATATTAAAAATCAAAGAAGAACAAAGCAAAAAAAGGGAACCAAACCAAAACTCCTACGACAGAGAGCAAAAACCAAATGCGAAAGCAAACTAAGAAATACGATAATTGGGAATCCCGATGCACAAAATGAGAAATAACTGGAGAAGGATCAGACCGCCAACAAAAAGAATCAATTGAAGAACCAATGTTGGCTTAAAGATCAACTGCACCACTACCTTCCCTGAAAATGTGAGAAAACCGGACTTGTATATGATCTAATAAAGAGATATAATTTTTCTATCTATAATGAAGAGATCATGGAGGAGAAAGCCGTTGATGACTGTTTTTAGTTCGAATGGAAAAAATAGGAAATTCACTCATCGAATAAACCTATCTCAATAGTGAATTTGTTTGATTAATGGGAACCGCACAAACTTAGCAAGCAAATATGATAAACACAAAGTTTACGTGGTTTGGCGGAGAGTGACTCCAACCTATGGCAATGGGAGAAATGAGGATATTTTACTACTGTTCGAGGTCAAAATCGACTCGAGCTATAAATGAGGGAATGAATTGGTACCATAATAAGACATTCGAGTCTTATGAAACCTGGTACAATTCTCTCAAGTGGTCAGGTAACTGACTAACTTTATCTATATCTCTAGTTCTTGAGCTCTTGACTTTTACAAGTAGTGAAATATAAAAAGTAATATCCCTTAACTTTGTGGCTCAACTCATTTATATAGGCTTCAAAAATACATTGTTCCACCAATCATGATGTTAGCTGATGTCACTAGTTCATCATTACAGCTAATGTCAGCCTCAACCACCCATAATTCAGCCAATTAGATTATCTCATTCCTCTGCTACTGCACCAGCCTATGGAGGCTTACGATGGCTCTACTATGCCACTACTTTGCCACTGTACCGGCCTATGGTGGTTGACAAGGTCTTCAACCATTGTGGACCGTGACACACTCACAAAGTGCTTCTTTACTCTCAACTATAAAAGTATCGAAGTAATAAAATAACCAGGTAAGTCCGGGGTCGATCCACATGGAATAGATTTAGTAAAATAAAATAATAATTTGAGTGAAAATAAAAATACTGAATTATTTGAAATGGTTGATAATTTTTAAATTGGAGTGCAATAATAAAATAAAATGATGAGGATTGGGATCCACTTTTAATATTTCAAATTTAGAAATCTTACTTTTTATAATATATGAATTGTCATTATTACCCAATTAATTTATTTCAGGAATTAATTATGCAAAAATATATAAAACCAGTCATAAAGGCGGTGATAACATTTGTCTATAACAAGTCCAGTTAGGTACTCAATTATGCCAAATAAATAAAATCAGCCATATATGCGGTAACAAAGTTTGTCAATAATTAATACAGATTTAAATTAAATATTAGTCTTTAAATTACAATTCATATATTATAATATAAGTGAGATAAATCTATATTTTCATATTAAAAGCTTCAACACTTACCTCAGTAAGATAAAATATCTACTCATGATTTGAAAAAAAAAACACACATAATTTTATTACTGAAAGAAGAATTACAATAAACTTTTAAAAATTAAAACACACAAGAGCTAGAATTCCATATATTTTAAGAGAAAACTATGGACACACATAATTTGAAAAAAAAAAAATTGCACATAATTTTACCCCAACAAGATGAAATTAGCTACTCATGATTTGAAAAAAAACACACATAATTTTATTACTGAAAGAAAAAGGAAATTACAAGAAAGTTTTAAAAAAATAAAACACACAAGAACTGGAATTCCATAAATTTTCAGAGAAAACTATGGACACTATGGTTGCCTTTCTAAGGTGCTGAGCACCTCTATTTATAGTAGAGGGCTCAGAACCCTCATGCAAATTTGTAAATTTATAAATTTTAAATTTACAATTTGTAAATTTGAATGTTTGGTGGGAAGTGACAATCCACCGAAATGTTGGCGAAGGAATATTGATTCAATTTCTATTTAGCGATGAAATATTGATTATGTTTCTATTTAACAATGAAAAATACCTCTATTTTTTTTTAAAAAAAAAAAAGGGCGCCAAATGAATAAAATTTGGGGGAATTGAAAATTTTAAAAATTAGCGACGAAATAATGATTCCATTTCTATTTCGCAAAGGAAAATTCGTCTCTATTTTTTTTATAAAAAAAAAGGCACCGAAGAAATAAATTTTTTTGGGATTGAAAGTTTTAAAAATTAGCGACGGATTTAGAAATTCTATTTCTATTTAGCGACGTAATAAAGATTATCTTTGTATTTAGCGACAAAATATTGACTTCATTTCTATTTAGCGGAAAAATTATGTTTCTAATTAACTATAGTTTTGCAAAATTAGAAATTTAAATAAAAATTTAAAATTAGCGACTGATTAGAGATTCGGTTTATATTTATCGACAGAATAGAGATTCGGTTTCTATTTTGTGACAGAATATCGACTTTGTTTCTATTTAGCGACATATTAGTGACGGAAAAATTCTGTTTCTAATTAACTATAGTTTTACAAAATTAGAATTTGAATAAAAAATTAAAATTAGCGACGGAATTGAGATTCTGTTTCTTTTAACGATGAAATATTTATTCTGTTTTTAATTAACAATAGTTTTGCAAAATTAGAAATTTAAATAAAAAATTTAAAATTAGAGACGGAATATAAATTATGTTTCTATTTAGCGACATAATATTAATTTCATTTCTATTTGGCGATGAATTAATAATGGAAAAATTTCGTTTCCAATTTAAATTAGCGATGGAATAACAATTTGTCGCTAATTAGTGACGGATTTATGTTTTCGTAGCTAATTAGAGATAGATTTCCTAATTTGTTGCTAATTAGCGATGAAAATTGAGATGGGCCTAATTTTCGTCTCTAAGTCCGTCTCAAATTCCTTCGTTATTCTTGTATGGGCCAAATTTGGTCCAAGGGCAATTTCGACATTTTACTTCGGGCCCAATACTAGGCCCCCAGCATGGATCCGAACCCAAGCTACCATCACAGATTCTCATTAAATGAACCCCCAAGGTTTGATGTACATAAAGGCCCAGAGATCCACAAACCTAGGCCCAATAAAATATCACACGCCCAATCCATAATCAAAGGCTCACCCAACGCCAGCCCACGTAACGCCTAAAATCATAAACACCATTCATGAACCCATCCGTTCCAGCCTACAAACGGGCAAAATGCAGTAATAACTCCTCATGAAGTCGATCTAACGGATGAGCAATCAAATAGCGATAAAGACACATTATTACAACATGTATATATAGGAAACGAGGCTCCAGGAGGAAGGGGAACTTCTAGCTCTCCTACTCACAACCTTGAGACACCTTCAAGCTCACCACACCACTGACAGATCGCCCTCACGGCACCATACTAAGTTCTAGGTAGCATCTAACTTTGACTTCCACCTTCTAATTCCTTACTTCCACTACTGACTTGAGCGTCGGAGTGCCCCCGGCACCCACCACACCGGTGGGTAGTCTACTCCGCTCACTCTACATTTGTTTTGCAGGATCGCCAGTGCCCCCATCTCAATGAAATCTCGATTGTGGACCTCGGGTGAAAAACCAGCGTCTACAATTTGGCGCCCACCGTGGGGCCTAGCGGTTCATAGCAGACGTATATCCCTTATTCTACAATTCACAAAAAACGTTCACTCATGGCTTCTAGCAGTAAGCAAGTACGAATCTTGTGACCAACGGCTAGCCATGCACCAAGAGTGATTACGCACCTTAGAAGAATAGAATCAAGCCATGAGAGGCTCCGATACAACTCCAAAGCAGAGACTGGAGTAAATCGTCTCAACTTCCCAATCAACCTTACCAGGTATGTCTTGCACATTCTTTTTTTTAAAAAAAAAGGGTTTCAGTCGACATTAGTAAGGCATGGGACTTTTTGGGATGTCTCATTCGACTTTAGTGTATAATTCAAGACTTGTAGTGGTGTCCCAATTGACATTGTTACATCACTGGTTAAGATCACTTTGGACACTGCATTGATGATGGTTTAGTATTGAGCGATGATTCCATTCGACGCTCTACATATGAGTCTTGACATTGGTTTTAGATTTCATTCGACTTAAGACCAAAGAAGACTTAGCATGAGGCGAATGTCTCACTTCGCGTGATACGTATGAAGCTAGACACTAGACGAAGATTCCATTTGGCACTACATGTACAATTATTGTTGAAATAGGAACAGTCCTTTTACTCTAAGTAATTTTCATAGGCAAGTTATATTACAAACCCATAATACAATTCTTAGATAATCCTCATACGACATGTATGACACCATTGGTCTCTCGACCCATGATATGGGTAAGTTCCTGACTTTCATCATGTCTAATGAAATAGCCTCCCTTAGACTTTCAACAAAGCCCGGTAGAGTGAAGACTCCAATGGATCACCATAAACTCCATTCGACCATAGACCCACAAACCTTTATCTAGTCCTGATAAAATGAGGGATAAAGACCCATACAATACACCTTCGCCAGGTCCAATGGAATAAAAGTGAAGGCCTCATTGATTTTGTCATGTCTGGTAGAGTGAAAATTCTCTTAGAACCTCATCAACTCTTGTATTGTGTTGTGTCGTGTGGTGACAACTCAAATAGTCTTTGCTTCTAAATCTTGCCAACGCTTCCTAATAAACACACTTTTTAAGAGCAAACCCACTGACCATACTGCCCTTGCTTGGTAAACCTTAAAACAATTCCTTTCTAAACACGTCGAATCAAAAATATTAAAAAAACTCACTACCCACTTCAACAACTCTGGAGGAGGGCACACTATAACCCTCGAACAATAAAATTTTGGTGGACAAAGTGTAGTGAGGTAGACATGAGTGCTGAATCGGGAAGATCTACTCATTTAGAACCATTCTATCTTCAACCCTTCCACGTAATTGAAGCCAGTGAGCATACTACCGAGAAGAGTTTTCCACTTACTGATACTGCAAACGAGGTTGGCCCAAATGGTTCATCCGACAAAATTAAATGCGTAGCTATCACGAACATTTACGTGGGAACTTTGCTAAACATAAGTTTGATAGAGCTTGACATAAGCTCCATTCGACACTACAAGCACACTTATCTAGTATTAATAGAGTATTCCATTCGACGTGGTGAACATAATGTTTGGCTGAAACACCATTCGATACTACACATACATCATTTGTCGAAGGACCCATTGGACAAAATGCAGGTTGGTTTCGGGGAGTGGCATCATTAGACACGATACACGAGAAGGTCTCATTAATCAATTGTCCCAATTGACAAAATATATACGAAGGTATAGCAAGAGACAAGGAAAAGGTACAAGAGTAGAAGAGCATACCATTGGATAAGAGCTAACAAACTTCAGGCACAGTCGACAGTATTAAACAAGAAGTCTGAGTACAATCAAGGAAAAAACAATTGGAAAAAGAGCCTACGAGGGCCGCAAACTAAAGAGGAAAATCGTGCAGATTAGCAGCCCACTAACCAAAACTGGAAAGCAATTTGCCTAAGCACAATATGCCTAACCAAGAAGACCACCAGCCCATCACACAATGGCTCAATCTGGCCCATTAAATGAAAACCATATCAGACCAAAAGGTCTGAACAAAATTTTCAAGTAATGAAACTCTTTCCTCTTCCTCTACGTCATTCCACGTGATTCCACCCCCCGCTAAATAAAAACTGCAACATATCAATCCATGTGACAATCTGTCGAGCCAAGCATTAGGCATTACAAGCAAGCAAAAAGAAATCAACATCAAAGAAAGCCACAACAACCGAAGGGAATCGTTGGCCCAACTCACGCCCATCATCCGAATTGAAACTACCAAACTCGGGCATAGACTCGGTTGAGTATCGTCCAAAACACAGGTGATAAGTCCCCTAAATAGAATCCCACATCGCCTATAAAACGGCAGGTGACAAAATGGGAGTTTTTGGCCTTTGAAGTCGCCAGCATCATGTCAAAGTTGCTTAATCTATGGCAAGCTCTCCTTGACAAGAACATAATTCCTCTACGAAATAATTCAATATCACTTTTCGGCGTCGAGAAGATCATTTGAAATGACGAGTCAAGTCTTATAGGGCCTGCATGTGCTGAATTTGTTGACAACACAACGGCCGTCGCAAAAACTGTGTCTAGGTTAAATAAGCGGTGTGAGGATTCAAACTTGAAGTCATTTGATTGTTTGTTCGAAGTGTCTGCTAACTCAGGACATGACTCTCACAATTGGGCTGTGAGCTCGAAGGAGAATGAAGCCAGGATCAAGAAGATGGATAAATTTGGCGACGTTATATAAAGAAATGGAGGAGCTGTCAATGTTTGAAAATACCTTACAAAGGGCTTTGATGCAACTGGCGGCCTTAATCTCTTGGCCTTTTGTGCATGCGACCATATTGTCGCATGGAAGCTTGGGCTTATCCCCAAGGCTCGAAATATTTATTAACTTTCACAGATATATGGTGCTTGCGTTGGTAGTAGGATGGGCTTCATTTAGTATCCAAGATAATCCACACGACATCACGGGACCTCTGTCAGACGTTAAGAGTAAAAGGGGAGCCAATAACACACAAGAGCCTCGACAATCCCATATTTATAGGCGAGGCCATGAACCATTCGCCATGCTTCCATGGCAATGAATCGAATCCTGCTTCAAATAGAAAGCCTGAAGGAGGAGTCTATCATCCACTTACAATTGAACCTCATTCTTGTAGCACGAAAATAAAGCAAAATGACAAAATTATGATGGTCACATTCTTCATACGACAAGGTGGGTGCAATCAACTTCAGGCTACTTGGAAATTTCGTCTCTCCTAGACTATCAACTCTTCCAGAATAAGTCAAAGGTCTAATCGATCAACCTATATTAAGTTAGGTAGTATGGAGATTCTCTACGTCTTTCATCAAGTCCAGTCGACCGGGGACAACCCCCATAGACTCATGTCGAGTCAAGTTGTAGACATGTATTGCACATGTCGTATGACTATTATCTTCCTGGCTTCATCAAGTCCAGTCGACCGGGGACAACCCCCATAGACTCATGTCGAGTCAAGTTGTAGACATGTATTGCACATGTCGTATGACTTATATCTTCCTGGACTCATCAAGTCCAGTCGACCGGGGACATCCCCCATAGACTCATGTCGAGTCAAGTTGTAGACATGTATTGCACATGTCGTATGACTTATATCTTCATGGACTCATCAAGTCCAGTCGACCGGGGACATCCCCCATAGACTCATGTCGAGTCAAGTTGTAGACATGTATTGCACATGTCGTATGACTTATATCTTCCTGGACTCATCAAGTCCAGTCGACCGGGGACATCCCCCACAGACTCATGTCGAGTCAAGTTGTAGACATAGAATACACATGTTGCTGGACTTATATCTTGACCTTCATCTGGTTCAATCGATTGGGTACTTCCCTAAAGGCTCATGTAGAGTCAAGCTCATAACCTCGTTTAACCAATAGGCAGCATCAACACTCGGGTATCCCTACATACTATGGCCTCGTCCCGAGCTACACATGCATCAAGTACTCTCCAAACCAAGGACTCATTGACTTAGAGAGTAGGGGACAAACTGTATGGGCCAAATTTGGTCCAAGGGCAATTTCGACATTTTACTTCGGGCCCAATACTAGGCCCCCAGCATGGATCCGAACCCAAGCTACCATCACAGATTCTCATTAAATGAACCCCAAGGTTTGATGTACATAAAGGCCCAGAGATCCACAAACCTAGGCCCAATAAAGTATCACACGCCCAATCCATAATCAAAGGCTCACCCAACGCCAGCCCACGTAACGCCTAAAATCATAAACACCATTCATGACCCATCCGTTCCAGCCTACAAACGGGCAAAATGCAGTAATAACTCCTCATGAAGTCGATCTAACGGATGAGCAATCAAATAGCGATAAAGACACATTATTACAACATGTATATATAGGAAACGAGGCTCCAGGAGGAAGGGGAACTTCTAGCTCTCCTACTCACAACCTTGAGACACCTTCAAGCTCACCACACCACTGACAGATCGCCCTCACGGCACCATACTAAGTTCTAGGTAGCATCTAACCTTTGACTTCCACCTTCTAATTCCTTACTTCCACTACTGACTTGAGCGTCGGAGTGCCCCCGGCACCCACCACACCGGTGGGTAGTCTACTCCCGCTCACTCTACATTTGTTTTGCAGGATCGCCAGTGCCCCCATCTCAATGAAATCTCGATTGTGGACCTCGGGTGAAACCAGAGTCTACAATTCTGTCGCTAAATTTGTGTCATTTTTCTCGCGTCATTTCAGGAATGTAGTTTTTTATGTCGCTAATTTCATTATCCGTTTCAATTATGTCTCTATTCCGTCGCTAAAGTTTTAAACGGAATATTTCGTCGCTAAAGTTTGAAACAAAATATTCCGTCATAAATTCCATCGCTAAAACTGTAATTTCTTATAGTGCTCGTTGCCACTCTTGAGTAAGATGGGAATGGGGGTAGTCATCTCTGCTCAATTCAAAAATTTGTTAAACTATATAATGAGGTAATTTTGATTAAGAATTTCTAACATTTTTTTTTTATGAAATCAAAATTTTCTCCATCAATTTTTTTGCTATGCCACTGGCAGTTTGTTATCTGCTATAGAAAGATAGGAGCCAACTAAGAAGCCGCTGGTCATGTCTGCACCAAAGAGCATAAATAGGGATTTTCTTCAATGAAAACGTTGTTGACATCATCAACATGGACTAAAAATTTGTCTAGGATTTTTTGGGTTCCATTACTAAGTTCTCAAGTCCATTGCCACATATTGCAGTCATGACTTGAGTCTTCCAAATGCTATAGTTTCTTCTCTCAAGCTTGACAAGTGCTGTAAAAGAAAAAATTTCTGCATTGTGGCAATGAACTGTGAAGTTTGATTGTTTTTTGAGTGAGATGGTATGTATCATTTTCTCTTGCATTGCTCCATTTCTGGAATTAAAAGCTGTAATACCATTTCTGAAAAAATTAGCGCCACCCCACCCTCCGCGCTCGCCTTCATGATTTCAATAGCCTGCCATTATCATCCAAGAGTTCTAGATATGTTGTTGTGGAAAATGGTACTGTCATTTCATCTCTACCAAAGAAAGTCTGCTATCCCTGAACGTGAAAATGAGCGTGTCAATATATTATGAGATGACACATGAGCAAAGACGAGAACAATTTTTTTTTTTTTCAAATGAAAATTGTTTCAAGAGGACAACGTAGCTGTTCAAAGCGAAGTGGTTTCATTAGCTGGGATCATGGAGGCTGTGGTTGATGAAAATATCAATGTGACTGAAAGGGTGATGTGGTTTAGGAGTTTTAACAATGTGGGAAAAGAAAAAAGGTTGGGGCTTAGTACAAAAATTACTAAGAGAATGAAATGGGAGCAAGAAAGATTTGGGTGGATTAGAGGGAATGAAAGACAAGTGAGTGTGAAGAGGGTGGAGAAATTTGGAGGTGTTGGTGAGTGGAGGAAATTTGGTTGCTGTGTGTTTGTTGAGAAGCTTGTGTTGAAGAGTGGATGGGAGTTTGGTTTTAACTATTTTGAAGTACTTACTTTGTTTCTGTATTTATGTGTGTGTATTTATTTATGAGTCTAATACAACTTCACCTCATGGATTGGATGACTCATCTACCTAAATTCTTCTACATCCACAAAATTAACCTTTATAAATAAGAAATATAAATATAAAATAAAAAAAAACAAGAATGTATTGGACATGACACATCGATTCTATTATTTAAATTTAAATCACTTACTATAAATCAGTCAAGTAACAGAATAAGCAATAGTTAGAGGGAGAGATGCCAGAGTATTGTGTAACAGGAGGAACAGGCTTCATAGCCGCATACTTGGTGAAGACATTACTCGATCAGGGACACGTTATACGAACAACTGTTCGAGATCCAGGTACCTTCTTCGACTCTATTTTTATCTACATGAAAAATATACGCAGGGGCGACCCAGAGTTTTCGGGGCCGAATTCCTCAAGTTTAGTATATGCCAATAAATTTTTGGGTTAAAAATAAACACTAGAGCACAACTGTTATTAAATTTATGGCCCCCTAATTTTGAAACAAATTTTGGAATGCATTATCTCCAGAGGTGGCCTGTCGGCCCTGAATATACTCTTCGTCTTCATTATCTTCATCATTTTATTTATATTTTGAACAGAGGATTTGAGCAAGGTTGGTTTCCTTTGGGAGTTGAATGGAGCCAAGGAGAGACTAAAGATTATGAAAGCCGATTTGTTGGTGGAACGAAGCTTTGATGATGCCATTCAAGGCGTAGATGGAGTCTTTCACACTGCTTCACCAGTTCTTGTTCCATACGACAATAACATTCAGGCAAGCCATTCAAATTTTTATTTTTATTTTTATTTTTTAGCTTAATAGCAACCCAATTAATCCATGTGATAGTCTTTAATATTAGCATGATTCCATGTGATTACTCATAATCGTTGCTTCAGACGCAAGAAATAACCTCCCATTGCAGGCGACGTTGATCGATCCATGTATAAATGGCACCTTGAATGTACTGAACTCCTGCAAGAAAGCTAAGAGTGTGAAAAGAGTTGTGCTCACCTCTTCTTGCTCTTCAATAAGATATCGCCATGACGTTCAACAAATTTCTCCTCTCAATGAGTCACATTGGAGCGATTCTGACTACTGCAAACACTACAATGTAAATATATATATATATATATAAATAAGTAAATAAATAAAAATTCTCCACCACCATCTTAATTTTGAAAGCATCACCATCACATTCACATGGTAACAACATCATTGTTGCGGCATACATACAGCTTTGGTATGCATATGCAAAGACTGTGGCGGAGAAAGAAGCATGGAGAATAGCTAAGGATTGCGGCATTGATATGGTTGTGGTGAACCCATCTTTTGTTGTTGGTCCATTGCTTGCACCACAACCAACCAGCACACTGCTCCTTATACTTGCCATGGTTAAAGGTAACATCTTCATTGCCTATGTTAAAAGCTTAAATATTGTTGTTGGTAGGGCCGGCTCTGAGGTTTGAATGGCCCCTAGACGAGCCTATGTTTAGACCCGGTCAAGGTTCCGGTTCGGTTAGGGTTCCTACCCTAATCGAACTGGTTGGAACCGCTGGAATCGTTCAGTTCCAGCGGCTTTTGAATTTATATAATAATTTTTTTATTATTTTTTAAATCAGAATTTTATTTGTAATTTAATGTAATTATGTAATGTAAGTGTATTATATAAATTGAAATTCATAATTTTAAATTATATTGATTTATCAATCTTAATTTTTTATTTTCAATAAATAAATAAGTAAACGAATGGAACCGGAACCGAACGGTTCGGTTCCGGTTCCGATTCCACTTTAGTGTGGAACCGAAACCGAACCGGAATCTCGGAACCGAACCGAACCGCCGGCCGGGTCTACCTATGTTAAATTGAAGTTATTAATTAAGAATAATTTTTTTCCCTCAAGTGGGGATCCTATCCTAGGGTTGCCTATTCCACAGAGTTGGCTCTACTAACACTCATTTCTTACTAGGTCTGCGAGGCGAATATCCAAACACAACGGTGGGGTTTGTACACATAGATGATGTGGTGGGTGCTCACATTTTGGCTATGGAGGAAAGCAGAGCATCAGGGAGACTTATATGCTCAAGCTCTGTAGCTCATTGGTCTCAGATAATTGAAATGCTCAAGGCCAAATATCCCTCCTATCCTTATGAAAACAAGTGAGTAATTAAAACAATTAATAAACAAGCTCTTTATTATGATGTTTGAAAACTAACTCGACTACTCCATTGGGGGCATCGGTTGAATGCCGATTTAATTATTCTAATGTGATGTGATTTTAATCCCATGGCACTGTTTTTGTAGGTGCAGCAAGCAAGAAGGAGACAACAATCCACATAGCATGGACACAAGTAAAATACTTGAATTGGGTTTTGCTGGTTTCCATTCAGTCCCTCAAATGTTTGATGACTGCATCAAGAGCTTCCAAGACAAGGGATTCCTGTGAAGTACCGAAAATTATATTATGTGCCGGGTGTATATATCATCTCTCTCACAGCAGGTGGGCCCCACAACTGTATGGGACCCGCCTGCTGTGAGAGAGATGGCATATACACTCGTCACATGATATACCACCTCGTGAAGTACACCGATTTCACGGCCAGCCGAGCTATGTCCAGGGACTTTTCCTAACAATAGTTAATGGAAACAATAATGTTATTTCACATTTAACCAATGAATTTTATTGTGAAGATTAACTTCAATTACAAATATTTCATCCCTTAGCGAATAAAGTTTTTTGAATCGAATGGTTTTACTTTTACTAACATAATAGAGACAATGGCATTAGGCTTCAAAGTTTTTCAATAATATAGAAGAAAAAAAAAAGCAAAATAAAGTGATACTAAAGGGAAGGATTGAATGCCAGGACAAAGCTTATGTGCCACATTTGGCTTCACCACCACATAAATGAAATGATTTTGATGGTTCCCGGTTCCATATTTGTGGAATCAGGAACCGTTGGCCGGGTCTAGAAATATCAAAATTAGATATTATTACCAAATAAATATAAAAAAAATTATTTATTTGAATTTTATTATATTAAATTTAAATTAAATAAAGAACTTGATCTTAAAAAAAATTATTTATCTGAAATTAAATTTTATTATATTAATATTGGAACCGAACAGTTCCAACGGTTCGGTTAGGGTGGGGATCCTACGGAACCGGTTCTTTCCGGTTCGGTTTCGATTCCGAACCGAAACCGTGGTCGGGTCTAGATATTTCTATTAACATCAATGTGATTACTAATCAATCAAACAGAAACACTTGGTGGATTACTAGTAGGTAGAGGTGGCCATCGGTCTGGTTCGATTACGAATCGGAACCGAACCGGCCGGTTTCACAACCGAACGGTTCCAATTCGGTTCCGATTCCATTTAATGATTTTTTTTCGATTCGGTCAAGAGTAAAACTGGAACCGTGACCACCTCTACTAATATGAGAGCTGCAAATTGCATGTACCCAACAAGTTTCATTAGCAAGCAAGCAATATAGTCACCTTTAATCATTAGTTTACTTCCTTTATGTTTACTCCAGAGAAATTAGCTCTGCCACATGAGTTTTTTTTTTTTTTAAAAAGTTTCGGCCTGCGAGAGGATGACATCATTGACATGTATCCTTATAACAAAAAAAAAAAAAAAAAATCTTATCCATTGTATTGTTTTTCCTAAAATAAAAATGTGTCGTGCACAAATCCACATGGCTAGCCAAGATTGATATATTACTATTTGATTATTTTTAAGAGACTAGTATTAAAATAGATGTAAAGAGTTTTAGTTTCATATTATATATATATATTATTGTTATTTATTAAGAATCTTTGCTTTAGGGATAAGAGTGAAGTATTTCAGTAATAATTTCATTGTTTTTTTGCTGCTATTTAAATCATCAAATGGACAACAAGATGAAAATTAATAAATTTGTGATTTTCTTTCATCCTAAAAGAATATATTTTTTCACTTAACTTTCACCATAAAAGTTTATCAATATAATTTTTTTTTACTCCAACCGCTCCATTAGCATCAGAGAATCAATATCATCATTTTAATTAAGAGAATGATATCTTATTGTTGACCGATAAATTTTTATCGCAGATAGAGATCGTGTACGGTTCAAACTTCTTGGAATAAAGTCCAAAAAATGGGTGATTAATTTGATTGGATGATTGATTTAATTGAGAAATACCTCTAAGGAACGCAAACACACAATCCTAATAGTTATCTAAGAAAAGAAAATTACATTTGCATTTGCAAGTCTTTTTTATTTCTGTTTTTCTTTTCTTCTGGACTCGACTTTGAGCTTATATAGTAGTGAGGATAATTGTTTGATAACTGCCATGGCGGTTTATCCCACGTTTTATAACTCTTTGTTCCTTCATCTACCACCTGCGAAAACTGCTATAATCGTGCTTCAAGTTGGTTTACCACATGTGGTAATTGTTGGGTCGTGCTCCATGTTGGCTCGCCGCTTGTAATAACTGCTAAGAACGTGACTCAACTTCTCCATGTTTTATTCACCTTCAACTGTTAGATTGTGACCACGTTCACGCAACTACTCAAGCTGATTATTCTCTGGTTGATTTGGTGATTTGGTTGTCTGGCCAATTGGATGATTCGGTTGCCAGGTCGATTGGGCAATTCGGTTATCTAGGCGTTTTCCATTGCTTATCTCATTTGGACGAGTTTCTTCTAGGCGTTGTTATACCATATCACTTATTTTGATTGAACGGTGACATTATCTAGCCTTTGTAATTTTTAACCGTCAACAATCACCCCATAAGTATGATCCAATTGATTTGGTTGATGAAATTGAAGCCATATTTCTCAATTGATAGTTATCTCTATTTTGTAACCTTTGAGAAGACTCATCATTAAATGCATCGTTTGAGATGACCCTTAATTAAATGTAACTTCTTAATGTAACCTTTGAGATAACCCCTCATTAAATGCAAGACACATAAACAAAGCTCATCATTTCATTATTTAATGTGCATGTCTTTTGCACTAGTCACATTTCACGTCTCTCCATTTAACACTAATAAGATTGCATCATGCACATTGTCCTTCATTATTTCCTACCTCTTCGTCCAGCTCGAATCAAAGTGTGACACCTGTAAACATGAATTACGAATGTGTGAAGCATAACGTAAACTGAACACGTGAGTTGAAAACGTAAACTTGATAACATGAGCTAAAAATATAAACTGAATACGTAAACTGAAAACATAACCAAATTCTTAAACTGAAAACTTAAGCTGAATCATAAGACAAAAAACGTAGATTGTATCGCATATATTGAAATTAAGGTATATCGTAAACGTAAATAACTTGAGAACGTAAAAACATAAAAACATGAGTAGTATTCACTTACATAATTGACATCGTGAATACAACTGGATGGACTCCTGCGTGAAATCTACTATGTGTTCAAGTACGGTTAGCATACTCGAACATAACAAATTCAAACATGCTCGTGAATGTTGTGATGTGTGTATTCATGTTGACGTGATAACTTAAAACACTTACTTAATATCTTAAGCTATGCTGAGACAACACTAAACTTAAGTTGGGCTGCTAGCACTACGTGACATACTCGTGACATGCTAGATGGACATTTCAACGTGATCGATATTGTCACTCGAAACATTCACAACGTTAAGGGTGGTTCACAGCCGAACCCTCAACAAGTATACCCAACACATGGTATCAAAATCATGTTTTATTCATTATATTTTCGACATCAATAACATGATTCCAACTTAATATATTTTTCCATAACTTGAAATTTATGCATAATAATACCAAACCACTCAAACCCGTGGTTATGACTAACCCAAAATCTTGATGGTTAATTCAACTTAAACCATGCATATTTCATGCTAATAATCACTTATTTAAACATGATTATCACTCAAATCATAAGACTTAACCCCCCCCCCCCCCCCAATTCATGAATTTCATAACATGTAAAATACCCAAATTCTAGGGTTTTCTCAATTCATAACTTACATTGTGTTTCAACTCAAATCATGCACATATCATGACAATACTCTCTTAACTAAGTCTGATTAATAACCTAATCATCCAAAATAATGAAAAAATAAAAATGGGTCAAATTTGTGGGTTTGAGAAATGTATGATATCATGCAAAACAAATGTCAAAATGAATATTATGAAGCTTACTTGATCTTCCTGGAGCTTGAAAATGCATGAAAACTCAAGTTTTGGTTTTAAATGGGCAAAAATGTCGAGGGGTAGACATGAGAGATGAGAGAGCTGAGAGAAAATGAGAGAGATGGGTCATGTTTATAAAATATGTAAAGACTAGTATGTCGGTCTCGTGATCGGTATGCCGATTCCAAAAGACAAATGTCAAAGACTCTAGAATGTCTGAGACCGATTTAATGATCGGTTTGTATGAGCTGGCACCGGTTTGTCGATTCTAGAGAAGGTGTGTGACTGTCAGGCTACCGGTAATCTGCTACACTGGTATGTCGATATTGTGACCGATATACTGGTCTCAGTGCCTTAATGAATACAAAAACATGCTCAAATGCTCATGAACTTGGTCCAGGGTCTCGATCAACGCACATACAGCCCTATGCGAGCGTAAAGTTTCACATGCATGAACCACATGACTATATTTGACATGTTGACAGTAATATCTCATCTTACTTTGGAAAGATGTTGATAATGTTATTATAAGGAGTAACCACCATTAACTAATAAGACGTGTTTCGGTTAGAGCTTCATAGTTCTTTGATAACCATAATAAAACAATGAAGGGCCAGAGTTTCGAAATTGGACTGTCATATACTGCTAAAATAAATAATATCTTCATTACGTACTTTGATACCGGAAAGATGTATTTTGAATGTGTTTGGACCCACGACAAAAATAAAAATTTAAAGAGAAGATTTAAGATTTCGAAGTTGACCTAGGCAATGAGAGAACACAATTTCTTAGAATGAAGCTAACAAATGAAAGATTTGTATCGACTATCCAACTAGATGACCTTTCCCCCCTTAATGACAAGCTCGCGACCTATCACATATGCACACATATCTCATCCCAAGAAAATGACAAAAACAATTATTTGGGATTACATATAAAAGATGATTCCAATTATGGACCTAAATGACAAAGACATTCAACCAATAAATTGAAAGTCAGCCTAACCATTATCCCATTTAATTAAGTTTAACGATTCTTGCCTTATTGGTGGGCCAAGCATCTAATGCCAAAACCTTCTTTTTGGATATTAACATCTACCTTTTATCCAACACTTTAGATTCTCATCACCTTATTAGTTAATTGTTGAATTAGTGTGGCCATAAAATCGAGGACCCCTCTTTCGAATTCATTTGCATTCTTGTCTTGGGGATAATAAACTATTTGATTGCTATCTTCACTATAGTTTTAAAAAATTGAATTGGATCACTCGGTTGAAACGATCGAATGAATCTAGTCTAATTGAATCATAAAAATTTGAATATTAAAAATCGTTCAAAATTGATAAAATTGGTGAATCAGATGGGCCGATTCCTAAAAAAAAAAAAAAAAAACCAAAAAAATTTAAAATTTTTTTTTTATAATTTTTAATAATTAAAATTATTTATGATGTCATTCAATTTTATCGATTCAATCAAAACGATTAAACTGATCGAACCAATAACCTATTAATTTTTTTAAACATAAACTTTCTCATATATATCTATAATGCAAACAAATTGCATTATCACGTTCACAAGTGGTGTGGCTTGGTGATGTAGGGTTCATGATCTGACATTGAGCTCTTGTGTTTGAATTCAGGGAGTGCATTCCTTGTAAGAATCTGGGACAATCGGAAATTTTATCTGATTCGTTTAAGCTTGGAAGTGGTGGTTTGGCGGCAGGGTTTGAATGTCTGTGAAAGCATGTAAGAAAGTTATTAATTTAAATTAATTTTTTAATAATATATATATATATATATATATATATATATTATATATATATATATATATATATATATATATAAACCCCACCGATAAACTATCCATTTCGGGTTTAAACGGAATATGTAAGATCCCTGATTGTTCCAGACTCTTACAAGAAACGTACTCTCTGAATTCGAACTACCAAGCCACGTCCCCAAGGGACGAACTCCTAAAACATGTAAAACCTATAAAAATAAATAAATAAATATCATCCCTATGTACAAGCTACCTTATTGGCTTACATAATAGCAAAAACCTCAACAATGAATTCATCAATTTTCTTACTTGCTCCTAAAAGTATACACCGTCGATTATTTTGAAATTTTGTATCCACAATATTATTTTATATGAAATATTTACATAACTCGGTCAATCAAGAAGGCATATTAACATTTTCAAGGAAATATTATAGATTTTACAGTGATAATTTATTCTATAACCAACTAGCTACATACAAGTCAATGGTAATGGAAGCCATATAATTTCTACTATTTATTTATGGACCACTTTCGACAAAAAGGAATGGTCATTGATTTGAATTATCAATTGTTTTCTAATTATTTTGTTAGGTGACAGCTGCTTATGGGGCATCTTCTATTTATTCACACTCAATAAAATAAATGTTACCCACATAAAAATTACATAAATTCAGTCACATATATTTAGATGCCTGGATTTATATAGATAATGTTATATTTGATTATAAAAATTTATCCATATAGATTCAGCTATTTAAACATCTGTAATTGAATTTATATAATTTTTTTTTGTATCTGTAATATTTCTCTCGAGAAATCACATAACTTAATCAATTATCCCACCAAATCTCAACTACCCACCATTGAAAGTTAAATCATTTTTTTAAAGAAGGGGCATTTTTGATTCGATTTGAAACTTAGTAAGCATATTAATTTAACTAATAATAAGGGTTTTGATCATTGTTTAAATTAAGCTATAGGAGTTTGACGGGGTCTCGAAGGCCCAAAGTCAGTTTTACGATTTGCGGTGTTCACAATAATATAATATTATAATAATTAAAATCTAGAGCCTTTACCAATTAGTTATTATAAAAAAATACATGGGAGCTATAGGTAGGCCTCGCAGTGACTAAAAAGCCCAAACCCGACCTGACCCGAGGATAAAATTTTATTTTCCAAGTCCGAGCTGAGTTTAGAAAAAAAAAATATATTCAGGGTTACTTTTTAATTATATAAATTAAATTTTAATTATAAATATACACATATAACTAAACTTCTATGGTATTGTCCAAAAAAAAAAAAAAAACTAAAAATATTGATATTTTTAATTATTTTAAATTTTTATGTATTAAAGAAATTCAAAAAAAATTATTTATTTATTTTTAAAATTAAAAATTAAAAACTTGGCCTGACACAAACCGAACCCAGACCCTATCGGACTCGTTGTCATTCTTAGACGGACTTTCTAACTTACACTTGTCCGGGAGTTTCAATACCAACTTTCTTGTATCTATATGGTTAAAAATACTTATAAGGTAATGTTTGGTATTATGATGAAAAATATTATAAACAAACTTGGGTAATCAATTTTTTCTTTCTCGTCCCGTTCCGTTAGTATGGGATTTTGGGCATATTTTTGTAAGAGTTTGTATATCAAATAATGATAGGAATCTCACATTGGAAATGTAAAGGGAATATGGAAAGTTTATAAGTGGACTTTGCACACTTATATTAAATTGGAATGATAAGGCTTGGGATTGGGCTTGGGCTTTGGTGTATGGCTTGGGTGTATGGTTGACATGACAATTAATATATTTAATATATATTAATTAGTCAGTAGTAACCAGAATAACATCTATAAGGATGTTAATAGCGATTGCAGCAATTTATAATTTGGAAATACATCAAATGAATGTAAAAACTGCATTTTTAAATGGTGAGTTGGATGAAGAAATTTATATGGAACAACCTGAAGGGTTTGTAGCAAAATGACAAGATAATAAAGTATGTAAGCTTGTGAAGTCACTTTATGGACTTAAACAAGCACCAAAACAATGGCATGAGAAATTTGATCATACAATGTTATCACATGGATTTTGGATCAATGAATGTGATAAATGTGTTTATATCAAGAAAATGAATAATGGTTCATATGTCATTGTATGCTTATATGTTGATGATATGCTCATCATGAGACCAAATTTAAGTGTCATAAACTCCACGAATAAAATATTGAATTCGACCTTTAATATGAAAGACATGGGAAAAGCTGATGTTATCTTAGGAATTCGAATTCAAAGAAGTAGTGATTGTTATATTCTAAGCCAATCACACTACGTGGAAGCGGTTCTTCGGAAATTTGGACATTTTGATAGTAGTCCATCTAAAACTCCTTTTGATCATAAGAGTACATTAAAGAAAAATGTTGGGGACAATGTGTCACAACTAGAATATTCTCGTATAATTGGGACGTTACAATACATCACGAATTGTACTAGACCAGACATTGCCTACTCTGTGAATAGATTGGCAAGATATACGAGTAATCCTTCACATGATCATTGAGATGCTTTAGTTAGAGTATTAAGATATCTTAAATACTCAATGAAGTATGGTTTACACTATATAAAATATCCACCAGTTTTGGAAGGATATAGTGATGCCAATTGGATTTCGAATGATACAGAAAAAGCAATAAGTGGATATGTGTTTACACTTTGTGGAGATGCAGTATCATGGAAATCACAAAAACAAACGTGTATAGCACGTTCAACAATGGAATCAGAATTCATAGCCTTGGATAAAGCTGCTGAAGAAGCGGAATGGCTAAAGAATTTCTTGGAAGATATTACAATGTGGCCTCAACCTGTGACGGCCATATGTGTGCACTGTGACCGCATGGCTGCTATTGGGAGAGCAAAGAGCCATATGTATAATGGGAAGTCAAGGCACATAAGACGAAGACATAACACTATAAAACATATGCTCTCGACTAGCATTATTTCCATTGATTTTGTAAAATCAAAGGAGAATATTGCAGATCAATTAACAAAGAGTATACCAAAGGAGCAAGTGTTATATTTATCGAGGGGAATGGGCTTAAAGCCAGTATAATGAGAAGTAACTTAGCGGAAACCCAACCTAGCAATTTGGTAATTCAAAGTATAGGTTCAATGTGGAAAACTAGTTGGGTGAAACTCAAGTAATAGAGCATAACAAGCTGCTCATTCCTATGATAAGAGAAGTTATGCTGTTTATGACGATAAGGATGAATGACTGATCATTCTTAATGACAAATTAGTATTATACGATACTTATAAAATTTTGTGTCACATATATATGAGTAATGTGGGGTCGCATTTATGAGAATTAAATGGCTAAATTCTCTAAAGCTCCTATGAATCCAGGATTGTTCAGGACCAAAATGAACACAACTGTATGAATCGAAAGATGTCGAAATTGAATATGTGTGATGCTTATTGCCTAGATTTACAAAATATGATGAACAGTTCAATGTCTCATATATACACTGACTCATCGGTAAATCCAATAAGTTTTTACTAAGGAATGTTCAAGTCCAAAAGACACATCTCCTGATGCATATCAATTTTAAGTTTTCTCCAGATCATGTTATGTACAGTATCACCACTATTTACTATACAAATATGGGGTATTGTAAGAGTTTGTATATTAAATAGTGATAGGAATCTCACATTGGAAATGTAAAGGGAATATTGAAAGTTTGTAAGTGGACTTTGCACACTTATATTAAATTGGAATGATAAGGCTTGGGCTTGGGCTTGGGCTTGGGCTTGGGCTTGGGCTTTGGTGTATGGCTTGGGTGTATGATTGACATGACAATTAATATATTTAATATATATTAATTAGTCAAAAGATGTGTCTTGGGCCTTGGGGCTCTTGTGATTAATTGGCCTCCCTGAAAAACGTTTTTTCTTTTTTATTATTTTGGATTTGAACTTTCAGTTCAAATCAGAAGGATGCAACCCTTCAATCAAACTGGAAATGTGTCACATCATATCATCATCAACTGTTCTCAACTGTCACTATAAAAAGAACAGTATGTTTTGCAGATAATGATGTTCTTTTCTTTTTGGAAAAACGAATATACTGTTTCTGATCTTGAAAAAAAAAACAAAAACGAAAACAAAGCAAAACATCAAGTAGATTCGCCATTGGTCGAGTTTCAGTGCAGAATTTCGACTTCCAGATTGTTGAATCCTGGTGGCAGACGTCCGAAAAACTACAAGCACGAGAGTATGGACGAAATTCTGCTATAGGACATAGCGTTACGCTAGCCTCAATCTTCAAGTCAGTGAGTTTGTTTAATTGAATTACTTGTACTGTAAGTTTCAATCCTGTTTGTTGTTATTTTCATTACAGTCAATTCTGTGTTGGTATTATTATTGTTTATACAAATATTTTCAATAAAATTATAGCATTCACTGATTGTTCTTAAACAATTTTTATATCACAATTAAAAAAAGGGACAGGACGCAGTGATTTTTTATCCTAAAAAAATAATGGAAAGAGTCGGGAATGATAAATAATGATACATAAAAATATACTAGATAAATGATAAATATTATTTTAAAAAACTTATATAATTACTTTATTTTTGCATTAATAATCATAATTTTTCATCATTAATCAAACACTTTCAAATTATATCCTACTAAAACATAATTTTATAATTTCACGACAATACAATTCTCAAACACACCACATGTATTATTTGCTTCAAACTCAATAACCCAAAGAACAAAAAGACTGCTAATTAGTGTATGGGGAATCAAAAGCCAACGATTCACAAAATTCAGTGTTGGATTGTTTGATTGGTTGTGTTGTGTTGGAGGGGTGTGGTTTGGTGGTGTAGGGTCCATGATCTCACCTTGAGGTTCTGGGTTCGAATCCAGGGGGTGCACTTCTTGTAAGAGCCTGAGACAGCCGATGGTTTTACCTGCGCCGCGGCCCAGAATGGGTGGTTTGGTGGCGGGATTTTCATCGTTTCCAAAAAAAAAAAAAATGTTGGAGAAAATCTACAATACAACGGAGCTACCACATTATCCGTGCAACAATCCAATCAATCATTGTCACGCGTGCTAAAATATTAAAATATAACTAAAAAATTAGATTTTAAATATTACATGTCATTTATTAATTGATTGGTGATATCACATCACTCATAATTCTGTTGCACCAAAGAATTACTCGTTGTGTTGACTCAATGTTTCATTCGCATTCCTTTAAATCAAAGCTAAAGAAACAGTCAACAAGACATGGGTTTTTCGGAGGAACGATTTGCAAGTCATTGCATTAATAATATAATATTAATTGCAGAAATACCGTTACAATAAGATAGGCACGATATGATTCATTAAGTATTAATTTAAATACGCAACTTAATCTTCTTAGGTTATTTTAATATTTTTACGTTAAATTTATTCAGAAAACTTATTTATATTGGTTTAATTAGTTAAAACTTTCTGCTTTGAACTTGGAACTCTCTTCAAATGGAATTAGGAAGATTTTAGTATATAATTATGTAATAATTAAAACAAAAATTTTAATATAAATGATAATTGTCAGTCTAACGCATGACAATTTAGGATAGTTGTTTCAATAAGATTTACTTATCATATTAGTTTGATTTAAAATTTTGTACAAATTTTTGAATAACTCCATTTACCCTCATAATTTTTGGGCTCTTCTTTTTTTCCCCTCAAAAGTATCTTCTAACTCAAGTATCTTCTAACTCATTTTCGTTATCAAGATTCAGTTAAAAGTCTAGTTTTTTTTTTTTTTTTTTTTTTTAAACTAGCACATAGACCGCAATTTGTGCGGGTTAAGCATATATTTTAGGTATTGCTTCATTCATTTGTTTCTCAATTCTCAAATAATATTTATAATAGCCATCAGAATTTCCATTCTGAAGCACAATAAATAATAAAAAATTCATGAAATAAATAAATAAATAAAACTTATAAAAATAATTCAAATTAAAGTAACAAATAACAATAGACTAGAAATCCAAAAAATTGGCTAGATTTTATGAGCGGCTACTATTTAAGTTTCATATTTTATTATGAGATTATGTTTTTATATTGTAATAGATTTCTTAATTTAATAATTTATTATTTTAATTTAATAATTTAATAATAAAAATATTAATTGTAGAGATTAGGAGTCACATACATTTTTTATTTTAATAGAATATTATAATATATTTTCTTATTATAATAGGTAATAAAAAAATTAATTGTAAGATTAAGTGTCATATGACGCGATGAGAAATCTTAAATATATATATATATATATTATTTATCGAATTATATGTGATATTATTCAAAAATTAATCGGATAATATTTTATGTTTTATTGTTATATTATGATTCACTACAACAAAATAGACCTTTAGCGTCCAAACATTTAGCGTCGAAAGTTTTTTCGACGTCAATAAACTCTTTAGCGTCGAAATTAAATTCGTCGCTAAAGGTTTATCTTTTAGTGTCGAAATAATTATTTGACGCCAAAGGATTGATGATTTAGCGTCGAATTTCTATTTCGACGCTAAAGGTTCCATCATTTAGCGACAAAAAATTATTTAGACGCTAAAGGATGAACCTTTAGCGTCGAAATATTATTTGAACGCTAAAGGTTCAACCTTTAGCGTCGAATCTAAATTTCGACGCTAAAGGTTAATTTTAATTTTTCGAATTCCCCCTTAAAAAATTGAATTTATCGACTAATAAATTCAAATTTAAATTTTGACATTTAGCAACGAAATTTTCGACGCTAAAAGTCAAAAAAATCGACGCTAAAGGTTGAACCTTTAGCGTCGAATCTAAATTTCGACGCTAAAGGTTAATTTTAAAATTTTCGAATTCCCCCTTAAAAAATTTGAATTTATCGCCTAATAAATTTAAATTTAAATTTTTACATTTAGCGACGAATATTCGACGCTAAAAGTCAAATATTTCGACGCTAAAGATCAAAATTTTGGCGGAAAAATTCCCGCTATTTGAGGATTTTTAGCGACGAAATCCTTTTCGTCGCTAAAGGTTTTTTTTTGCCTATAAATTCATTTGCTCTTTCATTTCTTGTATTATCACTTTCTTTCTCTCATACTCTATTTCCTCTCTAAATTTATTTTTCCTTAAATGTTTTGTTTGTTTGTTTTGTTTTGTATTTTATATTCACATCTAATATTTATTTATTTATTTTTGTAGGGGAATATGAAGATGAAGAAATGGTGAAAATGATGATAATGAAGAAAATGAAAAATAAATGAAAGTGAAGATGGAAAATTGTATTTTATCATTGTATTTTATCATTTTATATTTTTTTGTTGTGATAAATTTTGTAATTTTAGTTTTATATCAATAAAAATATCATTTTATATTTCGTTATTGTGATAAATTTTGTAATTTTAGTTTTATATCAATAAAAATGTCATTATTATAAATTTTTAGTAACAAATTTGTAATAATTTTTATAACAAATTTAATTACTTTTGTAATGAAATTAGTTTGAGATTAATTTGTAATAATAATATTCTTATATCTTTTAGCGTCGAAATATTCGACGCTAAAGGTAATAAAATGATATATATTTTTTAATATTATATCACATTTAGCGTCGAATATTTCGACGCTAAAGGTCAACTTTTTGGCGTCGAAATTATTCGTCGCCAAATACATGTTTTAACGTCGAAATATTTTTGACGCAAAATATTGTATTTTAGCGTCGAAATTTTTTATTTCGACGCTAATTGTCTTTCTCGTCCAAGTTTTAACGTCGAAAATTTTCGACGCTAATAACCTTTAGCGTCAAAATTTTGTACTTTAGCGTCGAAAAATTTCGACGCTAAAGACCCTTTTTTTGTAGTGATTTTTATTTAATAGATTTATTAATTTAATTTCATAATTTAATAATATTTTTTAATTGTAATAAGATAATATAATATATTTTCTTATTATAATACAATTCTTATAAAATTATAATATGTATTTTTATTGTAATAAGTTTCTTATTTAATAATAAATTAATTATAAAAATATTTTAATTTTATAATTTAATAATTAAAAACTGATTGTAGTGGTTAATTGTAAAGATTAAGTGACACATATATTTTTTATTTTAATGAAAAATATAATATGATTTCTTATTATAGTATGTTTCTTTATTTAATTTTATAATTTAATAATAATAAATTAAAATATTAATTTAATTGGTTTTCACTTTAATAGTATATTATATTTTTATATTCTAATAGGTTTCCTATGTTAATAATTTATTTTTTTAATTTTATAATTTAATAATAAAAAATATTACGTTATAATATGATATTAATGGTGTTTTTTATTTTAATAATATTATAATATGTATTTTTATTATAATATATATGATTTTTATTTAATAAATTTATGGGAAATTATCATTTTCCCACCTGATAAATAGCGTAAGTACCGTTTACCACGAAAACTTTGAATTTATTCTCTTTTCCACCTATAGTTTGAAAATTGTTCACTTTTCCTCATGATAAAATGAGAAAATATACAAATTATCTATTTAAGTTATGGAAAATGATTCATTTTCCACCTCATAAAAGTGGAAAAGTGAGCATATTTGAAATTTCATGTGGAAAATATAACAATTTTAAAATTTTCGTGATAAACGGTACTTACGCTATTTATCATGTGAAAAAATGATAATTTTCCTATATTTGTTAATTTAATTTTATAACTTTAATATGAAGCCGCTATATTTATGATATTTCAACTTAAAACTTGGCTTAATTTTAGACATTAATTCTTAACCATCCATTTAAGTAAATCTAATGGTTAAGATAATTGCCTATTTGGCATTTAAAAACAAGATTTAAAAATTAAAAACTGAGATGACATATTAAAGAGAGAATATATACTCTTTAAACGCTTCTTTTTTTTCCAAGATCTACTTCAATTTTTAATTAATCTACAAATCTAATGGGAGGTAAAATGATCCTGAAGAAAGTGATTGATTTGATCTGATATTATTTTACTGCAAGATAATAAAACTCATGTATTTTCATTCAACCTAAAATTCGGATCCATTTATCCTTCAAAAATAAAATTCGGATGTTAACTTTATTATAGTAGAGCGGTGTTGAGGTTTTTTACAGTATCAAGGGTAAAAAGAATCATAGAAATTTCCATCGATAAAACTTAAAATATTTTTCGTGATAAGTGTTATCCACGTAAAAAGAAATTGTCAGTAAATAACTTATCACTAAATAACTGACGGATTTTTAAGCCGTTTATAAACTACTGACTGATCTTTGGGTTCTCTCATTTTTGCTGTGAAATATGGATATCAGCTAAGCTAAAACTTGTAATTGTAAATCGTAGATGTTTTTCATTTCAATGGCAATATGAGAAATTAACCCTTCGAACAAACCTTCCTCAACAATGAATTTATTTGGTTAGTATGGAATAATAGCAAACTTAGCAAGCAAATAATAAAACATAAAGTTTACGTGGTTCGACTGAGAGTGACTCCAACATATGTGCACGAGAGTAAGGGGATACTTTAGTACTGCTCGAGATCGAGATCGAAATCGACCCGAGCTACAAGTATTGTAGTGAGCTTACAAAGAGTGTATAATATCTCGGGTCTTAAACTAGCCTGTTATAATTTGCTCACTTAGTCAAGTAATCGATCAGTTTTCTCTCTCTATCACTAGTTTTTAAGCATTCAGCTCTTTTGCAAGTTATGAGGGGAGAAGATTGATAATCCTTGAATCTGAAACTTCAGACCCTTTATATAGGCTTTTAAATTCACTATTCCACCACCTATGATGTCAACACATGTCACTCTGTCATCATTATAATAACTCTCATCAACTACCCATAATTCGGTCAATCAAATTAGCTCATTTCTCTGTTACTAAATCGGCCTTTGGCGGCTCTGCTTTGTCACCTCTCTGTCATTGCACCGCCCAATGACAGCTGGTAGGGGCTATTTCCAATGAGAATCGTTATTTTTCCCACTATCATCATTAGCATTCTAGAAGCTTATTCTTTCAATTAGGGCTTACGTCACATGTCTTCAATCACAAATTAATATGTGATCTCAGCTTCGTTTCTTGGGTCGGCATACTGAGGATGATGATATTTTCCAAAACTCCCTCTTACTTCTTCAACTAGGTCGGGTTGCTAAGCATGAACCACCTCGAGTCATCTTCCACAAACACTCGAACGAGCCCAAATCTAACCACTTCTTATTTAGGTCGAGACGGTATCCCAACTTGATTCGTCACCAGCAGATTCAGCCCTTGGGAGAGCTCCTCCGTATAATGGGGTCGGGTTCTTACATCTGCCATCAGCCTCTCTGAGACCTTGGACCTTTGTCGTCCTCTCTTGTCCATGTACAAAAGACCATTATACATCTCTTCGGTATTTGAACCTCTTCGGGGTAAAAAACCATCATCAATATAAAACAAATATAAAGAATATATATTTTATATAAAACATATATTATGTGTTTATAATTAAGAATAAAATCATAATAATTAATAATGAAATACCAATAGATGGTAATAGTACTAAATAAATTAAAAATTAATTTAATAAAACCAAATATTGTGGGAAACTTTTTATCAATATAACCCACAATTTCTATCGATAAAACTCATAATTTCCATCAGTATTAAATCACAGAAATATTCACTAAGTAAAATATTAAATTATTATCGGTATTTTGACACTAATATGTAATAACGTCAAATATGACGACATATATTTTCATCGGAAATGTGTTGCTATTTGTTTAGCAATAATTTTTATTATCACCATCAACATTTCGTTAGTGTTGATAAATTTTGTCGGTAATTTAACACTTTATTTGGATGCCTCTTTAATTTTGACTATTTTAGGGTCCATGTCTCCAATTCGTTCTAAAGAAAAAATATTATTTTAAAATATAATAAATACACGAATAAATCTTTTCAATTTTTGAATCATTGATTTATTTTATATACTTAGACCTTAATTTTCTCTTTAAAAAAAAAGGAAAGAAAATTAAGAAAATGCATCCATATGATATGACATTATGACTACAATTCAAACAATATGAATGAGCCACCCACTAGGTTGTTTATCTGATCGGATCGAATCAAGATAAAAATTGATCTTGATCTTGAAAGATTAAAAAAGATATATGAGATTGATTGAGATAAATTGGATCGTACAGTCAAGTTGGTATCGTTTAACTTATCCTTCTAGGCGGCGTCTGAAAGGCCCCGGCGCTAAACGGGGGAGAAAAAAACCTAAATTTAAAAGGTTTTTATATATGTTGGAACAAATCTTGAAGTCTAGACGTCAATTACCTTTGTAAAAAAATAGAGAAAGTAATGCACACCTACGAAGTGAGGAACTGCTATTATCTTTACTTCTAACCTTTTTTCATGGAGTTCTGTCTCATAAAACTAAACAATAACAAGCAGCATGGAATAATAAAGTCATTTTATTCTTCTTTTTTACTTTCACTTTTCCGTTCTCCTTTTTCTTTTCTTTTTTTAGATAAAAGCATGAGAATATCTATTTAAAAAAAAAAAGGTTTTGGGTCATTATATTTTTATTTTCAGAATACAATTATCCAACTCACATTATTATTTAACAAAAATAAAATTTAATATTTTAAAACAATACACGAATTTAGACTCTCTTGCTTGATGTTGAAATTTACACCACGTGCCCATGACCAAAAATTGCAAGAGCTATCACACAGTGACATGGTGTTGTATCATTTTTTTTAAAAATTGTTAGAAATTTCACCGTTTAATCATTTATTATAAATTTAAACGGAACATATAAATTCATCGACTGTCTCAAATTTTCACAAGAAACATACTTTCGAACTCAAAATCTTAAAACGAGATCATAAATCATACTCCACTAAATCACGTCCTAGAAAACACAGTGATGTAGTATCACCCAACACAATCAGCAAAAGTCGCAAGCTTTGATTAAATATCAAGTATTATTATTATATAGTAAATTGTGGAAAGATCGATTGCAAATGGAGTCCAGCTAGCATTAAAAGGGACTGACATGATCCCAGGAACAGAGACAAATCAAAAGGAAATTCAACTTTGACCCACTTCTAGTTACAGGTTTTTCTTTTTATGATACTTGAGCCACAAAATTTTTTATTCTCTTTCAACTTTCTTTACACTAAATTCTACTCGACTAAACAGAATCATTAAAGCATTTTGGTGGTTGGCAATTTATCAACAACCAGGATCCTTTGATGAATTGACATGTCAATGTAATAAGCAAGCAGCAAAAGAAGAACAAACTTTTTAAGTTGATTTTTAATAACTTGAACACAAAATGAAAGTTGAGAGGCAACGAGAAGCAGAGCAAAAAGCTCAATTGAAATTGAGAACCCAATGGACGGCTCTAATAGCACAGGAAAAACCAAAAGGGATATTCTTCTATAACCTTAAAGACAAAATTGAGATCATTCCTAGCAACCTTAAAAAAAACAAATAAAAAACTGGCTCACAAAATTGTTTAATAAAATTATGATAAAACTAATACTAGTAATTTTCCTAGCTGCAAAACTTTAAACGCAAGCAATGTTGAGGGGGGCAGCTTGTTCTTCGAGAGAAGCAAAATCCAAAGAGCCAAACTCGAACTCAAAATCACAATCAGGCAGCTCACTAGGTTCGTCACCATCGACTCCGGCAACTTTAAGGTCATCGAGGCTGCAAAAATCACCTGAAGGAATCCCACAGTCATCGTTGAAGAAATTGTTCAACTCTTCCTCAATTGAATCACCACCACCAACAAATGTCTGGTCCATGAAACCAAAGAAGGGTATTTCAAGATCCGCGAAATTAGCATCAAACACATCTTTGAACAAATCACCAGTCTCATTAACATCATTTTCCTTCGAAGTCGTGTCCAAATCAAGAACTGAAGCTGGCGAATTATGAGACACCACACTATCAGAATCATCCGATGAAGAGACAGGATGATCGTTGCTGTTGTTGCTGATGTTGAGAGAATTAGATGCTGAGACTGCAACTGAAGAAGAAGAGGTATTATTCTTCTTCTCAGAGGCAGCTCTAGCTTCGAACTCGAGCCTTTTAATCTCATAAGCTCTGGCTGCTTCTTCTTTAGTATCATAAGTACCCAACCAAATACGACCCTTCTTGAAAGGGTCTCGAATCTCAGCTGCCCATTTCCCCCATTTCCTTTGTCTAACACCTTTGGGTTTGTTCGACGACGGCGTTTTAGCCACTGACAAAATCGTTTTCCTTTTCTTAGAAGAGGGGTTTTGGGTTTTGACTTCGTTGTTGTTGTTGTTGCTGTCAAAAGAACTCTCAGCTTCCATAGTTTTCAGTTGAGACGGCGTCAAATGACCATGAGGGACATTAATCTCTCGAATGAAACGACGTCGTTTGTCATTTCTCTCTGATTCATCTTCGCTTGAAGATGAATCAGTGGCATACGGATCATTACAGATCACACGGACTTTCCTGGTCATTTTGGACAATTTTCGATGATCTTGCATCATTGCAAAATTGGTAAAACTCACCAAAACCCCTCAAAATTACTGTAATATTTATCTAAATAACGAAAAAAATGAACGAAACAAACGAAGATCTGAGATTATCGGAGCAGTATCAAGTGAAATCCACTCTTAACAACACGAAAAGATAAAAGAACCTCTGCTTTATATGAAATCCACCGAAACACTTCACTCCAGAACAAGTCCTGCAAAAAAACCCCATAAAACCCAGATTCAGATTCAAGGATTCGACAAAACAAAAATAAAATAATGTAAAATAAAACAAAAACCCATGAAAAATAACATACCTTTTTGACCTCAAACGCATCGAAAAAGATTGTGAACCCAGATTAAAACTCTGCTCCAAACAGCAGAGAAGCATACAAAAGAGAGCAAAAACCACTGACAAAATCGGAGAAGAAGCGGCAGAAGAAATCCACAGCTTCAACGGAGACACAATCAAAGGCAAATCAAACTCAGCCGACATAAATCCACTCACTCAAAGCACCCAAAACTCAAGAACCCACAAAAGGTTTCTCTCTTCTTCCCTTCTCGCTCCTTTTGACAAAGAACAAGAGAAAAATGATAAGATAACACAGCAGCAACAAAGAACAAAAATCCAGAAGCAAAAAGATTACGAATCTACGGCTGCGATTTTATAGGCAGTTTTGCAACAGAGGAGTAAAAGACATGATGAAAGATGTTACATTCATATAAGAACACAAAATCTAAACATACATCAGAAAATTAAAAAAAAAAAAAAAAATTAGTTAAATATAATTTTATTGGGAATTACAAAAATAAATATAAATAATTATCAACCTTTTACTTTCACTCTTATTCTATTCTTCACACGTCTCTGTCTCTCTCTCACACTATGCCCACACTGATTTTTTTCTCCTCAGTTTCTCACTCTAGGTCAGGCCGTTCACTTTTTTCCAAGCGGTCAAATAAGCTATTAAGGCTATAAATTTATATAAATATTATTATTATGTAAATTAAAAATTGTGGAAATTTTTTTTTAATAGCTGTCATTGAGAAAAGACAATGCCCATGCATGATCATACTACACAACATGTCATGCATGTCATGTTCCATGAGAAAAGACAAAATGTCATGCATGTCATGTCAAGCTAAAAAGAGTTTGTTATCCACACGAGTTCCAATTTCAATCACCCCAGCCAAGCGCGTGTTTAGCATTCTCCGATCCGACAGTCAAATACTACATCACCAAATTTTTAAGTTGAGTTTGAAATACACGCGCTATTGGGGAGCGTGTGGTGCGGGGTCCTAGGTATCAGCTTTAATTTGTCTATCTACGTGTACCGCAGATTTATCGGGAAAATAGGATCCAAAGTTGAGGAAATTACACCTAGTGCCACTGAGAAAAAATTCCGGCCTAAGGTAACACTTGAAAAAGGGTAATTTTCTGTTTTTGCGTAAAACTTACACCTATTTTTGGGTGAGACAAATTCACTTTCCTTTGATTCCATTTATTTACTTAAAAGAACATACAAATTGGAAAAAAAAAAACACGTGATTGAATATCGGTGCCTTATTTTGTATCATTTTTCACTATTTAAATCAACTTGTTTTTAATCATCTCCGGTTGATTTAATTCTTACGGGCAGATGCAACTTATCATGTATTTTTTAATTCATTGCAGGGATGGCAACGGTCGGGTTCGGGCCGGGCTTTGATAGGCCGAGGCCTGGGAAAAGCCGGCCCAGTCGGGTTCGGGCCGGGCTTGGCCCATGCCCGATTTTTTATTATAAAAAATTATATAAATAAAAAATTTATTATATAAATTTATATTTTTTTATAAAAAAAATATTTAATTATTTATTTTGATCCCGGACCCGGGCTTTTTTGCCATGTATAATTCAGGGCAATACATATTAGTGTTTAAGATTAAAAAAAAATCAACAATCAAATTTTTTTTTGAATTAAAAATGGAGATTTTCCTCTTTTATAATTCTTTAAACTTCTCAATCAAAGTTTTTTCATGAGAGGAATGTCTCTCAAAATTTAATTACATATCATATCACAACATATATACTTTTTTTTTTTTTTTTTTTTTTTTTTTTGGAAACGATGGAAACCTCGCCACCAAACCACCAATTCTGGGCCGCGGCGCAGGTAAAACCACCGGCTGTCCCAGACTCTTACAAGGTGCACCCCCTGGATTCGAACCCAGAACCTCAATGTGAGATTCTGGACCCTACACCACCAAGCCACACCCCTTGGGACCACAACATATATACACACACATAAAGTCATTTTCTACTACTTTCATTTTATAAAATATAGATATTTGCAAAAATATAAAATAAAATTACGGACTTAAATATAGTATAAAAAAAAAATCAATTTTCAATATGATTTTTTTTTAAAAAAAAAAAATAGTGAGTGTCCGTATTTTATAAAATGAAGACATATGCACCAAATAATGACTATGTTTATGCATTTACTACTAAGTCTAAAATGTTGGAAAATGCTTATGAATAAGCATTTTGAGGCACAATTTCAAGCATGGTCCACTTCGTGTTAGTGGTTGTTATTGAATGATTCGGATACTCCTCCGTGAGTAGTTCGAAATGGTATATTCATATGCTTAAAATGGTGCTTGGGTGAATGAGAAATTGTTGCTCAAAGTTCACCCATTGGTGTTGGAAAATAAAGAAAAATAAGCTTGTCCCATATGGGAAAGCTATAGAGGGAATATTATGCTTATATATGATTGCTCATATGTAGATGGGTAAGAGTTGTAAGGATAGAGGCTCTCTCTACGTGCGCGGGGGGGGGGGGGGGGGGGGGGTGCAAATCAAATCCGAATCAAGTTTGGCTCGTGTGCACCCCCGCGTGTCCTTTGTACACAATGCAGACGTCTCGCGTACTACTGCACCAATCGGTAGGGGACGAATTTGTTTTAAGGAGATTGTTGCCGCATCAACAAGCCCGGATTCTGCCTTCATCGCTGGGACTATTTACTGTTTTTTTCGTTCGCGTTCTCTTCTCGATTGTCCTGTTCTATTAATTGTGTTGTTGTCATTTGTTTCAAACTGTTCAAATTGTATCATTCCAGTTCGGTTTACTGATTGTTCAAAGTTCGTTGTAAGAACACAGTAACCAAATTAAATTGTAATAGTCTTAAAACAAATTCGCTCTGTGGATATGGAAAACAGTCCAAACACAGTAGATTTCTGGCAGCCCCTGTGGTTGGGCAGAATATTGTGGCAGCCCCCGTGGCTGGCCAAAGTGCAGTGGCAGCCTCTTCGGCTGGCCAACTTGCTTCAGCCTCTGGGCTTAATATGGCAGCCGCTGTGGCTAGCCAAGGTGTTGCAGCCTCTGTGGCTAGACAACCTGTTGGACATGTGAGCCATGTCAATACTGCTGCAGTGCAGAAAAACCTGAAAAATTCAGTGGACAGAATTTTAAACGGTGGCAACAGAAAATGTTTTTCTACTTGACCACTTTGAACCTTGCGAGGTTTCTAAAGGAAGATGCTCCTGAACCCGTGGAGGGTGAGATTGATATCCAAGTGATCAGTGCGATCGATGCTTGGAAACATTCTGAATTCCTATGTAGGAATTATGTGCTAATGGGCTGAGTGATTCCTTGTACAGTGTGTATGCCGGGATGAAAACAGCAAAAGGGCTTTGGGAATCTTTAGACCGAAAATATAAAACTGAGGATGCCGGTACTAAGAAATTTGTCGTAGGCCGTTTCCTAGATTTTAAGATGATTGATTCCAAAACTGTGTTAAGTCAAGTACAAGAATTGCAAATTATTCTAGCAGAAATTCATGCTGAGGGGATGGTTTTAAGTGAAACATTCCAAGTAGCCTCGATAATTGAAAAACTACCACCTGGTTGGAAAGATTTCAAGAATTATCTAAAGCATAAGCGAAAAGAAATGAGCATTGAAGACTTGGTTCTTAAGCTTAGAATTGAGGAAGATTACAGAGTATCTGACAAGAGGGGAATAACTCATGAGGCCAAAGTAAATGTTGTTGAACATGGCCATAAGAACAAGAACCTCAAGAAAAAAGGGTCAAAAATGGGCCCTCAAGGAGGAGTTTCCAAGAAATCCAAATTTCAAGGAAAATGCTTCAATTGTGACAAAATGGGTCACAAGTCTTCTGAGTGCAGACTGCCGAAGAAGAAAAAGAATCAAGAGGCTAATGTGATGGAAAACATGACTCAAGATGTTTCAGACATTAACCTTTCAGCTGTGGTTTCTGAGGTGAATCTGGTGGGTTCTAACCCAAGAGAGTGGTGGATTGACACTGGTGCCACTCGACATGTGTGCTCGGACAAGAGCATGTTTTCTTCATTTGAGCCTACTGGTAATGGGGAAAAATTATACATGGGAATTCAGCAACATCTGAGATTGAAGGTCAAGGCAAGGTGATTCTGAAGATGACCTCTGGGAAAGAGTTGACTTTGAACAATGTTCTGTATGTACCAGAAATACGGAAGAATCTTGTGTCTGGATCACTTCTGAACAAGCATGGATTCCGGATGGTGTTCGAGTCTGATAAAGTAGTTTTAACTAAAAATGGGATGTATGTGGGAAAAGGGTATGTAACTGATGGGCTCTTTAAGCTCAATGTAATGGTTGTTAAACCTAAGAATATCAATAAAGCTAGTTCTTCTGCTTATATTGTTGAGTACTCTAATCTATGGCATGGTAGATTAGGACATGTTAATTTTAATTCATTACGGAAATTAATTAACATGAACCACATTCCAAATTTTAAAATTGATAACAAACATAAGTGTGATACTTGTGTTGAGGCAAAACTAACTAGATCATCTTTTCATAGTATTGAAAGAAACTCTGAACCACTTGATCTTATTCATACCGATGTATGTGATTTTAATTCAATACAATCGAGAGGCGGTAATAAATATTTTATTACCTTTATTGATGATTGCACTAGATTTTGCTATGTGTATTTGATGAAAAGCAAGGACGAAGCTATAGAGAAATTTGTTCTCTATAAGAATGAAGTTGAGAATCAACTGAACAAAAGAATTAAGGAGTTGAGAAGTGATCGTGGTGGTGAGTATGTTTTTCCTTTTGAATCACTTTGTGAACAAAATGGAATCATACATCAAACCACAGCTCCTTATTCACCTCAATCCAATGGGATTGCAGAACGGAAGAATCGTACCTTGAAAGAGATGATGAACGCTATGTTAATCAGCTCTGGTTTACCTCAGAATATGTGGGGAGAAGCTGTTTTATCAGCTAATTACCTTTTAAATAAGGTACCACGGAAAGATGCAGGGAAAACTCCTTATGAGATGTGGAAAGGAAGCACCTTCCTACAAATTTCTACGAGTGTGGGGGTGTCTTGCCAAGGTAGTTATTCCTCCACCTAAAAAGGTGAAGATAGGACCAAAAACTGTTGATTGTATTTTCATAGGATATGCGCATAACAGTAATGCTTATCGATTTCTTGTGCATGAGTCTAATATACCAGATATTCACAAGAATACGATAATGGAGTCGAGGAATGCATCCTTTTTCGAATACGTTTTTCCTTGTAAAACTAATTCGAATTCAAATGTACACAAACGGGTACATGAGACTATCATTGAAGATAGTCAGGACCGAGAACAAATAAATGTTCCGAGGATCAACAAGTTGTTGAACTTGAACCAAGACGTAGCAAAAGAGCTAGAACGGAAAAATCTTTTGGTCCAGATTTTTTGACATTTTTGCTAGAAAATGATCCTCAGAGTTATAACGAAGCTGTAAGGTCAGCTGATGGTGCTTTGTGGAAAGATGCCATCAATAGTGAAATTGAATCCATCTTACAAAATCACACATGGGAGTTAGTGGATCGTCCTCCAGGATGTAAACCTTTAGGGTCCAAGTGGATTTTCAAAAAGAAAATGAAGGCAGATGGATCAATTGACAAGTACAAAGCAAGACTTGTAATTAAAGGTTACAGACAATGTAAAGGTCTTGATTACTTTGATACTTACTCTCCTGTAACGAGGATAAATTCCATAAGGATGATAGTTGCGATTGCAGCTTTGCGCAATCTTGAGGTACATCAGATGGATGTGAAAACAGCCTTTCTGAATGGAGATTTAGATGAAGAAATCTACATGGAACAACCTGAAGGCTTTATAGCTCCAGGACAAGAAAAGAAAGTCTGTAAGTTAGTAAATCCTTGTATGGATTAAACAAGCTCCGAAACAGTGGCATAAAAAGTTTGATGACACCATGTTGGCAAATGGTTTCAAAATCAATGAATGTGATAAATGCATTTATGTCAGAGAGACAGAAGTTGGCTATGTCATTTTATGTCTCTACGTTGATGACATATTGATTGTCGGGAGTAATATTAAAATGGTGAAATCTACCAAGAATATGCTGAAATCCAAGTTTGACATGAAAGACATGGGTCTAGCAGATGTCATTCTGGGAATAAAGATCTCGAGAAGTCAGATGGACTTATTCTTGATCAGTCGCACTATGTGGACAAGATTCTTGGTAAATTCAACAATGATGATTCTGCTGTGGCTAGAACTCCTTTAGATGTGAGTCTACACCTATCAAGAATAGGGGAGATGGTATATCTCAAGTAGAATACTCTAGAGTGATCGGGAGTTTGATGTATCTATCGAGTTGTACAAGCCTGATATAGCCTGTACAGTAAACAAGCTCAGCAGATATACGAGTAATCCAGGGGTTGATCACTGGAAAGCAATAGTGAGAGTACTTAGGTACTTACGTTTTACTCGTAATTATGGGTTGCACTATCATAGATATCCAGCTGTAGTCGAAGGATACAGTGATGCTAATTGGATATCTGACATGAAAGACTCAAAGTCTACCAGTGGCTATGTGTTTACACTAGCAGGTGCAGCTATATCATGGAAATCCTCCAAACAGACTGTGATAGCCAGATCTACAATGGAATCAGAATTCATTGCATTAGACAAGTGTGCTGAAGAAGCAGAATGGCTTCGAAATTTTCTAGAGGATATTCCAAGTTGGCCTAAGCCAGTGCCAGCAATTTGCATTCATTGCGATAGTCAATCTGCAATTGGAAGGGCACATAACAATATGTATAATGGTAAGTCTAGACATATTCGTCGTAGACACAATACCGTTAGACAATTACTCTCTACTGGAGTTATTTCGATTGACTATGTAAAGTCAAAGGATAACATTGCGGATCCGCTAACCAAAGGGTTAAATAGAGAGTTGGTTGTGAAATCATCGAGGGGAATGGGACTAAACCCCATTAGATAAATGTTTATTACGAAGGAAAACCCAACCTTGTTGACTGGAGATCCCAAGATCTAGGTTCAATGGGAAAACCTACTCGTAAAAGACATAATTGGTTCACTGTGGGGGGGTTACCCTCTAGTCCATTCCTATGGTGAAATGAAATAGTGATGCTCGTAGGATTGAGGTTAAGCAAAGGCTTTTAATGATTCTTATGCGTCGGGAATCCGAGCAGAGTATTACGAGATGCTCTTAAATAAGAAATCACCTATGTGAGAGAGAAGTGGGGCCGCTTCAAAGGGAATTGTACGGGGCACAATTCTTAGAAACTCTTGCAGAACCAGGTTGATGTTCATGGCCAAAATGAGCATAACAATGAGAACTCAGATGTGTTAGGTAAACATCTGTGTGATATATGTTCTCCATTTACATGAACGGCAGTACAGTTCAATGACATCGCGTCCACTGTCAGCCAGTAAATGAGATATATTTTCACAAGGGAAGGTTCAAAGGTTGAGGCCTACCTATCCTATGCAGGTGTTGAACCGTTGAACTCTTCTAGGTCAAAATAAAATGTTTTATAAAATAATTTTATTCGACGTTTTTCGCCAATTTCATTCATGTGGGGGATTGTTGGAAAATGCTTATGAATAAGCATTTTGAGGCACAATTTCAAGCATGGTCCACTTCGTGTTAGTGGTTGTTATTGAATGATTCGGATACTCCTCCGTGAGTAGTTCGAAATGGTATATTCATATGCTTAAAATGGTGCTTGGGTGAATGAGAAATTGTTGCTCAAAGTTCACCCATTGGTGTTGGAAAATAAAGAAAAATAAGCTTGTCCCATATGGGAAAGCTATAGAGGGAATATTATGCTTATATATGATTGCTCATATGTAGATGGGTAAGAGTTGTAAGGATAGAGGCTCTCTCTACGTGCGGGGGGGGGGGGGGTGCAAATCAAATCCGAATCAAGCTTGGCTCGTGTGCACCCGCGTGTCCTGCGTACACGAATGCCGGACCAAATGTGCGAGCCCGGCCTAGCGAATTTTTGCAAGCCTCCTCTTTATTTTTCCAAGCTTTTGATGTTCCATAACAGTTAATTCATTTTATTAATTAACTAAGTGGTTACAAATCAAATGGAAGGTCTCCCACTAACTCATTTAATTGGCATGTTAATATCTTTTTAATAGATGTGTGTATTTTCGTTTTTTGAGTTGAATACAGAAACAAGTTTTAAGTTTTCTTTTTAGAAGAGTTCAAGCACTTCTTGTTCGTTGCAGTCGATTTGGTGGTGCCCAATTTCCTCTTTTTTTCCGTTGCATCCTGGGAAACAGACGTCTCGCGTTCTACTGCACCAATCGGTAGGGGACGAATTTGTTTTAAGGAGATTGTTGCCGCATCAACAAGCCTCGGAATTCTGCCTTCATCGCTGGGACTAATTTACTGTTTTCGCGTTCTCTTCTGCGATTGTCCTGTTCTATTAATTGTGTTTTGTCATTTGTTTCACTTTCAAATTGTATCATTCCAGTTCGTTTACTGATTGTTCAAAGTTCGTTGTAAGAACACAGTAACCAAATTAAATTGTAATATAAATAATCATACACCGACCATAATTTGATAGTGGGTGTCCGGGTGATGAGATAATGATACTCACACTGTTTAATAGTTTTTTTTTTACATAACACCATTAACTTCAATGTGCGTGCCTTGATGGTGTAGGGTTCGGGATCTCACCTTAAGATTTTGAGTTCGAATTTAGAGAGTGTATTTCTTGTAAGAGTCTGAGACAGTGGGTAATTTTATCTGCTCCGCTTAAGCTCATAATGAGTGATTTGATAACGAGATTTCCAACAATTTTTTAAAAAAGGGAATAATCGTTTGTTTATCATAATTTTGTAATCGTAACACCAAACATAACATAAGAATATATATATATATTATATATATATACACACCACAATTTCTATGTGTTCTTGTAACTAGGGATTATACCACAATTTCTATGTGTTCTTGTAACTAGGGATGGCAAATCTGGATCCGGAAGCATTTTCGTTAGCCCGGGTTTGGTTCCGGACCCGAGTAAATATACACGGGTCCGGACCCGGGTCTACCCAGTCCGAATCCGAATATTCGGTTTATTATTTTTTTTATTTTTTTATTTTTAATTGTATTATTTTATATTTATATTTATATTTTGCCAATTTTATTAGTCTTATTTTAATTCTTTTATATTTTTAATTATATTCTATTATATATATATATATATTATTTTATATTTTAATTTATTATACTTATTTTTTATTATTTTTTCCGGACTCCTGTCTATCCGGGTTGGACCCGTACGATCCCGGATCCGGATCCTAATTCACTCGGGTCCTATTTTTTAAGACCCGAGTCCGGATTTTTTAATCCCAAATCCGGATCGTGCAGGTCCATGCGGCTCCGGACCGGGTCGGAGTCTGCTTGTAACCGATAGAAATACGGATTCATTTATAATATACACCCATGGCCACTTGACCGGATGCATTTAGTAGCTAAAAACAATCACACAGTATTATATATATATATATAATATATAATTTATACCAGTATGTTTGATTAGATAACAGACAAAAATTCAAACTCAGTTTCACCGGATTTATTAGCTTGATGAGTATTATCTATATTAAATTTTTATTTTTAAACCTCATTTTAATTGGAATTGAATTTCAATTTGAGCGGATTTATTAGCCTGATGTGCTTTATCTATATTAAAATTTATCTTTAAACCTCGTTTAATTGGAATTGAATTTCATAGTAAGGATATCAGTAAACTGTAATACAACTCAAATAAGGGAGTGCAAATATATTTTTAACCTATTATTTCCCTAAAGCATTTATTTGCTGTTCACTTGAACCATAATTTTTCTTTATAAAAAAAAAAATGAGCAAACCTAAATATATTTGTAACTCATTCTCTCTCAATTATGAGGTGATATATCATATGCCGGGTGTATATGTCATCTCTCTCACAACAGCCGGGTCTCATACAGTTGTGAGACTCAGTTGCTGTGAGAGAGATGACATATACACCCGGCACATAATATAATTTTTCCTCAATTAGATACTGCGCATTGAAATAACTTATTTTTATTTTAAATATGCAATAAATAAAGCTGTGTTTGTTTTTTTTAATCTAAAGTATGAATATTTGAATTTACATGAAGTCTGAATAAATCTTAATAAAGATGTCTGAATAACCTATTTGTTTATTTTTTTAAAAAAATCTAAATAAAAATGGAAGTTATTTATTTTTCTAAACGAAAAACATATGAAATATTAGAAAGCGCAATTAAAATAATATATATATATATATATATATATATATATATAACTTCCATTTTTATTTAGAACCCGTGAGTGTTAGCTCGAAAATAACTTGCTGCAACTTGAGAAAATTCTCTCTTATCACAATATGCCCTCTTTGCCTCTTTTCTAACTTTTAGAATAATATGATTAGGGTTAATTATAATCAAGTAATAATTCCTTTATATAGCTAGGGTTTCAGGATAACCATGATCTGTGGAAAACTAAAATTAACCCTCCTCGATCTACTTAATGGATATTTTCAGCCATGGGCATTTTTGTAAGTTCAAAATTTATTTAATTTTTTATAAGATATCAAATATCCTATCATATCTTTGAAAGTAAATTCAAAGATATAATTGATATCTTATCAATCGAAATTAATTTGAATTAAATAATTTAATTTAAATTTTTTTAAAAATAAAAATTAAATGATTATCTAATAACCATTAATATGAAAACTATATATTAAACATTTTAATATAGTTACAAATGTGACATTATGTAATTTTAATCAAATTAATAAATACCATAAAATTAAATAATTCATAATTACTTAATTATACAAATGAGTTAGTAATTGGACTATATAATTATCATATGAATTTCTGTAACGTAACGAGCTAGCACGAAGTTCAAATGGACTCACAGCTCCGAGTTTCAATAATCTCGGGATATTGATTAAAACTCTTTAATCAAATATTCTGAATTATCAACTTTAGATTATTCCACTAAAAACATAAAGCTGCACTCTCGTCATTGTAGATACTTTATATAAATTGAGCTATGTCGGCATCCATTAATATAATCATTTCATAAAGTTTGACCCCCCAACGAGTATATTATAATTATAATATGGTCATAATGTTAGTTATACCCATCTAATTATTTATTGTGTCTTAAGTATAATTGACTGTGCTTAATATGTCTGAAGGCCGATAATATAATTGAGGTAACCAATATGAGTGATGGTCGGTAATATGTTTGATATTACAATTGTGATTGTGCTCAATGTGACTAAGGGTATACAATGTGACTGAGGTCACAAATGTAACTGAGACATACGTATGACTAAATTGTCAGTCACCCAACTGATAGACATATTATGATTGTGCGTAAAAATATGATTATGACTGAGTTCTTTGTAACTTAAGTAAAATATTATTGTAATTATGTTCAATAGGACTAAGGATCGGCAGTACGATCAAGCTCAATAATGTGACTGAAAGTAAACAATGTGACTAAAAGTAAGATCATGTAACTTTCAATTGACAATGTAACTGAAGGTCAATGTGAAATATGTGCAACATAATAATTTTGGAGCTAATTTTGATCTTACATAATTCTGAATTTGAGAGAGGTTTGTTAATGAAAGATGTAGGTTTATATGTTAAGTGTATGTATTTTTTTTTTACATATTGTGATTTAGTGTTTAGATGAAAAATATATGAATGTTTGAAAATAAATAATCTGAAATTATTACTCTTTTATAAATGTAATGGTCATTTTTGACCCATTTTTTATTTGGAACATATTACCAATGGATTTTATTTCAAAACTTATGATTTATAAATTAATAATATATAATTTTTTTATAAAATATTTTATATTTGAAGAGATATTTACATTTTTTAAATAAAGTGGTAAAAAAAAAAAGATATTTTTTAACACACACCCCCGCAGCAAGTGAGTAGAGTATGTATTTTTAATTTTTTTCAATTTTATGTTTTTGTTAGTTCCATTCCATGTCCCTTTTGATAATTTTACTCTCATATGATTAAATATAAATTTTTAAGTTTGGCTAGTGTGAATTCCATTTTTATTGGCATGTGTCTGTGACAAAACAAGTTCAATTGAGTTGTAATCTTTCATGAAGATCTTTGTGCAATGGACTGGTTTTTGGCTGCTGTGCATCAGGCATTCGTTCATGGTGCGTTCGTTGCAGTGTTCGAACGATTAGTGTTAGTGCTGCGTTCATTATTTGGGTTCGAATGTGTGGCGTTAGTGGCACGTTCTTTATTGGGTTCGAACGACAGCATTCCAGAGAGAAAACGTTCGAGTATCGTTCTTGGTGCGTTCGAACGAGGTCATTCAAGAGAGCTCACGTTCGTAGTGCGTTCGATTGGCGTTCGAACGAGTCTTTACAGAAATGGCGCGTTCGTGTTGCGTTCGAGTAACCGTTCGAACGCGACTACGATCTGAACGCGTTTTTGGCCTGCAAAACCCTAGCTTTTCACCTTACCTATAAATATAACCATTAGCCGCCATTCTCAATAGTTGAAACACTTTTCCCTTGAGCCAATACCTCTCAAAGCTTTCAACTATCTTTGATTTCACCTTGAAGACTCTTTGAATCTCATGTCTTCTTTGTTAATGGTGAAATCCATTCTTTGTTAAACCTTCAACATAACTTAACCCAAATTCCCTAATCTTTAGAGTTCTTTAGGAGGAAGTTTGGTAGTCGGAGTTCCGGAGTCAGAGGTGATACAATCTACTCAGAGACTTCAGAGGTTCTGAAGAAAACCGTGGGTCGCGGGCTTGACGAGTTGCCTTGAGTTATTGCAGTATAAAGGTACTTGAGTCAGTGAAGTTGCCACCATAGGTCTTGACCATCGCTGTAAGTTTTTCTCGATATAGTAGATTGGGCTGGTAGCCGATATACCCGGAGTGGTTTTTTACTAGGAAGAGTTTTCCACTTCGTCACCAAAATTATTGTGTTGATTTTGTGTGATTGTTTTACTTTTCCGTAATTTATATTTTGTATTAAATTAATATTGTGGATTTTATTATTGTTGGATATTGTGGTTGGTTTTTGATTTCCCATAGGCACATTAATTAGGACTTGTCTTAATTAATTGTGCCTATGGGAAATTAATATGTTCTGTTGTGTGTAGTCATGTTACTCCTCATGTTGTTCCTCGTCCTGTTTCCCAACCTCAATTTAGAGGTGTTGTGGGTCGCTCTCATCCGAGGTTTGTGCCTGTGTGCCACCACTGTGGCAAGACTTGACATATTAGGCCTAAGTGCTTCATGTTGCACAAGCAAAAGAAAAGGCCTAAGAGTATGTCGCCTAGATTTGATTCTTCAAATCTAGCTTCTCAAGTTTCTGCACTAACTAAACAGACACAATTTCTTAGTGAGAAACTTTCTTTGTTGACTAGGCATTCTCAAGTGGATGAGGTTCCTAGAAAGGTTTGGGTGAGGAAGCAAGATGAATTCCCATCTTCCTCTGCGTGTCCTGATGGACATTATGAGAGTACACTTCGGTGTAACTATGCTTGAAAGATGCATTTTATTTTCTCATTACATGTGTGTGCGCGTGTGTTTTATGTTTTTGCACGTTTAGTTTGTTTTCACAGCATATGGGTGTGTGTGTGTGTGTCTTGTTCTTGTTATATGTCTCTTGGTATATAGGATGGAAACCCGGACATAAATTTCATAGCCGATTCTGAATGGACGGTAGTATGATCTGCACTCGGGATACAACTCCACGTACCATTGGATGTTTTACAAGCCTGTTTGTGTCTTTATTTTTATTTGTTAAAATCTGAAAATTCACAAAAAATAGAAAATGAAAAAGACAACAATTTTATTTTATTTTACGGCTTGTTAGAGCATGAAAAGCTTATGCATGTGATCCTGATATGTAGGATATATGATTATGCATGTATGATATGCTTTTATTTTTCTTGATGCTCTATATACATGAGTGTGTGTGATAAAAACCTTTGGTATATCATGTGCTTACATCTCACATACACTTTTTTTTTATCAATGCTTGATCTCATGTATGAGTTTTTGGAATGGCAATCTAATCTCTTCCATGCTTTGTTTGCTCAATAGTGTGACATTTGACTAGTTGACATTGCTATCCCCTTTTGCAAAAGTAAAAAGAAATAAATTTTAAAATATATATATGAGACTCAAGTGCAAAAGAGCCAAAATGGCCAAATTCAAAAGATAAGGACAAAAATCTTTCACTCGAAAGAGTTATTAAATATGAGCTCATGTTATTTCTGGGGTAAATAATATAGCATGCAACCAATGTTGCTTATTTTCAGGTTCTAGTGGTGCTGGGTTTGAACACATATTTTGTGGACTTGGTTTGTTTAGAGATGGATTCTTTAGCTGTGTCCAGCTCATAAAATAAGGTCTTAAGCCTTGATTTGTTGTGCACTTTATTTTTCACGCAAGTGCTTTATATGCTTTGGTGTTTATGTCATATGCATAAGTGTTGTATTTAGCCAAACTTAAAATGTTGCATATTGTTTCATGTCATAATCATATGAATACTGACTGGGTATCTTTGTATTTGATTGAAGTGTCTTTCAGTCCGTGTTTGTAGTGTTTTTTCCTGGTATGCACTGTCTGTTTTCGTTCGTGTAACGTTTCCTTTTCGTTCGAACGTATTTCATTGGTGTTTCGTTTTAATTTTCGTTCGAACGTTCATTAGACACGCGTTCGACACTCGTTCGACACTCGTTCGAACGTTTTCGGGATATTTAAATAGGCTGTGTGCGTATTTCGTTCGCACATTTCCTTTTTTCCCTTTCTTCTCCGTCTCCACTGTTTTCCCTCGCAAATCTCTGCCCTTTCAAGTCAGATTCGCGCTTGGATTGCCTTATTCTCCTTGATTTCGGTCTCATCTCCATCATCAAGGTACATATCTCCTCTGTTTTTATGTTTCCTTTTGAGATCTGGTTTTAGGGTTACGGTCATTTTGGATTTTGCATTGTTTCTTCGTTCAAGGCGATTGTGGTCCATTGGGTTTGTGTTTATTGTTGTTTGGGGGTGTTTATTTGTGGCGATTTGCTCTGTTAAGGGTGGTTTCTATCTCGGTCCTTCCCCATCGCGTTCGAACGCCACATGAATCTGCGTTCGAACGCTCTTAGCATTTCTCAGTTTATTTTCCTTTCTGGTTTTGTGGTCCTTTTTGGTTGCTTCTTATTCTGTGCTTTTCATATGTATTCTAGATGCCTAAGAAGTCCATTGCCTCAAAGAAACGTCCTCGCGACTCTCTCTCAAGTGATCACTTTCGCAGTCCTGCTGCTGCCAAGTTATTTGATGATCATTTCTCACAGTGTAGTTTGTTTTTTGAGCGCAACGTCTTGGAGGATGAGTTGCGTGACACCGAGATTGTTCCCCTGCTCATTAACCATGGTTGGGGTCCTCTTTTATCTGGTTTCACTGGTCCTTCACCCCAGCTTGTCCAGGAGTTTTACTCCAACATGGAGGTAGTTACCACCACCTCATTCTCTGTGTACATTCGGGGCACTTACCTGGACATTGATCCTACGGTCTTATCTCGGGTTCTTGCCATCCCTGAGGTGCCATATTCCGAGTACCCTTGACCTCCTACTGAAGGCCCTTCTGATCAACTGATTTTGGATGTTGCCTCCGGAAAACATCGTCCGTTAGTCGGGGGTACTATTGTTGTTGCCACTTTGCTCCCCCCTTATCGTTTGCTCAACCGGATTGTCTGCCACAATCTCTGACCGAAATCGCATGTGAACACCCAACCTCTTGCCAGGATTGCTTTTCTCTATGCCATTGAGCATGGACTTTCTATCGACATCCTCAGTGTAATCCTTCGAAAGATGACCCGCATTCGCACTGCTTCATATGTTGCTCACACTCTTCCTTACGGGTGTCTTATTCGTCGTATCATCTTGGCTCTGATCCCTGTTTTTTAGCATGATCCTCCTCTCCCTTTGCTCAAACCTATTGGTCGTCAGACTGTATCTTCGGGAGATGCTCATCTCCCCGCTCATGCTCGTGAGCCTGTTCCCGATCCTGCTGATGCTCATGCTGATGCTCCTCATGCCTCGGCTGCTGCCTCCTCCTCTTCCGCTGGTCCTCCTCCAGATTTTTACCAGCGCATCTTGGACTCTCAGGCCTCTATCCTGGCCGAGCTTCGTCTACTCTCAGGAGGCCAATCGGAGATTTGTTCGACTGTTCGTAGCTTGCAAGCTCAGTTTGCACGCCATATTGCGGATTGTCATGCGGCTTCTGATGATGAGGGTTCTTCTGCCAGTTCGGAGTCTGACTAGCAGCTTTGCTTTATTTTCTGGGCTTTATTAGAGTAGGAGGAGTCTGTTTATTTTTGGGATCATATTTTTTGTAACCTGTTATGATGTACTCTCACCCTTTTGATTGTTTCTGAGATGGTTTGCAAACATTTGTCGTATTTTAATGAAAATATTCTATCTTGAATGTTTCGTTTACTGTCTGTTCCTAATGCATGCTTATGGATATAGCTTTTGGTTAATAGCTTCCCGTTTTATTCTTATGATATATTTGTGTGTCTGTTTGTGCGGGGGAGTAAGTTTTAATTTATGCTTGTTGTTTCTCCTGGTGTATGCATGCTTTGTCATTTCGTGAAAAAAATGGGGAGTAATTTGTGATTTGTCGATATCTCCGTTTTAAGGAGAGTTCAGATTAAGGGGGAGACAAATGTTTTACTTGTTTGATGTTATACTTGATAATTCCAATGCTTTTCACGGTATACTGTTGTTTGTGGATGTTTCAGGTAAACAGGTTTGTTGCTGAGGCAATATTTATTTCAAGACTACTTTGTTAGGTGTTAGATCGAGTCCATTTGTAATAAGTCACTGTTTTGATGGTTGACAGTTGACTATTTTCTTTTTGGGTCTATTACCATAGTCTTTGTATTAGGTAGTGTTTTGTCACGGAATGCCAAATGGGGAGATTGTGAGTTCCATTTTTATTGGCATGTGTCCGTGACAAAACAAGTTCAATTGAGTTGTAATCTTTCATGAAGATCTTTGTGCAATTGGACTAGTTTCTGGCTGCTGTGCATCAAGCATTCGTTCGTGGGCGTTCGTTGCAGTGTTCGAACGATTAGCGTTAGTGTTGCGTTCATTATTTGGGTTCGAACGTGTGGCGTTAGTGGCACGTTCTTTATTGGGTTCGAACGAGAGCATTCCAGATAGCAAACGTTCGAGTATCGTTCTTGGTACGTTCGAACGAGGTCATTCCAGAGAGCTCACGTTCGTAGTGCGTTCGATTGGCGTTCGAACGAGTCTTTACAGAAAGGGCGTGTTCGTGTTGCGTTCGAGTAACCGTTCGAACGCGACTGCGATCTGAACGCGTTTTTGGCCTACAAAACTCTAGTTTTTCACCCTGCCTATAAATATAACCCTTAGCCGCCATTCTCAATAGTTGAAACACTTTTCCCTTGAGCCAATACCTCTCAAAGCTTTCAACTCTCTTTGATTTCACCTTGAAGACTCTTTGAATCTCATGTCTTCTTTGTTAATGGTGAAATTCATTCTTTGTTAAACCTTCAACACAACTTAACCCAAATTCCATAATCCTTTAGAATTCTTTAGGAGGAAGTTTGGTAGTCGGAGTTCCGGCGTCAGAGATGATACAATCTACTCAGAGACTTCAGAGGTTCTGAAGAAAACCGTGGGTCGCGGGCTTGAGGAGTTGCCTTGAGTTCTTGCAGTATAGAGGTACTTGAGTTGCTGGAGTTGCCACCATAGGTCTTGACCATCGCTGTAAGTTTTTTCTCGATATAGTGGATTGGGCTGGTAGCCAATATACCCGGAGTGATTTTTTACTCGGAAGAGTTTTCCATTTCGTCACCAAAATTATTGTGTTGATTTTGTGTGATTGTTTTACTTTTCCGCAATTTATATTTCGTATTAAATTAATATTGTGGATTTTATTGTTGTTGGATATTGTGGTTGGTTGTTGAATTCCCATAGGCACATTAATTAGGACTTGTCTTAATTAATTGTGGTTATTTCCGCATAGGGTCAGAACCTAGGGTATCCCCGAATTTTCAACTAGGATTAGGAAAACATATATCATGATTGGGTTTTCTTAATAAAAAGCCCATTTTTATTAATAATACCGCACCTCCTATATTTATGGGCTGTTTTGAGTGAATTTTACACGTCGTCGCACATGTATTTCACTCTCATCCACCAAATTATAAATTATGCAATTAAAGTTTACTAATTAGTAGAATAAGTAATTTTAGGTATGTAATAGATCACATTGAAGTCCCAATGAATGTGGTTTGATGATATAAATCTTATAATTTGATTGTTCAAATCTTACGTTCGATTCCAGATAATACACTTCTTGTATGAACTTGGAACAGCTGAGGATTTTATACACTCCGCTTAAGATCAGGTCGAATGATTAAAGTTTGCAGTATTTTTTTTAAAAAAAAAGATGGCTTTGAAAGGCAATGAGGTTGTTTAGTATTTTTGTGCAATTACATTTTGTTTTTTTTTTTTGTTTTTTTAATGTATTAGGTCAAAAATTACCTTAAATTTTCGAGTAATGATATATTTACTCACACTCTTCCTCATATTTATCTCAACTCTCTCACTGTAGCTACTGTGAGCTACAGTAATTCACTATAACTACAGTGAGAGAGTTGAGATAAGTGTGAGTAAGTTTATCATTTTTGTAACTTTTCATCCATCGAACACAATCATTAACCTATGGCCTATGCCGTCGTCTTTGTAATCTCTTCCAATATTTTCTCTGCTAAGCATCAAATTTAATTCGATATAAAATAATGCTTTTGATGGACACGCGAGTAATTTCATCAAAATTATAGTATGATACTCTCGTTAATTAGTCTTTTGCTTTATAAATATGAGGCGGAAAGAATAAAATGATGACGATGTAGTCAAGTATATTATTATTATTCGGAAAATGCTAATGAGTATCATAAGATACTTATTAAGAATCTATTTTAGGAAAATTTTGATTGGAAAAAGTGAAAAAATAATTAATGATTTGATTTTTTTTTTTCATTTCTTATAAAAATGATATCAAAACATTCCTAAAATGAATTCTTAACGAATGCCCTAAAGACACTCGTTAGCATGACCTTTATTATTATTATTGTAAATAAATGATAAACAAAGAGTTTAATTGAGGACTATTTTAGAATTTATCGTGTGTTGTCGTGTTGGAGTAAAAATTAATTTCTGAAAACAAATTTAGTGTACAGAGAATATATTATCTTACTTCTTATTTATTATTATTTTTATACAATAGATCCTCAAAGGTTGGAATGTTATAAGTAACTGAAATGATAATTGAATTAGTAAATTATAACCGAATGAGGAGAATTAAATGACCAACAAAACAATTGAAATCAAATTCTATCAATTTACAACATGAACACAAATGAGATTATGAAACACGTTTTCATGGACATTTTAACAATAAAATTTTAATACCAAAATCATATTGTGCTTTACACACTATTATTTAAATTTTACTACATTTGTTTATGTCTCTATTTTTTTATAATACATTCATCTTATATGTGGTGACGTGATTATATTCTCAGTTTGAAGCTTAATTATATCAAGCAATATATTACGAAAATCAAATTGTTTATACACATTCTCATATGTATGATTATTCATATATTTTCTGTTCCATAAAAAAATTAAACATACCGTAGCAAAACGCATACCAAATTACTAGTTTATATATATTTTCGTCTCTTATTTTTTTCTTGTGTCACGTGACACCATAGAAATCAGAAGACAAAATTATATTTAAGTCATCACTTTAATCAATATTTATAATTCATAAAATTTTCATATATCTCGATATATATATATAATAAAGGAGAATGGTGTTTGAGGAAAGAGAGTGTATCCAACGGCTCTCTTTATGTGGCTTAATTGACGGCCCAGATCATTTCATTGGTAATTGAAGGAAATAGAGTGAATTGATTGATGAAAATGGTCAAAAATTTTCAAATTAAAAAATTGAAAGTTAAAATAAAATCATTTAATTAAAAAATAAATCATTTAATTATGTAACACCGTGCCATAGGCACGGGCCAAATACTGTAACACCGTGCCGTAGGCACGGGCATCATTTAATTAAAAAATAAAATCATTTAATTTTGTAACACCGTGCCGAAGGCACGGGCCAAATACTGTAACACCGTGCCGTAGGCACGGACAAAAACTAGTATGTATATATATAATGTATTTAGATGTATGTTACATGTATACAATAGAAATAATAGAATATCACTCATATTTAGATTGACGACTTTATTTAATGAGACAGTGGCCTTAACTTGATGGATTAAGCCGGTTTTGATCGATGCCGTTTTTTTTTTTTTTTGAATTATTACAAACTATATATATTACAATATGCTATCAACTTATATTCTAGATACATACAATTATAATACTGCACAGAAATCAACCGAGACGTAGCTATTACAAAATTATCTGTTTACTGTGTTCTTACAACGGACTTTGAACAAACAGTAAACCGAACAGAAAATAAACAACAGTTTTACAATTAACAACAGTACAAAATTAACAGTCGCAGACAGTGAATCAATGACAGTAGTATAGCACGAATCAGCGACAGGAACAGTAAAGCAACGAAGAACTCCGAGGCTTGTTGAAGCGGACAACAATCTCCTTAAAACAAATTCGCCCCCTACCGAAGGTGCAGTAGAACTTGAGGCGCTTGTTTCCCATGATGCAACGGAAACAAACAAGAATGGGCACCACCAATCCTGTTTCTAACGAACCACAAAGTGTTGTGAACTCTCCCAAAAGATTTTCGAAATTGTAGTCTTTCCTTGTGTGTGTTCTGTGTTGTTACAAAAAAACGAAAACACTACCATATTAAAAGAAATTAACATGTCAATTACATCTCATCAATATGAGGCTTTTCACTTGTTGTAACCATCAAACTAATTAAATTAGTTGTTATGGAAATTCAAAGGTTTGGAAAAAAAAATAAAGAGACATCCAAAAATTGGTTGGGCCAGGCCCACACATTTTGGTCCGGCATTCATGTACGCAGGACAAGCGGGTGCACACGAGCCAAGCTTGATTCCTTATTCACCCAAGCACCATTTTAAACATATGAATATACCATTTCGAACTACTCACGGAGGAGTATCTGAATCATTCAATAACAACCACTAACACGAAGTGGACCATGCTTGAAATTGTGCCTCAAAATGCTCATGAATAAGCATTTTCCAACAATCCCCCACATGAATGAAATTGGCGAAAAACGTCAAATAAAATTATTTTATAAAACATTTTATTTTGACCTAGAAGAGTTCAACGATTCAACACCTGCATAGGATAGGTAGGCCTCAGCCTTTGAACCTTCCCTTGTGAAAATATATCTTATTTACTGGCTGACAGTGGACGCGATGTCATTGAACTGTACTGCCGTTCATGTAAATGGAGAATATATATCACACAGATATTTAATCTAACACATCTGAGTTCTCATTATTATGTTCATTTTGGCCATGAACATCAACATGGTTCTGTAAGAGTTTCTAAGAATTGAGCCCCGTACAATTCCCTTGAAGCGGCCCCACTTCTCTCTCACATAGGTGATTTCTTATTTAAGAGTATCTCGTAATACTCTGCTCGGATTCCCGACGCATAAGAATCATTAAAAGCCTTTGCTTAACCTCAATCCATACGAGCATCGCTGTTTCATTTCACCATAGGAATTGACTAGAGGGTAACCCCTCACAGTGAACCAATTATGTCTTTTACGAGTAGGTTGTCCCATTGAACCTAGATCTTGGGATCTCCAGTCAACAAGGTTGGGTTTTCCTTCGTAATAAACATTTATCTAATGGGCTTTAGTCTCATTCCCCTCGATGATTTCACTACAACTCTCTATTTAACCATTGGTTAGCGGATCCGGAATGTTATCCTTTGACTTTACATAGTCAATCGAAATAACTCCAGTAGAGAGTAATTGTCTAACGGTATTGTGTCTACGACGAATATGTCTAGACTTACCATTATACATATTGTTATGTGCCCTTCCAATTGCAGATTGACTATCGCAATGAATGCAAATTGTTGGCACTGGCTTTGGCCAACTTGGAATATCCTCTAGAAAATTTCGAAGCCATTCTGCTTCTTCAGCACACTTGTCTAATGCAATGAATTCTGATTCCATTGTAGATCTGGCTATCACAGTCTGTTTGGAGGATTTCCATGATATAGCTACTTGATGGATTAAGCCGGTTTTGATCGATGCCGTTTTTTTTTTTTTTTTGAATTATTACAAACTATATATATTACAATATGCTATCAACTTATATTCTAGATACATACAATTATAATACTGCACAGAAATCAACCGAGACGTAGCTATTTCAAAATTATCTGTTTACTGTGTTCTTACAACGGACTTTGAACAAACAGTAAACCGAACAGAAAATAAACAACAGTTTTACAATTAACAACAGTACAAAACTAACAGTCGCGGACAGTGAATCAATGACAATAGTATAGCACGAATCAGCGACAGGAACAGTAAAGCAACGAAGAACTCCGAGGCTTGTTGAAGCGGGCAACAATCTCCTTAAAACAAATTCGCCCCCTACCGAAGGTGCAGTAGAACTTGAGGCGCTTGTTTCCCAGGATGCAACGGAAACAAACAAGAATGGGCACCACCAATCCTGTTTCTAACGAACCACAAAGTGTTGCGAACTCTCCCAAAAGATTTTCGAAATTGTAGTCTTTCCTTGTGTGTTGTTCTGTGTTGTTACAAAAATGAAAACACTACCATATTAAAAGAAATTAACATGCCAATTACATCTCATCAATGTGAGGCTTTTCACTTGTTGTAACCATCACAAACTAATTAAATTAGTTGTTATGGAAATTCAAAGGTTTGGAAAATAAAATAAAGAGACATCCAAAATTGGCTGGGCCAGGCCCACACATTTGGTCCGGCATTCGTGTACGCAGGTGCACACGAGCCAAGCTTGATTCGGATTTGATTTGCACCCCCCCCCCCCCCCCCCCCCCCCCCCGCACGTAGAGAGAGCCTATATCCTTACAATTTTTACCCATCTACATATGAGCAATCATATATAAGCATAATATTCCCTCTATAGCTTTCCCATATGGGACAAGCTTACTTTTCTTTATTTTCCAACACCAATGGGTGAACTTTGAGCAACAATTTCTCATTCACCCAAACACCATTTTAAACATATGAATATACCATTTCGAACTACTCACGGAGGAGTATCTGAATCATTCAATAACAACCACTAACACGAAGTGAACCATGCTTGAAATTGTGCCTCAAAATGCTCATGAATAAGCATTTTCCAACAGTAGCTCGGGACTTACAAATTCTAAATCAGTCAAGACACAGCTTGAGAATCAACTCACATATAGAAGAACTTCTTCCTCCTAAAAAAAAAGATTTGGAACCATTACCAATGAAGTGCCGTTTGAATAATACAATAAAAACTGGTATCTAGTATTTTATGATTATTTTTTTTAGTTAAGTTTAATGAGGTGCAAGTAGTGTACGTGTGACCATGCTGGCATTGGAAGAAGCAATGTTAATTTCCAACGGATGGTACATCACCAGATCGTCCAATCAATGCCAACAGAGATCTTGTCCCTTCCTTTATTTTTAATATTTATTATCTAAATTTGACCGTACCCTCGGTCGGCCTACAAACAGTTTCCTCCTCTGCATTAATTTTTTTTTTTTCCAAATAAATATTTTTAAAATTCGTAGCACACAAACTCACGTGACCATCATTAAATATAATGAGAGAACCATGCAATGGATCTAATATCGATAATCGATGGCCATGCATATTATCAAATCCACATACATGCATCTGTGTTGACTAAGAAAGACAACTGGGTTACGCAATTTGAAATTATGAGTGAACCAGAACAGAGTGAGGTGGCTTTCATTTCCCGCCAAGGCTGCTGATGTGGAACCCACCACCTCATCTTTTCCCGCCAAAAACCAATAATTCATCAGGAAACTTACTCCTAAGTAAAGCTCGACACGTGTCCCAGAAGTTGACAATTGTCCGCCAGTTCTTGGGCTAGTGATGATACTTAGGGCTACATAGATGATTTGCGCAATTGCGCGGAAATCGCCGCCATTAATTTTTTTTTATATATATAAATATTGAGAAAATTTGACATCATTTATATACCGATTATTACATAAATAAATTAATATTATCATAAATTCTTATAAAAATATTATTTAAGACTTAAATATGAGACCTTAAAGATAAGGTCTCAATCTCAAACCATGTAATTTTTCTTACGTCGTTTTCCAAAATTTTATTTTTTCCCAAGTTTAATTTTTATCTTTTTTAAACTCTACTTATTCGAGACCGATGACGTGGATATGACTCATTGTTGCCAATTACAGTGCTGACAGCTCAGCAGTCCGCAGATTTCTTTGCAAAACGAGATTCTAGTATTAATTCATTTACTTGTAATTATTTCTCCGTTAATACTAATGGAGTGTCGGTGAAAATCAATGGATTTTGATAATGGGTTCGCGGGGTCCATGAGAAATTTTTGTATGAAATCGGTACATTATGTAATTAATATACTATTTAATTTTCATATATATGATAATATTTTGGAAATATTTTATTTTAATTAACAAAATAATATACCACATGTCAGATTTATTACCACAGATGAAAATTGGATAATACATTAATTATGTGATGTACCGGTTCCATATAAAAATTTATCCATTATTAGAGCGGAATATAAGTATAATTTTTATATTGTTGGTTAGATGAGTAAGATACATACATTTGTCTAAAAGGATGTGGCTTAATGGAAAAAAACTTAGAATTTGTTGTCAGGTCTCGAGTTCGAGTACAAATGGTGTATTTCTTGTAAGAGCTTGAGATAACCAATGATTTTATCCGCTCCGATTAAGCTCAAATCGAATGATTTGACGGTAGATTTCCAATATTTCGAAAAAAAAAAAGATACAAATATTTACATCGCCATGTTAATCAGGATAAACAGCTAAAAAATCTTATTTGAAGGAACCCACGAAGTTTGATATATTAAGACTGAATATGAATATTGACATCCTATATTACATCCGGCTCATTCTTTTTACCATCCCTAAGTTCACATAAATTATATTCTATTAAGAATCTAAATTCATATAATAATAGCCTATAATGCAAGAAGCTTAACTAATATTACTATTAGAACCAATTTTACATCTCGTTCTACCTCAAGCAATAAATCAATGACACAATAAAGGCTCATTGATGATACCTTTAGAAAAACGCTCATTAATGGTAATCATTTTTTTTTTTTTTTTTTGAAATCGTTGGAACCCCGCCACCAAACCACCCATTCTGAGCCGCGGCGCAGGTAAAACCCCCGGCTGCCCCAGGCTCTTACAAGAAGTTGTATCCCCTGGATTCGAACCCAGAACCTCAAGGTGAGATTCTGGACCCTTCACTAGAAAGCCACACCCCCTGGGGGCTCATTAATGGTAATCATATTAAAGAGAAAAAGAAACATAAAAACAGATCCCACTAATTGAGAAGGCTTTATTTTTAAGAAACTTGAAATCTCATCAATACAGAGCATTTAAGCTACAATATGGTTGAAGACCCTTTGAAGGCACTGGAATCTAAAATCTCAAATGGTTTGTAGACATGGAAAAGGATGAGCATCATTTGAACTCATCACCTATCCATCAAGAAACCTAATTAAGAAACATAAAAATCGCAATTACCAGGAGGCGAAAAGGACCAACAATTAGTTTTTATCTGGAAAACAGATATATAGCTCAACCACTGATCCCCATTTTCCAGGACATTACAAAATTATTGCCAACTGGAAAATTGAGACCCTTAACTCCTACCATCACACTCTTTTGCTCATCTTCCAGCTCATTCAAGTGCTTCTGCTCCGACGCACTGAATTCAATTTTCGAGTTAGCATTTACGGGACTTCCATTAAGCTGAAGTGCAGATACCTGGCCACTTCCACCTAATCCCAACACAGTTACACTATCAATAATCCAACCTTTACCTAAAGCAAACTTACCCTCCTGAACTTCTGACCAAACTTTCACAGTTCCGTTACTGACAGTAGCATATAAGTTAACATAAGTTGAGTATCCGTTTCCAAGTTTCATCTCAGGAAGCTCATCATCGTCAAGGTAAAGGTTTCCTTTGGCTTGTCCCTCGCTTGCTCCTGCTGGGAAGGTCACTATGAGGCTAAAAGGCGTCATTCTAGCTTCTTTAGAAATTAATCCGCCTTGCTGCAATGGTAGGATGGTATTCTGGTACAAATGCACATTAACCACGTGTAAAGGTGCGTCAAGTGTAACATATTTCCCCTTTTTCGATGAAATGGTTTGTGTCATATCAAATACACTGTACCAACTACCTTGGGGAAAGAGTGCTTTAACCTCCGTCTTCCCCTGCTCAAGCACTGGAGACACCATGAGACTGCTCCCCAGCAAGAATTGGGTGCTCACATCGTAACACTTAGGGTAATTTGGGAATGAGAAGAAAAGGGGTCTGGCAATTGGAGCTCCACTAATATGAGCTTCATAGTTCAACGTGTACAGGAAAGGAAGCAGTTTATACCTCATACCCAGAGCATTTCGGGCAGACTTTGCTACTGAATCCCACTGATAAAGCTCCTGTCTTGGGGAGTAGAAGTTTGCATGATCCCTTGAGAAGGGGTAGAATGCACCTACTTCTATCCATCGGTTACAAAGCTCTTCTGTTGGGGCTGGATAGAACCCACATATATCGGAACCAACCATCGGCACTCCAAATATGCCAAAGTTCAGCATAGTTGAAATAGAATACTTTAGATCTTCCCAAGTTCCCTTATTATCGCCTGTCCAGTGTGCAGCATATTGGCCGGAACCAACAAAAGTAGAGCGTGATAATATAAATGGCCTCTTGCTTTCAAGTCCTTGAAGACCCTTGTGAGTTGCGATGGATTGAGAGAATCCATAAAGACTATGAGCATCATACTCCAAAACGCCATTGTAATGATATGCACTAGTGGCGATGGTTTTGAACCCAATTGGAACCTGCAATCCTGAAGCATTTACCTTGTAAGGAGGATCATCCCATCTTGTTTTGGTTATGTTCTTGCAGTCCAAGCAACAGACCCAACCAGGTCCAGTCCCAGTTGGACATTGCTTTCCCTTTGGTATTTTGCAAAGACCTGAACAGAAATTTGAAGCTTCATTCATGTCAATCCATAGGCCATCTACAGGGACAAGTTCGTGAAAGCGGCGAATTTCATCCCCCCACCATGAGACGGTTTTTGGATTGAGAAAATCAGGAAAATTGACAGCCCCCGGCCAAACTTGAGCCAAGTAGGGTTCACCCTCATACTTGATGAAAACATCATTGGCAATACCTCTTTGGTACACACCATAGGTAGAATTCACTGCAATTCCAGGGTCAATAATGACAATGTACTTCATGCCTATGCTGTGTATTTTTTCCAGGAATGCCAAAAGCTTCGGACGAGGATAGTTGGAAGGATTGAGAGTGAAATCCTTGTGCCCGTCCATGTGATCATCATCATTCCAGATCACATCAAGGGGAATTTTGGCTTTCTTATAGTTCTCAACAACGTCTTCAACCACAGATAGGTTATGGTAACCCCATCTGCATTGGTGGAATCCTGTATCATTGAAGTTGAAAGAGGAATTAAAATATTGATATTTTATATTCTGTCATTTCTCACAATAAGCAATGTTTGGTAAGAAAAATGTAGAGCCCAGGGCATGATACAAAGCTCTAGCGCACTGCAACCAATTTAACAGCGTAATTATCAACTTCTTAAAGATATTTCCACTCTCTCACATACAGTCCTCATGAAATATGCTCATATCAAGAAAGAGCAAGCAATTAAATGGAATAACGAGTCTCTAAACGACATTTTAGATACTGAGGCAAAACAAAATAATAAATACATATAAATATCTATCAATATACTACTCTAAGATGGGTCACTCGTCTACAATTTAAATAAAGTAGCCATATGATGCAAGGATACAACATTGATATAGACTATAGTTTAGATACATCCCCACAGTCCAAGGATGGACTCACATTCACCGAATTGGCTCTGGCCGATGCCCTTTTTAGCCCATACAAACAAAGCGAATGTGACTTCCTATTTATTATCAGAAAAATGTAGGACCCAAACTAAGAAATTATTGTAACATTGTAATAAAGATTGGATACTTATTATTAAATTTCCAGCTCATGTAGGGAATATGATATTTTACAAGGACTTATTGTTTATTTTTGGGGTCCACTAGTTGCTTCAAGATCTTTGGCTTTGCAAAAGCATAAAACTTTCACATGGAGATATTGAACTTAAAACCAATCATCTTATCTTTTATGAGGACCTAAAGCACTGAAGGTCGTTTTGCCACATACATTCCCTTGAAACACAAACGTCTGTTCACCATATGATCAAAATCACAAGCATCAATCAATCAACATTTTGCCACATATATTACCAACGGGGGCGGGATAACCAAGCCAAAATTAGAGGTCTAAAATCTAAGAAAAGTTAATACCGATTGTTAGATGAGAAAGCAAAATAAAAATTATTTTTTATTATCACATAACTCTATAACTCATCTAGGACCTAAAACTCAAGGTCGCCCTTGATTACCAATCAGGTGGCCCCATTACTTATCAATATTCCACATAAAGGGAATATACATTACTTGAATTTAAATTAAAGAAAATACTAAGACACTCATTAAGAATGCATTTTAGGAAAAAATAATTAATATTTTGAGTATTTTTTGCATTTCCTATAAAAATAATGTGAAAACTTTCCTAAAATATATCACTTAGCGACTCGTTAGCATGAACCTTAAACTAATGCCATTGCCATCATCCTACAATATTTGGAGGGTTGTAACTTGTAAGTGTTTAAAAATCTACCCTTTAAACAACAAATCACTTTTTCGAAAGGGTCAAGTAGTCAACAGTCAAACTCAATCACTCTCCTAAAAATCCCATTAAACCAAATTTAAATAAACATAATGATCACAAAACAACAGAATAAGGAACAAAGTTTCTCAAAAGCCAAATCTTTTTCCTTTCTTAATATCTAAAAGTCCAAAAAAGCAGACCAAATATTAAATAAATAAAACAATGAAGGTAAAAAGAGAATATGATATTTTCATACCTAGAGACCAGTAAGGCATAGGAGCAGGTCTGCCAACAAACGACGTATACTGATCAACAACAGCAAGGGGTGAAGGCCCAGAAAAGAAGTAAAAGTCGAAAACACCCCCAATAATTTTGTAGGTCAAAGATGTTCCTTTATAGAAAACATCCATGCCATTACTGCTGAGCAACAGCACTCCATGAGCTGAAGCCTCACCATTCACATTCCTAAGATCCATGTACACCGGGTGTGACCCGTAAAGATCAGTGTTAAGATTAATGGCTGATACATCAGTTGTGTACAGAGTGTAAGGATCATTTGGGTACAGTTTGATTCCATGTGGCTGTGTGTTTTCACCAAGGCCGTACAGTGAGGCGTCTTTTGGTAATTTTGTTGAAATCTCAAGGTACTGGTCTTTAAAGACCATTGGACCAAACGGGTCGGACTCATCGGAGCTTGTATTGAAAAGGGTCTGCCCGTTTGATTTTCTTTTCACAGCAAAGCTAAACGGGTCAGCCATGTAGCTAAATATGAGGCCATTGCTCGAGTATTCAGAGACTCCTAGTCCTATTGGGTTCTTTCTTGTTCTTGCAATGGCTTGTTTGAGCTTCGGTGGCTGCTCTCTTGGTAAAAGATTGTACGGAACTTCCCATCTTTGCTTCTGTGCGTCTGTTATGTGAACTCTCAATCGATCTTCAGTTTCATGCCTGTAAAATCATCATAAAAAAAAAATCACAATTTTGATTAAGTTATAACTTGAGTTTAATCACTTACTTGACATAAAGCTGTAAGATGGGGATATCTGGGCCGTAGATATTGTTCTTCTGTTTGACTTGGAGATGGCCCACAATGCCTCCATCAAACTCCTCAATGGAGATCAGACGGTAGCCTTTGCCCAGCTTGGTTGGTGGAGTGGAGGAAGAGTTTACACTCGAGAGAGACAGTAACAAAACAAGTACAAAAGAAGAGAAACACAGAGAGGGTGACATTGCTTTGCTTTGCTTTTCCAGAGCAGAGCTACTGAGATGAGTATATATATATATATATATATTATAATTACAGTGCCAGGTGTCAGGTGATGAGATACATGTGAAGTAGATGAATCCTCCATATCTTAAGCACGCACGTGATGATGATGATGATAATACCATGTGGGTGTGTCGATCTCGATTCCACTAGAGGTAAAGAAAAAGCTCTTGTTTGTATTGACCGTTGATTAGTGAATAGGTGGCAGTGGAGTATTATAATAGTGTACGTCGTAGTGTAGGGAATGATTACTATTGGATATTGATAGTTTGATACCAACGCGATGTGACGAAGTCTATTAACAACCATGATTCTCGGGGTTTCCTTTTTGAACGGACACAGTTAGTCTGTTCAAGTCAAGTCCATCCAAGTGTAATCCGACGGCCACGGTTTTTCGGAAAGATATTTTTATTATTATTATTATTTTTAATAGTTTAGCTAGGGCGGATGATAGTTTATTTATTTAGGTATGGTTAAAATTTATTTTTTTATGTAATATTAATAGATTAAATATGTTATTATTATTTTTTGAAAAGTGTAAAAAATTATGAGATTATTATTAGATTTAAATATGAGCAACCAACTTCTAGTGCAGCCCATGCCAGCAATTTAATTCACAACTCAAATCTTAAACTTCTTATTTTTTTTATAGATTTTATCGACTCATTTATATCTGATTTTTCTTTAATCCATTATATCAGTCTAATAAACATTGAAATAATGAATATATAAACATACATGGAACTTTTATTGTATTGTAAAATAAATAGGAAAAATTAATCTGCTTGTGTTTATTATTATTAAAATATATATATATATATATACACACGATTTAAATTCCAAATTGGTTGTTTAAAAGGAATTTGGATTACAGAAGATTTTTACGTATGTACATTCATGACTAAGAGTAACTCTTTGCTTCAACGTAGGTATGAGTGGCGTGGTATCACCAACCAATTGATAAATCACATGTAAGATTTAAAATCAATTTTTTAGTTATTTTTTAATATTTTAGCACGTGTGGCAATGGTTGATTGGATTGTTGCACGGATGGCGTGATATCTCTGTTGTATTGTAGATTTTCATCATGACTAATATTATGCAAGATTCAAATAAAATAATATTGAAGGGGATTGTAACCGACAAATGAAAAATTGGCTAACACATAGGGTAGCTGGATGTTATTTTTCTTAATACTTAGTACATGGTCCGTACTTTGTGCGAGTTGAGAATATATTTTAAATATTAATTTTGTAAATATTCTCGATCTTGTCGATTTTATAATTTAAATATAACAATTGATTTACTTACACATAATATTTATGTTTCATTCGTTTGTCTTTCAGTTCTCAAATAATATTTATAATTCATTGTGTCAGTCAGAGTCGGTATCCTAAAGTACATTAAATAATAAAAAATTTATAAAAAATTCAAAATAAAATAAGAAATAATAATATACCTGAAATCCAAAAAAAAATTACTAGGTTTTGTGAGCGTTTTAATAATTTAATAAAAAAATATTAATTCTATAAATTAGGTGCCGCATATTTTTTATTTTAATAGAATATATACCATATCTTTTTATTATAATAGACAATAAAAAAAATTAATTGTAGAGATCAAGTGTCATGTGATGTTATTAGAAAACTTAAAAATGCTTACATATTAATTGTAAAGATTATGTGTCACGTGAAACATCAATTTTATTTATTTTTATTTAAATTATACTTCTAACTATTGTGTATATACGTTTACTTAACTGTATTTTAATAACATTTAATTACGAATTAATATTTTTCGTCTGCAGCTAAATATCACGGGAGATGTGTTGCTGCCCCTCTCGATGCTGGATTTTTTTCAACTCACCCACTGCACTCAAGATAAAGATCGGGTGGATCATGTTGCCCAAAAGTGCTATGCAAGTGTTTAATTACATGAATTATGCAAAAATTCATGTAATTTCACTATTTTTTAACTAACAAAAAATATTAAAATATAGGAACACATGGTGGACATTCAGACACATAACTTCACGTAGTGCATACAATCTTTGGCTGATGAAGAGCTTTCGAGTCAAGTGCTCCAGAACACTACCTCTTACAACGTCGGGCTTGACACTCGTCGAAAGGCGGCGTCAGCTACTTCTCGATCGTCTGGTTCCTTAGGGGAGGTCATTGTCTTGATGGGGCAGTTGAAGCTGACTTAAAACCGACTGGACCGGCTGGAGAGATCGCTCGCTCAAGGCAGTACCACAATATCGACATCTACATTTCCTCCAGGCCTGATAGACACAACACCGACCCCGACCGATTGTCCAACATGATTTTTTTATTTAACGCACTAAAAAAATTTGAGTAACAAAATATTTATTTTATATATAATAATTATTTTAATTTAATTTTCCAATTTTTTTTTAAATATAAAAAATAAAATATTATTAATTTTTTTATGTAATTACTGATAATTATATATATTTTAATATATTTTATTTTTTTAATATTTTTAAATAGATTTACAATCGCCAAAGTGGTGACACAAAATGTATGTATTTAGCGTCGATAGAAGAAGTATCGACACTAATAGTTATTCACATTTAGAGACGTTAATAAGACGATATTAAAAGTTCAAGATCTTTAGCGTCACTGTTGTTTATCGAAGATGAAGTTTCCATTTCCTGCATCGCTGTATATCTATTTCAGCGATGATTATTGGTGATGCAGAGTTGAATATTTTTAGTTTCGCTAAAGCCTTGTCGACACTAAAATATTTATGTGACCAGCTTTTAACATTCATTTTATGTATTGCCATATTTCGACGGTATAAATTTTAGCATCGATTTTGACCTCTTTCAGCGTCGAATTTTGGCGACACTAAAATACCATATTATCATAGTGAGAGTGTATGATTGACTAGGATAGTTCCTCCAAAATTTATCATTCTTACTCCTGTCATACAATTATACAAACATTAAAAATAGAGTCGGTGAGGAACGTTTCTTTACACTTAGTTGCATATAGCATGGTTTTAGATTTAGGGTTGAATACATAGTGATTGATAGTTTTTTAAATTTTTATAAACTGATATTCTTGTGAACAAAAAAATAATAATAAAAAGACGAATACAACTAAACTCAGCACGCAATTAAATTCCTTTGGCATAAACGGGACGATGGTCCCCAAAAATAACAGAAACAAAATGTTAAAATTAATTATTATAATTTCGTCTCTTAGCTCTTCTTATAATACAAAAAATATATATCTATATAATAAATGAGAATAGTATTGGAGGAAAAAGAGTATATCCAACGGCTCTTTTTATGTGGCTTAATTGACGGTCCAGATCATTTCATTAGTAATTTGAGGAAAGATAGTGAATTGATTGATGAAAATTGTCAAAAAATTTCAAATTAAAAAATAGAAAATTAAAATAAAATCATTTAATTCTGTAACACCGTACCGTAGGCACGGGCCAAATACATAAACACGGGTAAAAACTAGTATATATATATCGTAATTTTCTTGCCGTTACCTTTCATTTTGTCGTTTACAAGCAATCACTCGTACTCCTGTACGAGTGATGACTATAATCTCAGTCTTGGATGGATGAGAATCCAAAGATTGAAATTAAATTAAATTTTTAATATATTAAAAAATTGGCCGCTGTTATAGTAACTAAGAGTATTAAATATTATTGAATACAAATATGTTATTTTCAATATTGAACATATAATTTAAACCATTAAATATGTAAACTCTATTAATAAATATGCAACTAATTTCATGTTTTAAAAAAATTCACATTTATTGGTAGAGTTTGTATGTTTAATGGTTTCAATTACATATTTAACGGTAAAAATTACATGTTTGAACTAAGGATATCAAATACCCTTGGATGGTATTGTAGATGGGCCCTAAAAATTAGTTATTTGAATATTCAGTAATTTGAAATTTTGAATATTAAATATAAAATTTGAAGACAATGAACATGTAAATACAGTCATTAAATATGAATTTAATCTTAATTTTTAATACATTAAAATATTCAAAAATTCGATTACTTGAATATTTGATAACCTGAAATTTTAAGCATTAAACACGAAATTTTAGGCCATTGAACATGAAAATATAATCATTGAACTTGAAGTTTCTCTTTTACACTACAGACAAAAGATTAGAAATTGATTATAATGAGTATTGTTTTACCCACTCCAGCTCCCCTGAATAGTTCGATTTTTCCTCCCCGACAATAAGGAGCTAAAAGATCTACTACTTAAATTCCTGTTTCAAAAATAGATTGATCAAACTTGAAATTTTTAACATTAACCTGAAATTTTAAACATTAAAATTAAGGTAAAAACATGCAAAATCTGTAAAACTGTGAATTATTAATATTAACTTAAAACTTTGGACATTAAATATGAAATATGACATTGAACATTCAAATTGATATTAAACTGAAAATTATGGTATGAAATATGAAAATTATAAATTTGTTATCATGTATATCATTGATATGAAATTTGGAAATTAAACATGAAAATCCGCAAACATGAATATTTATTAGTGTTAACTTGAAATTGATGACATTAAAATGAAAATATGGTATTGAACATGAAAAATATTTTAAATCTTGATACGAGATTATGACATTTCATATGTGTACTACTACTCACCTGAAATTTCATAACATTAACATGTAAATTTGAACATTAAATATAAAAATTATGACATTAAATATGAATATATGGACATTAACATGAAAATATTGATATTAAATATGAAAATTATAAAATTATTGCATGTAAGTATTAACATGAAATTGTGGTTATTAAGCATGAAATTAGTGCTCAATTAATGTTGTTATTTATTTTCTAAAAGGTAAAAATATAAAATCATTTATTATAAGTTATGCATATTGTTATAAATTAGATGGTCTCATACACTTGTCTTTGATGTTTTAGCTTATCCCACATTAATTAGGGATAATAATATTAACCTAAACCTATCTCTATAAATAGAGAGTAAATCTTGTATAATTGATTCATTCTAAAATCAATAAGAAGAAAAGCTTGCAGTTTTACAAGGTATTATTTTCTTCATTTTATCTCTTATTTTATAACACACATAAAATTATGCACAGTAGATGATAATATATTAGAGGGACGTAGATATTTTCAACTTAAATTTAGACATTAAGATATAAATAATTGATTTTATATGATTTAATAGTGGATGAATTAATATCATTGAGAAGTATCATGACGTTGTCATTCTCAGACAGTTCCTGGTCAAGGTTTACACTACTTGGTCAGTATAGTAAACCCGTTAAGACTGGTACATGTCGTATACTGGAATATATGATTCCAATGGTTTCTCAATGAACCATAAGTCTTGGAGACTAGTATAGACGTGTAGGTGTTTATAGCGGATAAACATTGAACGACTCACCGAAGATTTTTAATGGATGGTACATCAGCGTCAATAAGAATCTTCTTGGGTTGAGTAGCACTTGTGATTCTTAGACTTGAGATGCCATTGTTGGCACATGAGACATCTTCTACACTTAGACGGCAGTCACGTCACCGATTTATTTATATCAGACCTCCGCCTGTTCGTTGGGTGTAGACAAATCCTCAGGGTGTCCTATGTGTATCAAGATAGGATCCGTCAGTTCTGTGTATCAGAGCATAGGTAGTCCATATGATTAGCAATCAGATAAAACCATGGGCCCGTGGTAAAGTTTAGAAGCTAGTTCTAAACATTCTTTTGAGATTGCTAATAGAATAGTCGACTGGATAATCCCGATAGAGATTTGGCGTTTACATCTATATCTCTGGGATTTATCCGGATACCTGTGACAGAGGAATTATACATTTGCCATGACCTCGACATGTATGGTTCAGCGAGATTATCCGTGATCGTCATAATCTACGGGTGGATAGATTATGGACACGACATTTGATTTCGTGACGGATATACCTGAATCTAGAGTGTCTCAATAATGAAACATACTCGTAGAGCACTAGAGCAACATTAATAAATAATATTGATTATTTATAAAGTCGTTTAAAGGTTAAACGCAAGATACGTGCTAAACGGACTAGATAGTCATTTGCCTAATTATTGTGTATTTACATTTAATACTTGATTAATTTAAATACACATTAATTAATAGTCAAAATGAGTTATTTGACTTTTATCCTAAATGAATATTTTTTTTTAATATTTAATGTAAATATTATACATATATTTAATATATTTGTATTTGATTAATTAATTAATTATTTAATTGTTAAATGATTAAATTAATTAAAATATAAATATCTTATGTTAGGATATTTGAAGTAAATGACATTAGTTGCAATTGTTGACTTAAATAAATATCCATAAAGTGTTTTAGATATTTGTCAAGTTGATTAAATGACTTTGAAATGAATTTGAAATGAAAACATTTGGTATATGCTTGTTGTTAGTTTCGGCCAAGGCATTTCTTTCACAAGTATATATTGTTTTCATTTGATTTTCATTTGAATAACCTAATACACTTTACTAAAACATAAAACTCCATTGAAGAAAGACAAAGGAAGCTAGAGAAATGAAAGACAAAAATCAAAAAGCTTGGATTTTTAGTAAGTTTCTTGAACTTGCTATTAGTAAGGAATTTGTTCCTTAGGTTCTAGGCTTTAATATATGACATTCTTAGGATGTTTCTTTCTTTGTTCCTTGTGGTTTTTGTTGATGGAAGTTTTGGTGGATGTGTAAAGCATGTGTGATGAAGGAAGTGTATGACTATTGTAGTTATAAACATTCTTTTAAGGTTTTGGAAACCATGTTGCTAATCTAGAGTTATTGACCGACTCTTAAATGACCTAGATTTTATCTTGAGTTGTTTCATTGTTTTGAGACTTGGATTGGATGGAAGAATGATGATTGAAGTAATTGATTTAATGTATTTGGTCTAATTTGTCCAATTTGTGGAAATTGTAAAATTAGGGTTCATGACCAATTCCAAATTTGGGGCTTTTCATATATGTTGTGTATTTGTGTGTGTATATGATGCATATAAAGTTTCATGATCATTGGATTACATCTTGATGTGTTTTGATGCATGAAATGACAAAATGCACAAACCCCCCCTTTGGAGGTGCTCACGGCTTTGAGTCAAATTTTGGGGATTTTGGTTGCTTTGGTGTTTTGATGTTTTGAACATGCTAAGTTCATCTTAGAAATGATTTAGAATCATTCAAAATTGATTAGATCAATTTCGGACTAAAATGGACAAAATACCAAAGTAAGGGTAATTTGGTAAATTCATTTAAATATGATTTATTGAATTTTATTTCATAATTTGATTATTGGAATATTAAATAAATATGTTTATTTAATTAATTCGAGAAAAAGTTTTGAAATCTGAAAATCGGATTTTCACCGCTTCCGCTGCGTTACCGGATTCACCCCCTAAAAACCCCTACAATATATGTTTGGCTGATAGTGCAACCACACACACTATCTTTCGAGATAGAAAATACTTCTTGGACGTAAAATTACATGAAGGAAAGGTAAACACTATATCTGGGCCTGTAGACCTAATTGAAGGCTCTGGAAGAGCCATAATCTTATTAGCAAATGGAACAAAATTATACATTGAAAATGCTCTATATTCAGACAGGTCCAGTAGAAATCTGCTAAGTTTCAAAGATATTCGCAGAAATGGGTATCATATTGAAACTTTAGATGAAAAAAAAATAAAATATATATGTATTACCAAAAATATCTCAGGTAAGAAATATATATTGGAAAAACTTCCGGCTTTCTCATCTGGATTGTATTATACAATCATAAATGCAATAGAAAGTCATGTAGTGATGAACCATAAGTTCAATAATCCAAAGATGTTTATGTTATGGCACAATCGTCTTGGTCATCCAGGAGCTACGATGATGCGTAGAATAATTGAAAATTCCAATGGGCATAAATTAAAGAACCAGAAGATTCTATTGACAGATGAGATCAATTGCACTGCTTGCTCACAAGGCAAACTTGTGATACGCCCATCTCCATCTAAGATTGCCCTTGAATCCCCATCATTATTACAAAGGATTCAAGGAGATATTTGTGGACCAATTCATCCACAAAGTGGACCTTTCCGTTACTTTATGGTTTTGATTGATGCATCTGCACGATGGTCACATGTTTGTTTGTTATCCACACGTAACATTGCATTTGCGAAACTACTTGCCATTATGATTAAATTAAAGGCACAATTCCCAGATTATCCAATCCAAACCATACGATTAGATAATGCTGGTGAATTTACATCCAAGACATTTGATGACTAATGTACATCAGTTGGAATCGATGTTGAACATCCAGTTCCACATGTACATACACAAAATGGATTGGCAGAATCATTGATCAAACGAATTCAGGTAATTGCACGCACTTTATTGTTACAATCTCAATTACCAATTTCTACATGGGGTCATGTTATACTACATGCAGCTGCATTAATTCGCCTTAGACCCACAACTTATCATCAATATTCTCCAATCCAACTTGTTCTTGGTCACCAACCAGATATTTCTCATCTACGCACTTTTGGTTGTGTTGTATATGTTCCAATTTCACCCCACAACGTACAAAGATGGGACCTCAACGTCGTTTGGGGATATATATTGGTTTTAATTCACCTTCCATTATCAGATATTTGGAACCTTTAACATGTGATCTATTTACCGCACGTTTCGCGGATTGTCATTTTGATGAGACAATTTTTCCACCATTAGGAGAAAAGAAAAGGCCTCCAGAAGCAAGGCATGAACTTTCTTGGAAAGTTCCTACCATGTCTCACTTAGATCCTCGCACCAGCCAATGTGAAAATGAAGTGCAAAGGATAATCCATTTGCAACAAATTGCAAATCAATTACCAGATGCATTTACATATGCTGCAAAAGTAACCAAGTCTCATATACCAGCTGCTAATACACCAGCTCGGGTGGTTATTCCTATTGAACAATCTAGTGTAAATTCAGCTAATGAATCATCTATTACACGTCAGAAACGTGGTAGACCACTTGGTTCTAAAGATACTATTCCCCGGAAGAGGAAAATGAGAGATTTAGATTCTGTTGAAAATAATGCTCGAGCAATGACTATACCCACATCTTCTCAATCACCAGTTCCAGAAGAACTGATAGTCCCTGAAGAGATATCAACCCCTGAAGAGGCTCAAAATTCCAAAAATGAGGAAAAATCTACAAATTATACTTATACAAGAGAACTGTGGGATCGAAATGAAATAACCATCGACAATGTGTTTTCATATACAGTAGCTGCTGAAATTGCAAATGATTTTGAACCTCAAAATATCAATGAATGTAGACAAAGACACGATTGGCCTAAATGGAAAGAAGCAATTCAAGCAGAATTGACTTCTTTAGCCAAACGTGAAGTATTTGGACCTGTAGTCCAGACACATGAAGATGTCAAACCCGTTGGTTACAAATGGGTGTTTGTACGAAAACGTAATGAACATAATGAAATCATTAGATATAAAGCGCGACTAGTTGCACAAGGTTTCTCGCAGAGACCAGGTATTGACTATGAGGATACATATTCTCCAGTGATGGATACCATTACGTTTCGATTTTTAATTAGCTTGGCAGTCTCTGAAAGATTGGACATGCGTCTTATGGACGTAGTGACAGCATATTTATATGGGTCACTTGACACTGATATTTACATGAAAGTCCCTGAAGGATTGAAAATGCCTGAAGCATATAAATCAATTGATCGTAAACTATGTTCAATCAAGTTACAACGATCTTTATACGGATTGAAACAATCTGGACGCATGTGGTATAATCGTTTGAGTGAATATTTGATGAAAGATGATATATAAATGATCCCATCTGCCCATGCGTATTTATTAGAAAGTCCGAAATTGGATTTGCCATTATAGCAGTATATGTCGATGATATGAACTTAATTGGAACTCCTGAAGAGCTTCTAAAAATTGCTGAATACTTGAAAAGCGAATTTGAGATGAAAGACTTGGGAAAAACAAAATATTGTCTCGGCTTGCAGATCGAGCATAAAACTAACGGAGTATTTATCCATCAGTCTGCATATATTGAAAAAAATTCTCAAACGTTTCAATATGGATAATGCTCATTCATTAAGTACTCATATGGTAGTCCGATCTCTCGATCCTAAAAAGGACCAATTTCGTCCTAAAGAAGATAATGAAGAGATACTTGGTCCAGAAGTACCATATCTTAGTGCAATTGGTGCCTTGCTGTATTTAGCTCAATGCATCAGACCAGATATTGCATTTTCTGTTAATTTATTGGCAAGATTTAGTTCTGTGCCAACTCGAAGACAGTGGAATGGTGTCAAACATATCTTTCGTTATCTTCACGGCACTAAAGACTTGGGATTGTTTTATTCAAATGAGCCAACACAAAATCCAGGCATTGTTGGTTACGCTGATGCAGGATATCTCTCTGACCCTCATAAGGCACGTTCACAAACGGGGTATGTTTTTACCTATAATAATACATCAATTTCATGGCGATTTACAAAACAATCTTTTGTTGCTACCTCATCCAATCACTCAGAGATACTTGCATTACATGAAGCAAACAGGGAGTGTATATGGTTAAGGTCACTTATACATCACATTCAGAGCACATGCAACTTAAATTCTGCCACAGATATTCCAACAGTTATATATGAAGATAATGCTGCATGTATTGCACAAATCAGATGAGGGTACATCAAGGGAGACAGAACCAAGCACATCTCACCTAAATTCTTTTATACTCATGAGCTCCAGCAGAGCAAGCAAATTGATGTCAAGCAAATAAGATCAACCGATAATTTTGCAGACTTATTTACTAAAGCTTTACCTACATCAACATTTGAGAAGCTTGTATATAGCATTGGCATGCGCCGACTGAGCAAATTATCATGATAATAATTCATCAGGGGGAACATAATCATTGACATCAAGAAATATTGTTGGATAAAAGTGCATTGTACTCTTTTTCCTTCGACCAGGTTTTTGTCCCATTGGGTTTTACTGGCAAGGTTTTAATGAGGCAGTGTTAGATCAATTATTGTAAAATTAAAGTGATGGGTCCCAAGTGGGAGTGTTATAAATTAGATGGTCCCGTACACTTGTCTTTGATGTTTTAGCTTATCCCACATTGATTAGGGATAATAATATTAACCTAAACCTATCTCTATAAATAGAGAGTAAATCTTGTATACTTGATTCATTCTAAAATCAATAAGAAGAAAAGCTTGCAGCTTTACAAGGTATTATTTTCTTCATTTTATCTCTTATTTTATAACACATATAAAATTATGCACAGTAGATGATAATATATTAGAGGGACGTAGATATTTTCAACTTAAATTTAGACATTAAGATATAAATAATTGATTTTATATGATTTAATAGTGGATGAATTAATATCATTGATATCGATAACCTATGTCATTAATATTAGGTCATTGAATTGTTATTAAAATTATGGAACAAGATCATCGATATGCATTGAATTGAAGCCAGACTCCATGGATAGGGATGGCAATTTCCGGATCCGGACCCGGATCCGGATCCGCAAGTTTTTTGAGGGGCCCGGGTCCGGCAGTGGACCCGGAAAAACGCTTCCGGGTCCGGACCCGGGTCTACCCGGAACCGGAACCGGACCCGGGTACCGCAACTCCACTGTTTTTTTTTTTTATTTCTTTTTTTCAACTCTATTAAGTATTAACAAATAACAATATCACAATAAGTTTGAATACATTAGAAATTTGATAAGGGTTGGGTACATGGTACTTGGGTTATGTTGTTTTTGTTTTTGTTTTTTTGGTTTTTTTTTTTTTTTTGAATGTACCGGGTCCCGGGTACCCGGGTCCGGAAACAACCGGACCCGGTACATTGCGGGTCTACAATATTTAAAACCGGATCCGCAATTTTATTTTTTACGGATCCGGGTGCCGGGTCCAGGTCTATTTGCCATGCCTATCCATGGATATGTCGGTGACCATACCATCTATTATAATATGCTCAAATTTATATTTATTGTATTAATTAACTAATTGAAATTAAACAAGTCGACTACATTTCAAACTTGAGAGTTTAAAAAATAATTAATGGAAAATTAGAAGTAAATTAAATAAGATCTGACCAGCAATCAAGATTGAGATGTAAGATTAATTAAAATGCTCGTAGAGACAAAAATCATCTTTGGATTATACAATCTAATTGTATCATATTAAAATAGACTGATATATTTGTAAATGTTGAATTTTGCCTTCGGCGTATAATTGATCATTTGTATAATAAGGGTATTTGTGACCCTGCAAAATAAAGGTAAAATAAACGTGAAGTAACTCCCTATCGGTATGGTGGATGTCGTAGACACTCCGATGCTCAAGTCAGTGACGATGATGAGAGAAAAGAAATGGAAGAGTAAGGCTAAGGGTTACCTCGATCTTCGTAAATTATTGTGACGGCGGCAAGCTGGTGTTTATGGAGTTATGTATATTTTGAGAACTCGAGTGTGAGAGTTAGAGCTTAAATGAATCAACCCATTAGACCTCTCTCATTTTATAGGTTGTGGAGTAGTTCCTTTAGTCGGTTTGGGATTCCTTAGAAGAGTCGTATTCCAATCCTATTTAGGAAATTGTGGTAAAGTATGAACTGAATTAGAAGTGTCTTGATATCCAAGATTAAGCATAATCTCTATTATACTTGGATTATATTACTGTGTTTGTAGATAGTTAGGCTCAACCTAAATACTTAGTTTTATTATTAAGAATGAATTAGTCGTGTATAAATTAGTAGGCCATGTCTACTGGAACTCTACATAACATGAGACAATGTCAACTGAGACATTTCTCATGTGTTGTTGGCTAAGACGTTAAGTAGTGCGATTAGGGTCTGCTGGAAACCTTTTGAGCATCGTGTGCTTTTGGAAGCCTTTAGGTCGTATGGGCCTCTTCCCCATTGGGAGTGTAGGCTCATGGGCCCTGCGTATGAGTCATGTGTGCAGACTCATGGTTATTGGCAGTCTTGTGTTGATTGTGCCTTATTTGGTAGCCCATGATGCCACTAAGGCCAGATAAAAGCCATAAGACATGATCTTATGTGAGTTTATCGTGTGTGCCCAAATATCGTCTGAGACATAATGACGTTTGGGTTCTTAACCCAAATTTGGCTCGTACAATATTTATGCTTCATTATTAACACCTACATGTGATTATAATTTCTATATAATTTTTATTGGCTTACAATAGTCCCACAAAACACAGTTCACTAATGGTGTGTTTGGCGTGCAATATTACACATCATTATAACCATATATAGTATTAAATTAATACAATACAATGTTCGGCGATAATATTGCCAACCTCGTATTGTATTATTTAATGTTGTCCACACTATATTAACGTATGATGGAGATAAGGTGTGATTATGACGCATTGCATTAAAAATTAAAAAAAAATTCGCTATTTTGAGAAGTGTTATCAATATTGTTATTTTATTTATATTAAAATTAATTTTGAGAAATAAAAAAATTAAACATTATTATTTTTTATAAATGTTATCAATATTATTGTAATATCCCGGTCTGTCATGGCATGTCCAGTACAGTAATTCATCATGTATGATATTTTATCATCCATATAATCATGTGTTAGTAAGTTAGAAACTTTAGAAATCTCGTACGAAAGTTCGGGATAAATTTTCAATTTCAGCACATTCTTTGTTGCCTAATTGAGTCACAAATAATTTCGATAATTTGGCCGTAACTTTTGTTCCTGATGTCCAATTTTTGTGATCTTTATATGGTTGGAAAAGTGAGGCCGAGACATACAAATTAGTGTTGATCATTTGTCTAAATTAGGATCAGAACTGGGTCAAAATTCATTTTTCTATTAGATGAACGGTAACTTATGTTTTTAAATTAAATTTGTGACATGTGGCATTACCAATACCACTTCTTATCAACAAAAATTCAACCTTATAATATAAATAGGTGGCATTATTCATCATCTTCTCTTTTTATCATCAAAAATCGAAATGTGGGAGCTCCCTCATGGCATTTCCATATCAATTTTTGCTTCCATTTTTTTTTCATGCAATTTGAATGCTTCTTCAAGCTCTTTCCAAGTATAGTAAGTTTCTATTTATCTTTTCCCACTAATTTTGAGTTTATGATATGATATTTTATTTCCCCACAATCGCACAACATGAACCCTAGATTTTCAAATTGTGCATTTGAGCTTTGATGAGTTGCTAGCATGCATTTCTATGCATTTCATAATGATACAAGTAAATATTAAGCATTATTATTGAAATGCCCAATTTTTCCCTAAATAAGGGGTCTTGGCCGAATATTATAGCTTGTGTGGGGGATGATATGTTGTGATTTTGATGATGAATTGTTATGATTCATGCTTATGATGGTATTATGGCGTGAGTTTATATTGATTTAAGTTGAAAACTTTGAAGGTGGTTAAAGTGTGTAGCAGGCCGAATATACAAGGATTTGATGGGGGTAGATTTTATATTTTGATGATGATGGTTCATGTATTTGGTGATGCTATGACATGAGTTTATGTTGATTTGAGTTGAAAATTTTTAAGATTGTAAAAGTTGTAGCTTTACGTAAGTGTTATGTCTTGTTAGTAATTTAGACTTGAACGAGCATGAATGTTAGAGACAATAATTAAGATATTTCCGCAGTATTAATTTAGTATCAGTAAAAGTCTTTTTTTGGCATTGAAGATTATATTAATTTTCTGAATAGTTATTAGGAGTCTTTTAAGTATATTTAATGTCGTGACTTTTGTAATAAGTGTCGTTTTTCAACATGTGGGTTTTTAAATCATGCTGATGAATAGAATCAATAACTGTCAAGTTTATTTGATTAAAATAGTTTTGGTGAATGGAATTAGTAACTTTTGGTTAACAACATATTTGAAATGCATACAAATTGGTGGTGTATGGTACAAGATCTCATCTTGAGATTCTGGGTTCGAATCCAGGGGGTGCACTTCTTGTAAGAGCCTGGGACAGCCGGTGATTTTACCTGCGCCGCGGCCCAGAATGGGTGGTTTGGTGGTGGGTTTCCATCGTTTCCAAAAAAAAAAAAAAAATCGAACGAAGACTGTTGTCTGGAATTTGTCTTCGGGGACACACCTTGAGCAAGTGACATATGATGTTATAGGTAGACCCGGCCACGGTTCCGGTTCCGGTTCCGGAACCGAACCAGAATGGGACCGGTTCGGTTGGGGTTCCACCCCAACTCGAACCGGTCCGAACCAGTGGAACCGTACGGTTCCACCGGTTCGGACGGTTCCAACCGGAATCGAACGGTTCCGGTTGGAACCGTCGGGTTCCTGTTGGAACCGTAGGGTTCCAACAGGAACCCTAAGGCCCCCAACGGCTAGTAGCCGTTGGGGGCCTTATTCCCCCAACGGCTACTGCCGTTGGGGGATGCAGGGAGCCGTTTGGCTCCCTGCCAAACGGCTCCCTGCCAAAAAAAAAATTATAATAAAATTATAAATTTTTTTTTATTATATAAAATAAAAATTACTAATGTACCCCTAATAACGGTAATAAAACGGTTATATTTAGGGGCATTTTTGGTATCAAAAAAATTCTAAAATTCTATAAATAGGATTCATTTTTCATAATTTCATCACACCAATTTCTCAACTCTCTCATTTTCTATAAATCTCTTATTCTCAATCTTACTTCAATACAATTCTCTTATTTTAGTTGTTAATTAATTTGTTATCATTCGGCATTCGCATCGCAATTATTCAAATGGCAAGCTCATCCGAGAACATAATGTCAAATATGCCGACCCAAGAGAGCGGCCCCAGTGTCAGTGCACAATCACGGAGAAGAGAAGTTAAGGCTCGGTCCTCCGATATTTTCAAAATTCATTTTAATTTGGAACGCCTAGACGATGGTTCACAACGAGCAATTTGCAACTATTGTGGGGTTATCTATAAATTTTCTGGTGGATACGGAAATATGATCAAGCACATGGAGAAACATCATCCGGTTGAATTTGGCATTGATACGACGCAGACTCAAATGGCCAGGTACGCATCATCTAGTAGAGGTACGAGTAGTGTAGATTTATTTAAATATTCTGATGCAAAAAATAGAGAAGAATTTGCGAAATTAACATGTATGGCACATCTTTCTTTAAGCTTTGGTGAAAAACTTCATTTTACTAATTACGTGCATAATGCTTTAAACCCTGCTGCATGTAGAATGACTCGAAACACAACAAAACGTCATATTTTCAAATTATATAAAGATGGTAAAATTATTTTAAAATCCTTGAATGGTGGAACCGGCATCAAAATATATATCCTGTTTTATCTATTATTGCTAAAGAGATATTGGCAGCACTTATTTCCACCGTTGCGGTTGAGCAAGCCTTCAGCTTGGGAGGTAATATATTGGAAGCTAGGCGATCTTCATTACATCCAAGCACTCTAGAAGCAACAACTTGTGTGGATGATTGGACTCGAGCTGATCTGAGACAACAAGAAGATGCCCCCGATGATTTTGAAGATTTGTTCGATAATGCTTCTGCAACAAGTGCAAGCGGAAGCTGCGGACCCGGAGCCGAAGGATCAACTGATAATGATGATTGATAAATGTAAAATTATAATTTACAAATGGGATATGTCTTAAACTTGTAATGGAACTACGTGAGCTTTGATTCCTCTCACCCTTGGAGGATACGTAGGCAACTTAAATTTTAAAAAATTTAAGCTCAAGCTCTTCAATGTAATAATTTTTTTTATTTATAAATTTAATCTAATTTTTTTTAATTAATAATTTTTTTTTATTTAATGATTTGACTCCTCTCATTTTTTTATTTTAATTAATTAAAAAAAAAATGAACCGAACCGAACCGGAACCGAACCGTTCGGTTCCGGTTCGGTTCTACTTTCCGGTTCCACTTAAGTGTGGAACCGGAAACCGGCCGGTTCGGTTCGGTTCCGAACCGGAACCGAACCGCCGGCCGGGTCTAGTTATAGGCCTTTACATATTATATTATCTTGTATGAATAAATTATTAGTTTGTTGTTTAATTTTCTTATATTTGTGATTTGTTTGTAGTAACAGCCAACAAGGTTTGATGTACTCAATATTACTTTAAAATTTATGTTAATTTTAAGTTTCTATAATTTTTTTAATTATGTATTATTAATTAAAATGATTTATATTGATATTAAATCTTATAAAGATAATTAAATAATATTTCTGCAAAAAAAATTATTAGATTTTCCATCAAATATATAATTCCATTCAAATTTAAACATTAAATATTAAAATTAAAATTCATTTTAATTATGACATTAATATGTCATTATTTAATGACATATTAGAGTCATAAATTAAATTTTTGATGATAAATATGTCATAAAATCAAAGATTTATGACATTTATACCTTTTAAGTTTATGACATTTATGTGACTGTTAAAAACCGTCATAAATTTATGACACACAAAAAAATGTCATAAAAAGATGACACGATGATCTATGATAATTTAAAAACTATTATAAAACAACATTTATGATGGTTTTAAACCGTCTTAAAATAATATTTTTTCTAGTAGTGAAAAGTCAACGACAACTGTCGGCGAGCAATTATTTTCTCCAACAATACATGTCATCATATTATTATAATAAATATTTGTAATAATTTTTATTAATATATTATATATTTATTGAATGATATTTTTGAAATTCTAAAATATGTTCACCACCCTAAGTGTTGCTTGAAAAAAGACGCATAAATATGTGTTATCTCAAAAAGCACCTATAGTGCTTATGAAATATGACCACAAATACTATTCATAAGTTTAGTCTATCAAACACTACACAAAGCACTTTTCATTCTTAAAACTTTTTTTTTTGGGTCATATATATATATATATATATATATATACTAGATATTGCGCATACCTACGGCACGGTGTTACAGAATTTACAAAGAGATTAAGATTCTATTATTTAATTTGTTTGTTAATTTTCAGAGATATTCTATAATGAAATGATTTTATTTTTTTAATTAAATGATTTTATTCTTTAATTTATTTGATAGTTTTCATTTTTTATTAATAAATGATATAGTTTTCATTTTTCATTAATAAATGATTTTATTTTTTTAATTTATTTGGTAGTTTTCATTTTCCATTTTTATAGAGATTTTATAATGAAATGAATTTTTATCAACCATTAGATTATAATGAAATGATGTGAGACACCAATTAAGCCACATAAAGATAACATTTTGATACATTATCTCTTTTAATCTTAATCATTGATTGTCTTCTTTTTCCTCACTCCATTATGTTTTTATAATATAGATATACATTATTTTCTCTCTTAATATTATATGATATGTAGTATAAAAAATATATAATTACATGAAATAATAAACTAAAAGAGAAAAGGAAGAATATCATAATTAGGGGGGTCTCACGTATTTCGGAGTCTTAAGGGAATTTTTTTAATGAGATTTTATTAAATTTATTACTCTTACTAATTATATTCACATTCTTTTGTAGATACTTTTAATAATTAAACTATGAACATTGTTAATAATTTCAATAACTCTCCACTACAATAAACTAATAAATTGGGAAAAAATTGCTATTTTATACATAAAAATTACAGCAAGCTACCAATCAAAAAGAAAACATATATAATTTTTTTTACTTTCTTTCTATATAAAATTATTATTAATTTTATTAATTTTTTAATGAATAATGATAGACATACACTCAAAAGACATACTCAATGGACAAATTTATCTTAGAAAATAAATTTAGGATTAAAATAGATAAAAATTAAATTATAATATACAAATTATGTTTAACCTTTGATGTGTGATCCCCTAATTCAATTTTAAATAAATAAATATATATATATATATATATGTGTGTGTGAAAACAGGCTCTTTATGTTCTTCACAGATCACGCCGTTAACTCCGCTGGCGGATGCAACACCGTTGGCATTGGAATTAGAGAACAATGACGTGGCAATAGATGACACCTTTAAAGAAACTGAGGATGTGGGTTTCAATTTGAATCTGAATACGGGCCATACGGGCCCACTTTAAACGGGTTTTGGGCTTTTCCGTTACCAGTTTGTTTCTCGAGTTAGGTTTCGTTTTTTGTTCATGTCATGTCGTAGGACAAAATAAAAGAGAGTGTGTTGCGCTACTCATGTTTTTTTTTTTTTTTTTTTAATTATAATTTATTTATATGCTGCATTATTTATATGCTCATAGTATTTAATGAATTATCATCATCTTCTTCTTACATTTGATTTTTTATTTAAAAGATACAAATATATTCATAATTAGATTTATTCTCAAATATTTATTATTATAAAATAATAACATTTAAATTTCATTCAACTCACACAAAAAACGAGCCCACACTAGTGATTTATAAATTTTCACTTATTAATCTTATTGAACAAAACATGCGTCCGGACGTCCGGACCTAAAACTGATCCTATATATACACATACTTTTTTTCGGTGATAAATCACTTTCGAGTTCAAGTGCTAATGTGCATTGTGGGGGTATTTTCTTTCACTTATTTTAAGTCGTTTATAATTATTTTAACAGACATATTTTATAATCTTATATTGTAAGATTGACATTACTACCATAGATGCTATGAAACTTATATAAACTAGCTAACTTTGATTTAAGCCTAGTTATATTACTTAAAATAAGTCTTAATTGATAGCTACCAGTCAGATTTTAGAAAAATAAAAGGATAGATTAATCATTTGATGCCAACAAAGTAATGACAGTCAGATAAATAATATAAATAGACTGTCTTCAAGTGATAGTTAAATCACAAGTTGTAATATCTCGAGTTTTCAGAATAATTATGGAAAGTTTTCGAATTGAAATTTGGGTCTCGGAATGAGACAATGTTGGAGAATAAGAATTTAAGAACTGAAAGATAGGTCGAAATGTTTTAAAGTGAAGTTTCGTTGCATTAAAAATTGTGAAATTCGAAAGAATTGGTTAGGCAATTTTTAGATTCGGATGAAGTTTCGTTGTTACGGCTATAAAAACAACAAACGAAATTCAATTGAGCTGATTTTTAATACGTTGGAAAGGAATTTCGAATACGAACAACTTTCATGTTAAACATTTTTAAAATTTGTACCATAAGGGCTTCAAAACCATGAATTTATGAAATAATATATTTTTAGGAACGAACTTGTAATTTCGAGGGGTTAGTTTGTAATTTTCAGAAAGTTTCTTATAAATACCCTATATTTTCAGAAATCACAAACTTGGCAAAAGCTTTCACCAACCCCACACTCGAGTCCCCCTTTGACGTTATAGACTAGGCCACAGTACGATCGCTGTCGGTCGGTGCACTTTACCACTCCATATCCATTGGTGGCCGGCGGCTGGCTAAAGAAGCCAGCAACGATGAAGAGAAAGAGGAAAATATGCGTGAGTCTAAGTCTCGATCCTGGCTCATCGCTTCGATCCATGTGTCGAGCGACCCGTAAAATCGAAGCCCTCATAGAGTCCTACAAAGTTGTGGAGTCGGTTTTTTCGATGGGTGCATGGTTTCGCAAAAATGAGAGAAGAACGTTTTGTCAATAATGAAACTCGTTCGAACAATAGCTCTGATTCGAATTCCGTAAATTCCAACGTATTTTTAGGAGAGCGTAGGGAGTCAGCGAGTACCCTCGAAATCTCGATAAGACCTCCCGGTAAAAATTTGATATTTTTAAGTTTCTCATTTTGTATTTGGATGCTTCCAGTAGTGTCGTAGAAAAATATTTAACTTGTATTGAATTGAATAAGATAAAATGTATTGAATTTGTGTCATTGGTATAATCCATGTGAAATGAGAATGAATTGGATTGATTCGGTAAGATTAGTGAATTTTTTATATAATCAGATTTCACACGTGTCTATGTTTTGATAAATGTAATGATAAATACGAGTTAATTATAATGTTATGATGATGTGTAGATGGTTTCATATAGTTTCGGAGAGTCTAGAATCCATCTGTAGTAAGAGTGTGCATTAATCGGTTTTAACCGATTAACCGAACCGTTCCGACCCATTTTTTTTATAACGGTTCGGTTATTGTGATTAAATCAGTTTTTACGGTTAAAATTTTTAACTTTTTTAGTTATTCGGTTCGGTTACGGTTATGATATTTGTATAACCAAACCGACCGATTAACCGAAATTAAACCCTAATTTCATATATATATATATATAGGGAAATAATACAATTCCACCCACTCACCCATCCGGCCGCCGAAATAACTGAATTAAACCATTATATTTGTGTTAAATTACTTTGTTGAATGTTGAGTTGGTGAATTTATATTTGTTGAGATTTTGGACTGGTTAATAACCAAATTAACCAAAACCGACCGAAATATAATGGTTAAATTGGTTAATGGTTATGTGTCATAATATGGTTAAATCGGTTACAAATTTACTTAACCAAAAAATTTCAGTTCGGTTAAAAAATTAAGGATTAACCGACCGAACCGACCGATGCACACCCCTATCTGTAGCGTTATCAGAAACTTTTACGGATGATTTTTCGAAAATACGTAATTCGAGAATTTAAGTTATCTGATGGTCATAGTATGATATGCTATGATGTATTAAATATATTTGACTGGTTTTGTGGGAAACATGATAGATCCGAAAGGTTCCAGATCCGTTTGTAATGATATCAGATTTTCGGAGAATTTTCATATTTTGGGTCGGAAAGTAATTTTAATATTTCAGATTTGTAGTATAAGCTGTTTTTAAAGTAACAAAACTGAAATCGTTGAAATCGGACTTGATCTGGTTGATCTGAGAAGATCCGAAAGTTTATATAGTTGAGTTGAGAATTCCGTGTAACACCGATTTTAACCGCTTATTTCCGTTTATTTTGACAGATTTGACTATGATCATAGGTGTTTGTGTGGTCATGTAAGTATTCCATGCGGTAAATACTGGATGTATAGTTAATTATATGCATGATTGTTTCATAGCAGACACATGTGTGTATCTTTATTTGTATCTACATAGAAATATTTATAACTTAAGTTGACTAAACCACCATAGGTTTGTGACGATTATAGTCACGGATTTAGGTGGTTTGGTATAATTATGTATGAATTATGTGTTATGGATATATGTATATACATCTTAAAGTTGGGGTATTTTCGCCCTATTGGATAAATTTAAGCCCAAAGAAACTGATAACCCATAATTAACAAACGACCCAAGAGACCAATGCCAAAAGGTCCAAAAATAGGGAAATAATTCAGATCTCAGAGCAAACTTTAGAGAAAGGCAATGCACAATTAGGACGGAGTGATAGCTGAAAGAAATAGAGGATAAAACGAAGATAAATTTTATATCTTTTTGTGTAATTAAAAATTATGAGGAAAGAAAAAAAATATAATTTTAAATGCATGAATAGATAAAATATTTGTCTTCCCTTTATTTCCTCTTTATTCACTTATCATTTTTTCATATAATAAATTTAGAGAGAGAATGAAGATTTATTTATCCAACAACCCTAAATATTATTGGATTGTTATATCTTTTAAAAAATAAAACAGACAATCTTAAAATTAATTTCTAAACATCACTATCGAAGAGGATAAAATCTCCAACACCACATAAAGATTTATTATCCGTGATCTTTAAAAAATCAGAATCGAACCTTAATACTTTAAGCAATATATGTTATTTCAATGTATCAAAAGTATCATCATGCTATTGTAGCACAATGATGCCAAATATGTAATATATAGTGCTTTAGTTTTCGTCATATCTTATTTATGGCAAATATGTAGGGTCCAGGATCTCACCTTGAGGTTTTGGGTTCGAATTCATGGGTGTACTTTTTGTAAGAGCCTGGGACAGCCGGTGGTTTTACCTGCGCCGCGGCCCAGAATGGGTGGTTTAGTGGTGGGTTTCCATCGTTTCCAAAAAAAAAAAAAAAAATTAAGATAAGTTTTTTCCTTTAAGGGCAAAATAGTACTTTAAGAACCGTAGAAAGTTATAGTGATAAAACCTAACAAGTGGAACTTTCATATTTTCGCTCTTTTCATTATTTTATTACTACATTTTTTTTATTGGTTGTGATCAGCGAAGAACATAAGAGCTAAATTATTAAACAGAGATCCGAATTTTGGACTTACGGGAAAAAAATCTAAAATGTCCAATTTTTTTAATCTATCTACAGTTATATGTGTGAAATCTAATTTGGGCAACAATTAAATGAAGTGAATATGAATTATTGGATTAACCATATAACTGTTTTTTCACTTGGCGATTGTTATAAATTATTATAGGTTTCATATAAATTGATTCCAAAGCTCGAAGATGTTTTTATATACTTTAATAAGTATTATTAATGAAATTTCATACAATAATTTTATACAAAACTCAAACTCACCGTCAATAATTAATTTGAATTAAATAAAATAATTTATGTTATCTGTTAAATCTCATTCTCTACTGGTGTTCAATGACAAACTCATGCCTTACTTTTTGATTTATTATTTTTACCTAATAAGATAGAGTCCTACATACGACAAAGTGACATTATTTTTATTTTTTTGTTATAGAAAATATTTTTTATTTTTTATGAAATAAAAGTTATTTTAATCATTTTAATTTATTATTTAATAACTTAATATTTACTAAAATAGTAAATAAAATAAAATAAAATATTAATATTAATTCGTAATAAACAATTATATATTAATTTTGTCATTTAATAACTCAATATTTACTAAATAGTAAATTAAATAAACTAATATTATTAATTTGTAACAAACAATTATATATTATTTTACTTTTATAAATAAAATCATTTAAATTTTGTTTACACAAAATTTATTTTTATCATTTTAATTTTACTATTTAATATTTAATAGAAAATATATAAAATAAATAGAAATATATAAAATATCAATCATGAATAAAATTATAAATAATTCATTAGCACAAAAAATTGTATAGCATCAATATAATATAGTATCAGTGCAATGAACCATAATGCAATATATAATTAAATAATACAATATAATTTAATGCAATATGATGTGTCAAACGCATCCTAATATATTGGATTGTATTATATTCTATTAATTTGATACTATACCACGTTTGGTGAGTATAAAATGTATTGTGTACACTAATATTTTATATAATTAATTAATATTAAATAATTGTTATGTTGTTTTATTAATAAATAAAAAAGGCTAAAATGTAAAACTGACACTCTAACTTTCACGTTTTTTCATTTCAGTCATCTAACTTTCAGTTTTGTCAATTCAGTCCTATAACTTTTAATTTTTGTCAATTCAAGACTCCGTTACAAATTCGCCGTTATTGCTGCCAAAACGACACCGTTTTCATTTTTTTTTCGGAATTTAAAAAAAAAACAAAAAAAAAAGAAAAAGGAAAAAAAAAAGAAGAAGAAGGGGGACAGAGAAGGGAACCTTCTCTCTCTCTTTTTTCTTTTCTTTTTTTAGATTTTTTTTTTAAATTTTCTAAAAAATAAAAAAAATAAATGAAAACGGCGTCGTTTTGGCAGTAATAACAGTGAATTTGTAACAGAGCCTTGAATTGATAAAAATTGAAAATTAAAGGACTGAATTGATAAAACTAAAAATTAGATGACTTAAATGAAAAAACGTGAAAGTTAGAGGATCAGTTTTACATTTTTGCCAATAAAAAAATAACCACTTGACCTTGTCAAAATTGTGTAAATATTATTCATTTCAATCTTCTTTGGTACCGTTGGAATTCTCGTATCTGAATCTGCGCAATCGTACCAATATCACCGACATCAAAGCTTTTGTTTGCTCGATATCTACCGTCAATTTTGTATCAAGTTTTTATCATTTTATGCTTAAAATAATAAATTTTTAATTAAATTTATTATTTAACCTTTGAATTCAAATTAACTATTTTTGGAAAATTTTAGTAGTTTGGAAGTACTCAAGAAATACATACAGCCATGGGCGGGGCTGGGTCTAGAATTGTTGTTAATAAAGGTCTTGCTAGATTTATATATGTTGGGTTTAAAATATTCTTTAAATTACTCAAGTTTTCTTATTTATTTATCGGTCATTGTCATTTAAAATTAAAACTACAAATAAATAAAAGAAATAAAACATCATTTACAATAAACGGACAAAATATAGAAGTGTTGAAAATATCATTTTTTAAAATTCAGTATTTTAATATTAATTACTTTTATTAAAACTTATTATGTGTTGAAATTTTTTTATTATATTATATAATAAATCTATTTTGAAAAATATTTATGGATCCGCTTCTAGTTGAAGTAATCCCAGTCAAAAGCAAAGCCAAAATGAAGCATTAAGAGGAAGGAAATAAACACACCGACAGAAATGAAGTGAAGTCCCATCTAATCTGAACTAATGAATAAACCTAACAAGACAATACACAAGTTGTCTAATTTGTTGTCTTTGGAATGTGATTTAGATTGGAGCATGTGGATGCTCATGCTCGTCCTAAATGGTGTAGTTTGGTGGTGTAAGATTCGGGATGTCATCTCGAGGTCTTGGGTTTGTATCTAATGACTGTATTTCTTATAAGAGTCGGAGACAATCGGGAGTTTTATCTGCTCCGTTTAAACTCAGAAAAAGTAATTTGACGGTGAAATTTCAAACAATTTATACTCATGCTCATGCCGTGCCTTCTCTTTTCTTTTAAATTTGCTTTTCAAAATAGAAGAAGATAGTGGATGACAATCATGTCGTATGTTCTGTCTTCCATATTATTATTATTGTTATTGATTGAGTTAGGCCATCTGCTTTTTTAGGTTTCATATTTATTTCACACCGGCTTGATTGTGACTTCCATCTATTTTTTACATGTTTCTATCAAAAGGGATAATAATAATAATAATAATAATAATAATAATAATAATAATAAGCAAAGAAAAGGGAATTGTGTGAATGCATGTGCATTTGCATATTTGTGATTTAAATGTCTGGATTCGAATTCAGGTAATATATTTCTTGACAAATTAAATTATATGTTATATAAAATTATATCCATTAGGAGTGACGAAATCAGAATTTCGACACCTATAGCACTAGTGTGGTTGGTTGATGAGAGGATCTCGAGAGGTTTAATAATATCATGATGTGTTCGATTCATCGCTGAAGTGTAAATAGTGACTTATTTAATATTATATGTCGTGGAACATATATACATAATCATATTATAGTCTCTTACATGAAACGAACAATGAAATTTTAGATCTATCTAATAACTGTGCGATAATGGGGGGATTCACCATAATTTTTCTGTAACAACTAAAATTATAATAAAATATACTTTATTGGTTAAATTTGTAAATATGAAGGTTTAGTTATTAGTTCATACGAACAACGGGGGCCAAGATGAAATTAAGTCAAATTTAAAAAGTTTTAAATTCTATACTTTTCAACTTGTGCTCCAAGTAGTTGCACCTCTCACCCAAACAGTCATTGAAAATATAATTTTTTTAAGGTAAAAGGTTGGCTATATATATATATATTCAAAATAAATATTAATATAATAATTAATAGAAACAAAATATTAAAAATTATTCAATAATGAATTTCTAATAATATTGAAAATTTCAATATTTACTCAGCTTTTGGTTTTAATTGGTTTGATACTGGAATTTGATATAATTACCTTGAAGAGAGTATCTGGCCTAACTCATGATAAAGACTTTCCTACAAGATTTGAATATAGGTGACAGGTTTAATTAAAATATTTGAAAACCAATTCGACTATGTCTTTAAGAACTCGAAACGTAAAAAGTATGAATTCATCATAACAAAATTTCAAAATCTAACAAATATTTATTTTTTGGAAACGTTGAAAATCTCATCGTTACATCATTTGACTTGGGCCTAAGCGAAATAAATAAAATCTTTGGCTGTCTCAGGCTCTTATAAAAAGTACACCCCTAAATTCAACCATCTTTTCGAGAGATTTTTTTTTAATATATGTTTTACAGATATTTGGATTGGAAAAGTATGGAAATAAATATTTGATGTCTTGTTTTTGAATTAATAGTACTTCAATAGTAGTTAGATTCATTTTATTATATTATATTATAAATAAACGTATGACTATTTGGTTTATTATTTTTCAAACGGACAAAAGTTTGGCCCATTTGCTAACATATAATATAATCAGTCCAACAAAATGATCAGGGTACATCACAGATACCACATCATTTATAAAATAAAATAAATTACAATTACAATTATTCATTTATATTTAGGGCGAATATATAGTTATTTTAAAATAAAATTCAATTGTCACATATCTTTACTAAATTATCGTATAACTTCTGATGGGCATTAGATTTTCTGGATAATTTGAGGCAAAATACTCTAGAATTTAAAAAACTAGAAGATGAGTAGAGACGGCTTTGAGTTGTCTTAAATTTTAGAAATCTTAAGCGAGTATTGAAAATGAGACTCTTATCAATAAATGATCAAAAATATAAAAATAATATTATATATTTAAAAATTGAAACTTCTTTAAACTTGAGATCTTAATTTTAGAATAATTTTAAAATATCCATTAATTACATATGCCAACTGTCTTGTTACCTTTAAAGATTATTAAGAAATAGGTAATGATTGCTTTCAAGAAAATTGATGGATTCAAAATTTACCAATATACATTTAAAAGTTGAAAATTGATTACAATACACTTAAAATTTAATTTTTTTTTTTAATATTTAAATCCCGATTTTCGATCAAATTTTAAAACACCAACTAATTACGTGTGTCGGATTTAAAGATGGATAGGCAATAGGTAGTGATTGCTTTCAAGGAAATTGAAATATTGAAAGTTTACTAATACAAAATGAGGCAATTGGTAATGGTCCACCATAGACCCTATCTTGGGCAATTTAATTTTTAAAGATATGATTCTCATTTCTTTTTTCTTGAAAGCTAAGCAATTGATGCACAAAAATTTAAATATAAATTAAATGTTAGATGTGACCATTGGGTTTTTGGACTAGACTTGCTATTTGGAAATTTCATTTGAAGGAAATTTCAATGTCAATAAGTCATCATAATGGAATGGAAACTAATTTATATTCAAAATGAGTAAAAAAAGAACCCATTAAAATTTGTCTCCCATATAACAAGGAATTGGGAAATTTTAAAACAAAAATAGTTTTAAATTTTCTTAAAAGTGGAATTGCACATTGCTTCTTGCATCTTCTATTGTGTGTTAAACTTAGATCTAGCAAAAAAAAAAATGACAATAAATGAGTATGTATGGTCAAATTTCTTAATTTTATTAAATGGATCGGATCTGTGTCAATTCAGTTAATAATTATGTTGGGTTTGAGTTTCAAGTTATTGACCTGCTAATCCGTTTTGTGACATGATTATATGTACTTATTTTTTTTCCAAAATTATTTTGTGAAGGAATAATATTTTTTATGATGTCTTATTTTGTTAAATTTTAGGTAAATTTAAACTTGTTTGGTGTACTATTTTAATAGAGTTTTATCGTCTTTTGAAATTATGGATTTTTGTAATTTTAATTTTAATGTGTATTTTTTATTTAAGCTTTCTTTATGTGGATTTTAATAGTATTAGATATTTAACTATTTTTTATTTTTATCATTTTAGTAGAGATATATATCGTATATGTGCAATTTATTTTAAGCGAGTCAACGTATGATATTCATGTAAATTGATTTGAATTTGTATTAAACGGATTAATGTGTCACTTATTTATCTTTCGTGTTGTATTACCGCAATTATCAAATGAATCATATTTTAGATAAACCTAAATTTAATATGACCCAAAACTGACATGACACCAACGTAATCTTTTGACCTATTTTGATACCTCTAAATTAATTAATTATTTGATGCCATTACAAATTTCAAATCGTGTTTACCGGTTTGTGTCAAATAATAGTTGAAAGGACTCCACTAGCAAATGACCAATTTTGGGATGAACAAAAGAGAGGGGAGTTGGTAATTAAGAAACGCAATTCATTGGTGATGGGGATCAATCGATATGAGTAGGAATTAGTCAATTTCAATTTCATCTCACTTATATAAAAAAAAAATTAAAAAATCACTTTAAATCTTGAAATTCGGGTGTTGACTGATGCTCATGATATCCTGTAATATATCAAGAGATGATCTGTCAGTCCCGTGTATGTATCCACTTCATGATCCTTTAAATCATTTGTTAAGGTATACTACGAAAATTAATTCCGAGTATTTATCTAAAAAACACGGAATATATAGATTTGGAACATGAATAAGGGTTGTAATTCCTCTTTTCTTTTGTATTGAAAAATATTTTCAATATGTTCCAAACATGTTGCATGTGATGTACCTTTAATTTATGCTTATTTGATGTGTTTGGTAAAGGTAGAAACTTAATCGATTAGCCTTAGAATGTATGTGTAAAGTTAATTAGACTAATTTATATAATTATACCTAATTTGGGTGTAGGATACTAAACCATCTCTCTAGAATTTCTTGTGCCACTCCTTGGTGACCTAAAATTGCCATTGAGTTGCTCTATGGTGGTAGATTATCAATTGATGGTTATGCAATTTGGATTTGCATGAATTTGAATTAATTAGAGAATAATTTGATTAATTATGAAATTAATTCTATTGTGGCTTGATTTATGAAATTGAGGTGTTTTGGATGAAATTGGATAAGTGAAAATGCATAGGGAAAATTACCAGAATTTCCGAAATTATTTCGAAAGCGTTTAAGGAATTTTCTCAAAAAAACGCATTAGAGGTCAAATTGGAATTATTGAAATCATGAGTTTTTGGCCATTGCTACCGTACTAAAAAGTACTGGAGCAATATCTATAGTGTGTAGGAAAATTTATTATATCCACCCATTTATAGTAATCGATATAAGGCATAAAATGGTAATCTTCTTTATTTACAGTAGGCGGAGATTAAAACCCAAATTTGACTTAGTTACATATGAAATTAGGAAAATTGTTGAACATGAAAGTTATAGTTCCCTGTATGACCTTTCTAACGGTACTAAAATTACTGAAAAAATAACTATAGCATAATATATGGTTAAAATACTAAGGGTTGTTATGAAAACAGGTAAATTAAAAATGATACTAAAACTTCGGATAAATTATTATGGACTCCCGAAAAGATCACAAGGCCTTTCAATTCAATAAATACATGATTATATGCATGATAACATATCATGCGTACAAAAAATAATTGTGATGCTCACGTCATGACTCATGATAACCAGAGTATTATAAAAATATATCACATGGATATGCTTACAAATTTGTATCTCAAATTATTTGCGACCAATTATTTTTTATATAATAATTAACTTTATATCCTAAAATTAATGCGTTAATTATTAACATAATTTATTGAATAAAATATAGCATATTACTGGAGGTTGACAGGTTGTCATATGAGACCCAAACCAAATCTGGAAAAAATATATATTAATTTATAAATATATAAACATAATTTTTATATTTCCAGTAGAAATTATATTTTAAGAGTTCTTAAAAATTAGGACAACTCAAGGTTAACTAGGGATGGCAAAACGAATTTATGAATCGAATTTGTATCGAATCCTAAACAAATCGAATCAAAATGTGATGAATTCGTATTCGATTCGTTTATAAAACGAATCATAATATTAGGATTCGTATTCGATTCGTTTATTAAACGAATCGAATATCAATATTCGTTTAGTCAATGATATTATTTAATAAAATAATTTACCACACTTGATTTACATTAATTCTTCGTAAATATATACATATGAAATATGTAATTATTATATAACTTAAATACCTCATCAAATATCGAAAATATTACTTATTCTATGGTAATTAGCTATAATTTCTTGAATTTTAATTGAAACTTAACAAGAACTTGTAAATAAAAATAATAAAACGAATCCTAAACGAATAAACGAATCAATGAACTTAAATTCGTAATTGACCAATTTATTAAACGAATCCATTTTTATAAACCCGTATTCGCTTTAAAGCGAATCGAATTGAACAAATAAACGAATCCTTATCCAAATTGACACCCTTAAAGTTAACCCTATAGTTGGCGGAATCGAAGTAGACAAGTAGTAGGAAGCCGGTCGTTACATTGTTTTCAAAGCTGACTCTCTTTGCCTGATACGGCATTTACTCTTTATACTTAACTTTCGGTACATTCAATTCAATTTAAATAATCCTCAATCTTGTCATTATCATGTTCAGCAAGTGGAATATAAAATGCTCCTCTATTTAAAGGTAACAGCCTTATTTACAGCTGCTTGCTTACAAGAATCACTTCTTTTAAGAAAAATAATAATTTAAATTTAAATTTTTGAAACAAAAAAAAAAAAAGATGAAAACGATGTCGCATGTTACAAGCACTGACCATAAATCAGCCGAATCTTTTTTGTCTATTGTGGATTGATTCTTCTTAATCTCCATTGCCGGCCTTTCACTTTTTATTGTCTGCTTTGATACTCACCGTTTTCTTTTCTTTTCTTTTTTATTTTGTAAAAAAGCTAAAACAACAACTTTTTATTACATTCCAACACCCATCCAAATTTTAAATCTTAATTTAAACTTCTTTTTTTAACCCTTGAACTTATGCTTTTTTTTTTTTTTTTTATTTAAATTTTCACAATATAAATTAAGTCAACTGAGCTCATTTTTAATAGGGACGACAAAACTCTCCAAGAAAATAAGGTCCAGGTTGAGTATAGTTATTTACATCTCATTCTAACAGAGATAAATTCGTATATAAATGGAGACCCACATAGAGAGCTGGTATATCAGGATCATATACATATTTATAGATACTCAGAAGTAAGTCTGCAAATAGGGATATGTATCAATGTAAAAAATAATCTTCATCAACACGTTTCTTTAATTGAACCGTTGTAAGCAGACGAATGTCTACTAGAAAGATGACACATGTTATGATACTATTGTATTATAAGACATGATGAGTTATTGTTCATCTCCACAGTTTAAATAACTCAGGGGAAAAATATTACTCAAGAATCAATCACCCCCGAAGTTTGGAGACCTCCGGGGTAAACCGAAGCTTGACCAAAAAAGTCAGAACTTGACCCCAGAGTGACGTTACTCCGAAATAACACCACTTTGAGGTCAAACTACTTCAAATTGACTTGACTTCAAACCAAATATAATTCGGTCTAGACCAACTCTGATATAGCTTCACACAAGAAGCCCTCAAAGTATATTAGAAGTACTATAGACTTAAACTGAAATACTCCAAAATGTTCCGGAGTAGCCCAAAATATCATAGAAAGCATGATGTCACTTTTATCTATGCCCAAAATTAGTAAACTTTAATAGCAATTCACTTATCTCAACATGCAAGATTGATTAAGCATGCATACTGGTAGGGATTATGCCACTTAATGTTCAAAATACAGTACGAGAGGTGTACATCATACAGATCAGTAATCGTCCGATCACCGGACACATGTTGACACATTCACCTAAAATTCTCTATATCATCCAATAAGGTTGAGGAAAAAAGAGAGTTGATATGATATTTTTTGGACATTTTGAAGAAATAAATAAAAAAAAAAAAAAAAGATGCATACTGCATCATAATTAAAAATTTACACACAATCATAAAAAATGGAGGAAATATTCTAACAAAGCACGATATTTGTGCAGGAACAAACTGTAGAACAACAATCAGCCTAAAACCCATAATTCAAGTGGACTTCAATCAGGGCAGACTCAATAAATTTAAGGTAACATACACTCTTCTTCAAACACCACTTTTACTAGGGGTGAGCAACGGTTCCGGGTTTACCCGGAACCGGTTGGAACCGGACCGATTTTTTGGGTTTAGAACCGGAACCGATTGTAATCGGGTAGGTTCCGGTTCCAAAAATGAAGGAACCGATTTTATCCGGGTAGGTTCCGGTTCCAAAATGATCGGAACCGGAACCGGACCATGGAACCGGTTTTATACTTTCTTTTACTGTTTTTTTTTTTTTTTGATTTTGTATGCTTATTCAGTATTATATATTCTTTTTTCCGATATTTTGCTGAAACACTTAATTCACTTCTAGTTAAGTCAAGAATCACATTTATATTTATTTTATAGTTTTTTTTTGCCGTTATTTTTTCTTCATACTGTCTTTGGCCTTTTTTGGATCTAACTTCGTTATTTTTTTTAAAAAAAAATTATTTTTTATTTTTTTTCATGAAAATTCAGAAGAAACAGGGCAATGGCAGCAAAGCAAAGTAATGCAGCAGTTTTCGCACTCCGATTTGGTCCCTGTTTTTTCCTACGGACTCGTATTGGAATGTATTTTTCATTAAAATATTTTAAAATAGGGTAATTCGAAACCGGACCGGAACCAAATTAGAACTGAATAATAGGGTACCCTGTTTAATTGGATAGGTTCCGGTTCCACTTAGTGCGGAACCGAATTTTTCTGGGTAGGTTCCGGTTCCATGCGGAACCGGAACCGAAACCGGTTTTGCTCACCCCTAACTTTTACTGCACACAATATCAAAATTTAATATCCATTAATTAAACAAAACATATACACATATTGATATTCATATAATACAAGGTTAATTGTCATCTTCACTTTTGAGGATAAAAGAGGTGGAGCACGAGGAAGATTTTTATTTTTATTTTAGACTGAGATTGGTAGATAGTACTATATTAAGAGTATAAGATATCATATAAGTTATGGAACAAACGTTACAGTATAAGTTAGCGTAAAAAAATAATCTCATATTGTGAGATTATTGTATCGTTTGATATATGATTTAGTGACCTTATAAATTAGTCATATTCTCAGTGCAATACTTATAAATTGACTTATATTTTTAATCAATATCATTTATCAAATGGTGTCTATAATTTTATGAATGTTAACGATAATTTGATATAGTATTATAATGCTAGTATTACTAGGGGTGACAAAACGAATCAACAAATCGAATTTATATCGAATCATAAACGAATCGAATCAAAATGTGATGGATTCGTATTCGATTCGTTTATTAAACGAATCGAATATGAATATTCGTTTATTCGTTTAGTCAATGATATTATTTAATAAAATAATTTATCACACTTGATTTACATTAATTCTTCATAAATATATACATATGAAATATTTAATTAATATATTTATAAAAATATCTCACCAAATATCGAAAATATTACTTTTTATATGATAATTAGCTATAATTTCTCGAATCTTAGTTGAAAATTCGTATTCGATTCGTTTAATAAATGAATCGAATCGAATTGACTCATTTATTAAACGAATTCATTTTTTCAAACCCGTATTCGCTTTAAAACGAATCGAATCGAACCGAACGAATAAATGAATCATTACCCAAATTAACACACCTAAATATTACCACTCATAAAATACTCTACCAAACTTTCCATTATTGTACAGCTAAAATCATAACTTGTACAAAAACGTGGCGTGTAAAGCGCTGCCATGCTCCTTAATCCGAGATTAAAATTTTAAAAATATTAGAAAGATAAAAAATAAAAACAGAAGGCCGATAAATAATAAACAATTAAATAAACAAACACACACACAAATTCTGCACACACTAGACAAATTTGTGGACCCACGTATGTAGATATTAAAGATGTACATACTTAGGTCTAGAAATTAGTTGGGATTGTTCATAATTTATCAATTTTTTTTATCAGTCTAAATCTTATTCTAATTGTGAATTCGAGATAAAAAAAATAAATTTTATATCGATTTTTAAATTAAGATAATTTCCAATCTTTTATCAATTGAAGTCTAGTTTTGATTATAGATTCAAGATAAAAAAATATATATATATTAAGTTCTATATTAATTTTTGAATCGTGACAATTTTCTTTTTTAGAATTCCAGATTGATTTTTAAGTAAAAATCAAGATTCAATGTAATTTTTGTTTTGGATAAAAAATTAATCCAATTAATAATTGAAATTTATAATTAATAAAAAAATTCCAAATCTCATAATGGTACAAGATCTCTGAAATATGAAAATCTTTAACGTCAATTTTTCATCTTTTCCTCGTGACTACAACTTTGGATCTTTGCCCGAGTACGGCCGATTCACTGATTCCGTATGTCAAATTCAATTCACAGAGGAAATTAACATGTACCTACACACACCATCTTCATATATGTTAATTTTTCTTAGCCGTCTGATTCGCATCAGACGTCCCTAATCTGCTATCAATTTTTTTTTGGAAAAAAATAAATGTTAGGTAAGATGATATTTTTCAAAGAGTGGTACCAGAGACCTCGTGAAAAGTAGAAACGATGACATGACACACACCGAACAATTGTTGTGAATAATAATTTTAAAAGCAAAAAAAAAAAAATTAGTAAAAATTATTAATGAATCAAATTATTATTATTTTCTATTTTTTTACTTTTAATATTTTGGTAAACGGGGGGATTGAAATTAGGTTTAGGACCAGTTTAGGTTACGTGTTTATCATTTTTCTAATTTTTATTTTAAAAAATTCATCTTAAATTTTAAACGCCAACTTTGTCCTTTCGCAATACCAAACACAGCGTTAAATTCGTGACCCCGTTTAGTAAAACGTACCAGTCTACTCATTTCTAGATACCAAACCAAACAGGGGGGCAAAATCGGGTATTTAAAAAATCGGCACGAAATAATTAAATGGAAAAATACATAGACAGGAAGGAAAGTCGCCACGTGGAAACGTGCAAAAGAGGCAGGTTTGATTTTCGAGGTAACGGCTAAGAGCTGACGCCGCGTCCCAACTTATTAGAGGAGTGCCAGCAATACTCGCATACTTCAAGATAGTGGATGATTTATAATATAACTAGTTTTTGCCCATGATTACGGCACGGTGTTACAGTATTTACCCGTGCCTACGGCACGGTATTACAGAATTAAATGATTTTATTTTTTAATTAAATGATGCTCGTACCTACGGCACAGTGTTACAGTATTTGCTCGTGCCTACGGCACGGTGTTACATAATTAATGTTTTTATTTTTAAATTAAATGATTTTATTTTAACTTTCTATTTTTTAATTTGAAAATTTTTTACCCTTTCCATCAATCAATTCACTTTCTTTCTCCAATTACCAATGAAATGATTTGGGCCGTCAATTAAACCACATAAAGAGAGCCGTTGGATACACTCTCTTTCCTCCAACACCATTATCCTTTATTATATATATATAATCTAATAAAATAAGATTAAATAAAATATAGAGTAATGTATCATAATTTTATTTGAAAAAATAAGAGGTATTATCATGAACCCCTTCAATTTAATTAAAATAATATGAATATATTTATATATCTCATCATTATCATTAATAAGTATTTATTTATTAAAACAATATAAATATAATTAGAATAGTCATCCTCAGCTTAATTAAAACAATATAAATTTATTATTTCAGTTGTTTTTTTTAGGTGCTTCTCGAATGTGATGGCGCGCCAAATAAATACTGGCTGGGCTTGGCTTGGCTTTTGCAGCTGAGCTAGGCAGCTAGCTACCGTATAAAAACGGGAAAAAGGTGTTGCCAGCTGCAAATATTTTATTTTTAAATAAAATCGCTTTCCTTTTGAGATGAGACGGATATTTGTACATTATCTACAAAGGATCAATTCAAAACATAAGGAGATATTCCCCCAGGCCCACGATTTATTAATAGTTTATAAAATATGAAAAAAAATAATAAATTTGCACTATTTGTTAATCTAATTAAGAAAAAAAAGCGATATCGCAGTTAAGATTTATTGAAAATTTAAATTTATACGATTATAGCATATTAGACATTGATGAATATTAAAAAAATATTTTTAAAATAAGGAGTTGAGTTGTAACTAAATAAATATGATTAGATATATAACAAAAGTCTAAAAGAGTAGCTAAATTTGAGAAAATATTTGATTGGGAATATCAATATCTTTTAAAAAATAAAATAAAATAAAAGTATCCCATGAGGATAGGAGGGATTGGATTGGATGAAAATGGGATGATTGATGAACTAGTGATTGCATAAAGGGTAGGGGCCAAGGAGAGTATTTTGATAGAAAAAGAAAGGGGAGAGGAGACAAAATGTGGAAGAGAGAAAAGATAAATAGATGGGCAATGAGAGGTTGAGATATGGTTGTCACCCACTTAGGCTGATTTTGATGTTTTTTAAAGGGCAATGGCCTCCATCAATTAATTTAATGGGTGCTTGTATTTGAGAATGGCAAGTGGGAGGAGGGATGAGGATCTTGTGTTTTTAAAAGGGTCAATGGGGGGTTCAATGCCTCCATCAACTGATGATGATCTGCCGACTGTGTTTTAATTGATTTATTCTTTGTCTCTCACTCATAGGGATCTGAGAAAATGTGACGATCTGTAGTTCTAGTTTTAGTTTTAGTTTTATTCGATTATTAATTTAATCTGATGATTTTTTTTTTTTTAAATCTGTAAAAAAAACTTGTAGTGTGCTAATACGGGTTTGATAATTTATTTTTATATGCGGGCGTGGGTTTGATAATGAAAATTAAAACCCGCAGCGGGTATGGTACAAATTTGGTAATTTATTTACATATGTAGGTGCGAGTTTGATAATCGCGAACCCGCACCAAATCCTACCTGCTGCCATCCATATACCCGACCATGCCATGGATCTCCATAAACAAAGTGAATTTTTCAACGTGAGACTTAAAGTTTGTATTATCCTAATAGACGTCAATTGCAGACATGAAGAACCTCATCAAATACTCCGGTTCCAATACCTCATTTGTGAACAGGGACACTGTCTCCTTATTTTGATCATCTCGAGCATCTCCTCACGTGCTCATCTCTCATCTCCTCATCTTCTGTTGGAACCAATCCCTCAAATGATCATTGATATCCTTATGCCATCTGTTGAATGCTTCTTCATAATCCTCTCTCCTACTGTGGTATCTTCTCCAACGTGAGGCCTTATGCCATTGCTTCTGATAATACCCCAAGTCGCTCTCCTCAAAACATTGATTGTTACTAGATGATTCCAGGGTTCGTCTGTCATCGCGCCTCTCTCGAGGCTCCTCCACTGGCGCGACAATGGCCATGACCACAGATCTGACCTTGTGGAGGTTTATCCTTCTGGCCTCTCGCTCTCATTCTCCACCAATTGCTCTTTTCCCACTAGCAATTTTGTTCCTTTCTGCGACTAGGCCCCAAATGAGCATACTCTCCCGATTTCTTTTTTAACTTATCTACCTTCTCCAGCATAGCCTTTAACAAGGTTTGAGTTGTCTCCCTGTCTTTCATGGCTTTCGGAGCTTTCGGACTAGGCCCACCCGTAAATTCTCTTCCATACACTCTGTCATCGAGGCATTCAGAGCTCTATGATTCTCACCCCTACCATAATCTTAGTATGTTCTGTTGCTTTTTGTACTTTTCCCCACAGAAGACGCCAATTGTTGATGGATGTTTTTAATTTCGATGGGTAAATAATGGAATTTATCCCTCGAATAAACCTTCATCGAACAATGAATTTATTTTGTTAGTTGGGAACCACACAAATTTGACAAGTGTGGATGATGGTTTTCGTCCGAGGTCCACAATCGTGAATTTGTAGTATGTGGGCACTAGCGATCCTGTAAAATAAAGGTAGAATGAGCGGGGAGTACTGCCCACCGGTGTGGTGGGTGCCGTAGGCACTCCGACGCTCAAGTCAGTAGTGAAGACGAGGTATAAATAATGAAAGAGCAAGGCTTGATGTTACCTTGACTTCTGTTGACTACCGTGAGGGCGGTGGCCGGTGTTTAAAGAGTAAGAAACTTAGAGAGTTCAAGTATGAGAGATCAGACCCCCTAACAATGAATCACTTCTTCTCTTTATAAGCTCATTCGAGATCTGCTTTAAAGGCCTGCTTTAACTCCTCCACTAATTATTTGTCAGTTGAATATCAAAAACGGCTAACCACGTAAGGGAATTACTGACATTGATTTTGGCGTTTTAGGCTTGGGGTAACTGACAAGTCTTGGGTTTGCATGGAAGGCCTCTCTGGGGCTGAGGAGGTAACTGGGCCCTTGGATCTGGTCTGTTCTGGGTCTTGTTTGGTGGGATTGGGCTGTTACTGTTAGTGGGTCTGGAACGAAAAGTCAAGAATGCCCTTACCCCAAATTTTGCCCATACAACAAGCAGACGAGGATTAAACACAAAGATTTACTTAGTTCGACGAAGAATGGCTACAACATATGTTCACAGGTGAATGAGAGATATTTTATTATGCCTTAGAGTGAATAACGACTCAAGCTTACAAATAGGGGGAACACACATAATACATTACGGGTATGAACAAGCCCGATTTAATTCTCTTAAGTGGTCAGATAATTGACCATCTCTATCTCTCTCTATTTCAAACTCTTAAGTTTTGGATTTTACAAGTTGTGTGATACAAAAACTGCTAACCATTGAAATTATGACTTTAACCCCTTTATATAGGCTCTCAAGTCCACTATTCCCCAAACTCTGACGTAAGCTCATGTCATTTTACCATCATTGCAGCCATAACTCTCCTCAACCACCTTCAATATGGCAAATCAGATTTTTTTATTGCTCTGCTACTACACCGACTTATGACGGTCTCAGACGGCCTATAACGACTTTATTATACTACTGTCATGCCACTGCACCGGCTTATGACGGCTAACAGGGCCTAAGATCACTGTGAACCGTTGTTTTCCATCCATCATCATTAACTTTATGGAAGCATATCTTCCCATTTAGGGCATACGTCACTGGTGAACACTAAAAAGTGTACATTTATTAAAAAAATAATCATTTTACACTTTCATTAATCCCATTGATTTAGCACATTTGTGAAATAATAATTAAATTTATGTTTTACTGTGATTTTTATTTCTTATATATGTAAAATAATACTTCGGATGTATAATTAAAAAAATGGACGTGACATTTGGATTTTAGAGGCCATAAACTTGAAAGGACGTTCTAACATTATATAATTTCGGAAATTCCAATTTTGCGCAATTTTCGTAATTTGGCCATAACTTTTTACTTCGATATCGGATTAAGGTGATTCCAGTTACAGATGAAACAATACTCAAATATCTACAATTTTACTTTTTATAAGATTTTATAGTTCTGAGATTTGTAAGGTCGAAATTGGTGACGAAATTAATGTATATTGTAATTTTAATTATTATAAAATAAATTAAAAAAAAGTAGAAATGTTGTGACAAATGTTTACAAAATGATCAACAAAAATAAAATAAAAATGTTAAAAAATTTAAGAAAAGTTTATTATTTGTATTTGATTTGGAAAGTTGTAATTAATAATTGAGAGATGAGCAATTCTACTATAAATAAATGTGCTCACCTCTCATTTTCTTTAAGTCTCTTTCATTTTTTCTCTTGAAGAATTTAGAAGAAGTGTATTGTGTGTTTTATTTTTCTTATAATTTTTTTCTTTCACTAATAAAATCATGTAAGTTTTTATTCAAATCATAAGTAGTTAATTCCATTATATCGGGGTAAATGGTGAAACTCTAAATATGAGAATATAAATTAATCTTACATATATTGTAATATATGAATTGTAATATAAGACTAATATTTAATATTATCTTATATTTGCGGGTGTTTTGATTATTTGTAGACAATCAAAACTTGGTTGTCACAGTTAATACTTTACCACATATTATATGAGAGAGTAATTTAAATCTTGTTTAATTATTGATAAACTTTTTTACCATCTATATGATTGATTTTATTTATTTGGCATAATCGAGTACTAACTGGACTTGTTATAGACAAATGTTATCACCGCCATTATGGCTGGCTTTATATAGTTTGGCATAATTAATTTCTTAAATAAATTAACTCGGTAATAATGACAATTTATATATTATAACAAGTAATATTTTCTAAATTTGAAATATTAAAAGTGGATCCTCTAGCCCCAATATTTTATTTTATTGTTGGAGTCCAATTTAAAATTGTCAATCACTTCAAACAATTCAATCTTTTTATTTTCACTCGAATTATTATTTTGTTTTACTAAATCTATTTTATGTGGATCAACCTCGGACTTACCATATTGTTTTATTATTTCGACACTTTTATACTTAAGAGTAAAGAACTACTTTGTGAGCGTGTCAGTCACAACCTCAATACTGATCGGCCTACGATCCCATCTTCGTTCTTCGGGTCGGTGTACCGAGGCATATGATACTCATCAAAGCCTTACCCCTCTCTTCAACTAGATCGAGTTCACACACAAGGACCTCATCGGGTCGGGTTGATACAAAATTCAGACAACCCCAAATCTATTTCTTCACGTGGTCATATATGTATTATTTCTTGCTTCATCTCCAACAGGTTCTGCCATTGGGAGAACTTCTATGTACCAAGTGGTCAGATCTCCTTGTCAAACATCATCTCTCTCTGGATCCTTATGCTTTTACTCTCCACTTTTAAACAAATACAATCTCTATTATACAATTCCTCGATATCTGAACAATCACCCGATAATAGCTTTGATAGAACCACCATCAACACCCTCTAAATTATTGTATTTTTTTTATGTGCCCATTTCCTATCTTTTTATAATGTTTAGAACTTGCAGATTCCTTCTAAGATTACTTTAGCCGTGTTTTAGTCATATTAGGTTGTTGACGGTGGATTTTGGTCTCAGGGTAATATGGGAATATCACCTCCGAGGGAATCCTCCTTCAACTGTGAATTTGTTTGGTTATGGGGGACCAAAAGCAAACTTAGCGGAAAACAAAAATACGCCAATCAGACAAGGTGATTTAACGTGGTTCGGTGGATTTTTGGGATCCGACCTACGTCCACGGGCAAGAAACAGGGTGGTGCTTTTATTACTCAAATATACTTTTCAGGCCTCTCTTTCGCTCTTACAGATTGGAACTTTACAATTCGAATCTTTCACTCTTGTGATGATTTTCAGATGTCCTTTTACACATGCCCTGCCCTCCTATTTATAATAACAGAATTTAGACTCCTTCTCCTACAAGGCTTCCTAGTTGAGCCAATCTCCTTTTCTTACAAGGTTTCCTAATTTCAAGTCACCTTTACTCCTTTTAAAATACTAATTCCACCAGTTTTCCCGTGATAGTAGGATAATTTTGTCTCATTATCCGAAAAGATAGGGGGCTCTCTCTTCCTGAACACGCCTTGCTATCTGGTCGGTATGCATGAGGTCGGTCATGGCGATCCCTCTATGCTGAGAGAGTGTCTTTTCCGCCCTCTTTAATGCTCGGTCATCTGAACCAAAGTGGTCGGTCTCTTCATGATGTGGTCGGTCTGATAATGAAGTGGTCGGTCTGACCATGAAGTCAACCAGAGAAAGGAAATTACCCTTTTGCCTTTGTCATGCTGTTGTAAATATTGTAGTGCTTGAAAACACCATCAACATCTGTCCCCTAGTTCTCGGTTCCAACGAGTATGTGAGTTGGTGCCGGGAACTACATGAAGAGGGTGTGCTGATTGTCCCTGCAAGTAGTCGTCTCAAAATACAAAAAAGAATCTTTTTTGCCGTCTCATTCGTCTTTCCTTGAGACGCACAACCGTCATGTCTTCTTAAATGCCCATCAAATCAACTTTAGGGTTTCTTCTAACTTTCGACACTTGTCAAACATCCGCTGGGTTCCCGCTAAAACCGACGGCGATGTGCACCCCAGTTATGACTATAAGAGAACGAGGGTTTCACTGTTCCATTTTTTCGGCAATTTCTCCTTCTCTTCTGCAATTTCCCTTACAATCCTTTTAACTCCGTTTTCCCGGAACCCAATCGCTGTCTTTATTTTCTCTTTCATCGCCGAGCACCTAAGGAACGAGCATCTCCACAGCGAATAGCTTCTTGCTTTTGAGGAGAACAAGTAAGTCTTCTGAGTGATCTTTCCTCTTTTGTTGTGTTTTGTGATTTCGTTTGCTTGTTTTGCTTAGGTAGAGACTTGTAGTTTTGCTGGGTCTTTGCTTTTAGGGCACTTCTTTAGAGACTTTATGTTTAGTTTAGCACGGGTACCGTGGGTAGCTTCTCGTAGACTGATTTTCCCTCCTTCTCTGTTTTTCTGGGTGTCAGGGATGTCTGATAGTAATTCTTTATCTGAGAGGCCTGTCAAAATCTCAACTCCCCCTGCTGAAGAGCTTTCCTCGGGCTCAGGGGCGCCTAGTGTAGAAGATCTTGATACTACCCCCACTCCTTCCGAGGTCGAGAATGACTCCTATCATCAGAGGGTTCCTCGGAAGGACCCAGAGCCCGGGGAGCTTGGGTCGTCGGCTTTGGATATGAATCGTCCTTCTAAGATAACTGAGGATGACCTGGCGTTGTTGCGACAACGATACAGCATTCCAATAGACATTGCTCTCGAAGTTCCTGGCCCAATGGATCGTGCCAGTCAGCCTGACGAGGGCTCGGTGGCACTTCTTCCTATTTTCTTCGAGTGTGGGCTACGTCTGCCGATGCAGCGTTATTTTGCTTGGATGCTTGCTGAGATGGAGATTGCCCCTTGCCAATTAAGTTTGAATAGTTGGAGGATTGTGGCCGGTATATACGTGGTTTGGCATCGGGCAGGTTTGGGTGTCCCTTGCTTGGAAGAAGTGAAGAGGCTATATCGTTTGAAATCCAACCCAAAGACTCATTATGGTTGGTATTACCTCTCTGCCTACGACAGCTCGTCCAATCTCGTCCAGAAACTTCCGACTCTAACAAGAATTTTAAGGACTTTTGGTTCTGGGCAACTGGGGATTGGGGTCGGGTCCTGAGATCGTTTGAGGAGGATGTCTCGGTTCCGGACGTCTTCCGGGCTGGAGGTTAGGAGTCTGACACCCTTTCATTTCTTTCTTTGTTCCCGTTCTCTAGTTTCTTTTAGGTTTTCTAACTTCTCTGGTTCCTCCCAGCTTGTTGGCGAGATGCTCCAAGGTTTCTCGTCAAGTCCGGAGGCGGGTACACTGGGCTCGGAGGTATGCTGCTCATTGGAAGGAGTTGGTTAATGATGGGGCCTTTGTTGATTCGGGCCTTATTCGGGTTGCCCCTCCGGAGGCCTCGGGTCGGATTGTGGAGGTCTGCTGGATGCTTTGTCTTCCTTGTTTGTTTGTTTTGTTTGTTTGATTTTCTTCCTTGTTTTTTTTTTTTTTTTTTTTTCTGTTCATATGCTCTGGTTTTGACTTATTTTCTCTGCCCCTTTTTTTGTAGGCATGTCGAAGAGGCCGAAATTTCTCGAGAAGTTGGCCGGTACTGTGAAGAAGGCCGGTCATTCTGATGCTGAAGCTTCTCGGGCTCGGGTTGATCTTGCTGAGAACATATCTCCTGGACAAGTCCAAACGAGTGCTCGGGGACTACCCTCGCCTTCTGGTGGACAATCATCAGGATCCGCTCATCTGGCCAGTCCGCCGAAGCCTCCTAGGAAGAGGAGGCGTCAGTTCGGGACCGAGGAGGCCGAGTTGGCCCGGGAGGGAGAGATCGAAGGAGCTGCTTTGGTCAAGAAGAAAGACATTCGCAGGGGGAAGAAGTCTTCTGAAAGTTCCTCCAAGAAACGGAAGGGCCCTGTGGTTCTCGGGATGGATGACTTGGGAGAGGGCGTCCGGGAGGCTACTTCTCACCTATTGCCGGCTTTTAATGAACTGGCCGAGGTGGTTCCCCCGGAGGAGGTCTCGAGGTACGAGGACGTATCTCCTGAAGGTGTTGTGGCTGAGATGAGTTCTCAGATGGCCAAGGTATTTTCACTCTCCTTCTCGGTTTTTTGGATTCTGGTTCTTTCTCTTCTTGTTTTGACTTTTTTTTTTCTTTTTGTGTGCAGGCCAACTACCTTATGGCCAAGAACAAGGGTCTTCTTCTGACCCTGCTGTCCGAGGGCGGTCTGGCCCAGAGGCTCCAAAATCGTCTCTCCGAGGTGGAGGCAAAATTGGCTGATCGGGAAGAGGAGATCAAGAATCACGAGGCGGCCGCTGTTGAGAATTTCAAAACGAATAAGGCTCTCAAAGCAGCTGCCGTGCTAGAAAGGAAACTTGCTGATAGTACCCGGGAGGACCTGAAGGCTGCCCAATCCGAAATTGGGGTCTTGAGGGGGAAGGTAGCCAGTGCTGAGGCCAAATTGAAGAGCAAAGATGAGGAGGTTGCTCGGGTCCGGGACAGTCTTGAGAGGAAGAAAACTGAGCTCGAGGAGAGGGAGATTGATCTTGAGGAGAGAGAGATCGAGCTGGAAAAGAGAGAAGCTGATCTTGAGGCCGAGAAGGAGGCCATCCGTCTCGAGGGAGTTGGCGACTGTGCCGAGATGATACCGATGGTGCTGCCGAGCCTGAATATGGACCCTATCTACGCGGCCATCAGTTACTGCAAGGGGGACATTTCCGAGGACGAGTTTCGAAAGTGGATCCCTCCTCCACCTGAGGAGGTGATGGATCCCGCCCCCATCTCGGTCGTTCCGGCTCCCGAGGTTCCTCCTGAAGAAGGATCGGAGGTTCCTGCCGTGGACGAGGACTGCCTTGAGATCCCTCCTCCTGATGCCGAGGTTGCAGCTCCTCCTCCTGATGCGAGGTGCAGCTCCTCCTCTGATGCTGAGTTGCAGCTCCTCCTCCTGATGCCGAGCCTCCCCTTCCGCCATCTGAACCAACTGAGGAAGAAGATCTTGCCCCTGCGCGGGATGAATGAGAAAGGGTAACCCTACCGGGGCCCTATGTACACTTGAAAACTTTTTGTAATAATATTACAATCTTGTATTCGTATACATTTATGCATTTTATATTTATTTTTTTTTTTTCTTCTTTTTCTCCTCCTTTTATGCTCCTTGTCATCCTTGCAATTTTTAAGGCCCATCAGGGGTTAGCATGAGTTAGAGGGGTCTGGATTGACCCTGGAAGAGTAAGGCATTTGAACCTGGGGGAATGTTATGTCCCCGGTTCGCAGAGCTGCTTCGGTGGGGCGTGACTTGTCTCTGAGCTGAACGAACGATTTAAGTTCTGGGGGAATGTTACGTCCCCAGTCCAGAGACAGACTCGTTGGGACATTGCCCGACCCCGAGCTGTTTGAATCACTTGGCCCTGGGGGAATGTTACGTCCCCAGTCCGAAGACAGACTCGGTGGGACATCGCCCGACCCCGAGCTGTTTGAATCACTTGGCCCTGGGGGAATGTTACGTCCCCAGTCCAAAGACAGACTCGGTGGGACGTCGCCCGACCCCGAGCTGTTTGAATCACTTGGCCCTGGGGGAATGTTACGTCCCCAGTCCAAAGACAGACTCGGTGGGACGTCGCCCGACCCCGAGCTGTTTGAATCACTTGGCCCTGGGGGAATGTTACGTCCCCAGTCCAAAGACAGACTCGGTGGGACATCGCCCGACCCCGAGCTGTTTGAATACTTGGCCCTGGGGGAATGTTACGTCCCCAGTCCAAAGACAGACTCGGTGGGACATCGCCCGACCCCGAGCTGTTTGAATCACTTGGCCCTGGGGGAATGTTACGTCCCCAGTCCAAAGACAGACTCGGTGGGACATCGCCCGACCCCGAGCTGTTTGAATCACTGGCACTGGGGGAATGTTACGTCCCCAGTCCAAAGACAGACTCGGTGGGACATCGCCCGACCCCGAGCTGTTTGAATCACTTGGCCCTGGGGGAATGTTACGTCCCCAGTCCAAAGACAGACTCGGTGGGACATCGCCCGACCCCGAGCTGTTTGAATCACTTGGCCCTGGGGGAATGTTACGTCCCCAGTCCAAAGACAGACTCGGTGGGACATCGCCCGACCCCGAGCTGTTTGAATCACTTGGCACTGGGGGAATGTTACGTCCCCAGTCCAAAGACAGACTCGGTGGGACATCGCCCGACCCCGAGCTGTTTGAATTACTTGGCACTGGGGGAATGTTACGTCCCCAGTCCAAAGACAGACTCGGTGGGACATCGCCCGACCCCGAGCTGTTTGAATCACTTGGCCCTGGGGGAATGTTACCTCCCCAGTCCAAAGACAGACTCGGTGGGACATCGCCCGACCCCGAGCTGTTTGAATCACTTGGCCCTGGGGGAATGTTACGTCCCCAGTCCAAAGACAGACTCGGTGGGACGTCGCCCGACCCCGAGCTGTTTGAATCACTTGGCACTGGGGGAATGTTACGTCCCCAGTCCAAAGACAGACTCGGTGGGACATCGCCCGACCCCGAGCTGTTTGAATCACTTGGCCCTGGGGGAATGTTACGTCCCCAGTCCGAAGACAGACTCGGTGGGACATCGCCCGACCCCGATCTGTTTGAATTACTCGGCACTGGGGGAATGTTACGTCCCCAGTCCAAAGACAGACTCGGTGGGACATCGCCCGACCCCGAGCTGTTTGAATCACTTGGCCCTGGGGGAATGTTACCTCCCCAGTCCAAAGACAGACTCGGTGGGACATCGCCCGACCCCGAGCTGTTTGAATCACTTGGCCCTGGGGGAATGTTACGTCCCCAGTCCAAAGACAGACTCGGTGGGACGTCGCCCGACCCCGAGCTGTTTGAATCACTTGGCCCTGGGGGAATGTTACGTCCCCAGTCCAAAGACAGACTCGGTGGGACATCGCCCGACCCCGAGCTGTTTGAATCACTTGGCCCTGGGGGAATGTTACGTCCCCAGTCCGAAGACAGACTCGGTGGGACATCGCCCGACCCCGATCTGTTTGAATTACGGCACTGGGGGAATGTTACGTCCCCAGTCCAAAGACAGACTCGGTGGGATGTCGCCCGACCCCGAGCTGTTTGAATCACTTGGCACTGGGGGAATGTTACGTCCCCAGTCCAAAGACAGACTCGGTGGGACGTCGCCCGACCCCGAGCTGTTTGAATCACTTGGCCCTGGGGGAATGTTACGTCCCCAGTCCAAAGACAGACTCGGTGGGACGTCGCCCGACCCCGAGCTGTTTGAATCACTTGGCACTGGGGGAATGTTACGTCCCCAGTCCAAAGACAGACTCGGTGGGACATCGCCCGACCCCGAGCTGTTTGAATCATTGGGCCCTGGGGGAATGTTACGTCCCCAGTCCGAAGACAGACTCGGTGGGACATCGCCCGACCCCGATCTGTTTGAATTACTCGGCACTGGGGGAATGTTACGTCCCCAGTCCGAAGACAGACTCGGTGGGCTATTGCCCGACCCCGAGCTGTTTGAATTACTCGGCACTGGGGGAATGTTACGTCCCCAGTCCGAAGACAGACTCGGTGGGCTATTGCCCGACCCCGAGCTGTTTGAATAAGCGGCCTCAGCGGGCGAAATTCATCCGAAAAAAGAATTTTATTCATGTTTGGGGGCGGATCGCCCCTTTTACAACAGCACTTCTGGCGTTTTAGCTTCTGCAAAGAAGAAAAAAGAAAAAAGAGCAAAGTTGATCTTTATGGGAAGTACTTTCTTAGCATCTCGGTGTTCCATGGCTTTTTCAATCTCTTGCCGTTCAGTTGCTCCAGGATGTAGGCCCCAGGTCTTACTATCTCAGCGATCTTGTAAGGTCCCTCCCACAGACGGCGCCAACTGTTGACGGTGGATTTTTGTCTCAGGGTAATATGGGAATATCACCTCCGAGGGAATCCTCCTTCAACTGTGAATTTGTTTGGTTATGGGGGACCAAAAGCAAACTTAGCGGAAAACAAAAAATACGCCAATCAGACAAGGTGATTTAACGTGGTTCGGTGGATTTTTGGGATCCGACCTACGTCCACGGGCAAGAAAAGGGTGGTGCTTTTTATTACTCAAATATACTTTTCAGGCCTCTCTTTCGCTCTTACAGATTGGAACTTTACAATTCGAATCTTTCACTCTTGTGATGATTTTCAGATGTCCTTTTACACATGCCCTGCCCTCCTAGTTGGTGATCTCCGTCTTCCGCCATTCGTCTTATCACGTGAACTGCTTTTTGTTGAAATTCCCCACAGACGGCGCCAACTGTTGACGGTGGATTTTGGTCTCAGGGTAATATGGGAATATCACCTCCGAGGGAATCCTCCTTCAACTGTGAATTTGTTTGGTTATGGGGGACCAAAAGCAAACTTAGCGGAAAACAAAAAATACGCCAATCAGACAAGGTGATTTAACGTGGTTCGGTGGATTTTTGGGATCCGACCTACGTCCACGGGCAAGAAAAGGGTGGTGCTTTTTATTACTCAAATATACTTTTCAGGCCTCTCTTTCGCTCTTACAGATTGGAACTTTACAATTCGAATCTTTCACTCTTGTGATGATTTTCAGATGTCCTTTTACACATGCCCTGCCCTCCTATTTATAATAACAGAATTTAGACTCCTTCTCCTACAAGGCTTCCTAGTTGAGCCAATCTCCTTTTCTTACAAGGTTTCCTAATTTCAAGTCACCTTTACTCCTTTTAAAATACTAATTCCACCAGTTTTCCCGTGATAGTAGGATAATTTTGTCTCATTATCCGAAAAGATAGGGGGCTCTCTCTTCCTGAACACGCCTTGCTATCTGGTCGGTATGCACGAGGTCGGTCATGGCGATCCCTCTATGCTGAGAGTGTCTTTTCCGCCCTCTTTAATGCTCGGTCATCTGAACCAAAGTGGTCGGTCTCTTCATGATGTGGTCGGTCTGATAATGAAGTGGTCGGTCTGACCATGAAGTCAACCAGAGAAAGGAAATTACCCTTTTGCCTTTGTCATGCTGTTGTAAATATTGTAGTGCTTGAAAACACCATCAACATGGTCTTTTTATCTTTACTTATACAATCATTCTTCTGCCTTATTTTGTTAGGACAATCATTCTTCTTTTTTCTATAATTTTGCAGAACTCAATTGTTTAAAATTAAGAACTGGGGCATGACTTTGGCACTATATGAAAATTCATAGAGAAAAAAATACGGAAGATCAAATTATATGAGAATTCTTATTCCAAAAATTCAACAGAAGGTTGCTAGGGCTATTGGCTATGGCTACTATCCATTATTGACAATTAAATTTTATTTTTAAAAATTTTAATTTTTTTTTTTTTAAATTGGTTTTGAAGAAATGGGAAAGATAGAACGAAAGGAAATGGCATTACTCAACTTGTCTTTGAGTTATTACTTATTACCATTACATTAAGCATAGTCTTCTAGGGTGGCTTGATGGTGGTGGTGGTCCAGATAGTCCGTTTCTTATAAGAACTTGAGATAGTCGAGAATTTTATCTGTTCCGCTTAAACTCGAAAGAGGTGGTTTGGTGGCGAGATTTCTAACAATTCTAAAAAAAAATAAGCATATTCTTCTCCATTAAATCATTAAATTAAAATTAAAATTAAAATATCATGAAATGACCTTTGCAATTAGAGCATAAAAGAATAATTTAAAGTGTTGAAAGTTTGATTGTCTTTGATTTAAAAAGGAAATAGTCATGGATGATGATGACGTTTGGATTCTCTTTAACGCAATCCATTCAAAAGACTAATTGTACTTATATAAATATAAAATTTATCATGGATTTTTTTAGAATTTTTTAAAATTAAGGGAAATTATCAATTTTTTTTTTACTTGAAGATTGACGAAAATATAATTAAATAGGAAGATTTTTTATCTTTTTTTTTTTCGAAAGTTTATAAAATACATCAATTTCTACAAATCGAATGAAGGAAAATGATAGTTTTCCTAAAAAATCGAGTGAATATACATGAAAATCAATATAGATAATAACTTTAAATGAAAATTAATATACTTTAAAATGGATTTTCGCCAAATTTCATTAAATAATAATATCTAAAAAGTTAAGTAACGTGTAACATGGTTATAGTTTATATTGATTATTGACATTGACCAATATTATTTTATTCTAAATGTAGTGCATATCATCATCATCATCATCATCATCATGTAACACAAATAAAGTTTCCCAAGCAAATGCGCCATCAATTACCTTACAACTTTTTCTTTAAGAAAAGTCCCACTCGCCACCCCGTCTCTTAATCAAAATCTAATTAATTTTCTAATCTTACCTAATTATTTTTTAATTCTTATATGGTACCCTATCAACTTTACTAAAATATCCTTCAACTTATCAACCGAAAAAATTAATTAATTTTTCCCTAAAATTCGGGGACAACAAATTTTGAGTGTGTTTTTATTTTTATTTTTATTTTTTTTTCCTTTTAACATTTTGTACGACAAAATAATTGAAGGTGTTACTTTCCGCACTCCACTGGTGTTCGTTTTAGGAGCTTGCATGATGAGGATGTTTGGTCCCATACAATTTTGTTCTCTATGCAGGGCCGGTCCTGGCACAGTGCTACAATGGCTATTGTACATGGCCCAAAAATTAAAAGGGCACCACACCAAAATAATAAATAGTAAGAATAATGTATGATTACTTAAACAACTTCCTTGCTGGTATTGTACAATTTGTGAATATTCCATGATTTTGGCACATGTTTAAAAGTTGAAATTTCAAGGAGCTTTGCTATTAATGATTGTATATGATTGTATTTTTTATTGTCGGGTTTAGGTACTATGTCCCCATTTTGTATATTTTCTCAAGTAATATAATTTGAGCGTGAGGGCCTAGCCCCCAGCTTCGACTGGGTTCCAGCCCTCGTTAAATATTATTTTTTTAAAACATATGTTTTCGTAATAAAAAATGACACATTTTGAGCTTTCGCACCGGGCACCCAAAAATTCAGGACCGGCCCTGTCTCTATGAAGTCTCTCATGTATGGGATATCCACGGATTTATTTGAGAAATATCAAATATGTGGGTGTTTCGACTTAAAATTAAGACTCGAGTCTATATATAAGTGTCGAGTGCAATAATGACACCATCAGACCGCCTTTTATAAAGATGCTAGTACTTTGGGCACTCTTATTAAGGGCACAATTGTCCGCTTTGTGAGCTTACTCGACAATGTTGTTTGAACAACAAGGGTGTTTGGTCCCTCTCGGATTTATTCCTGTAGAAAGCCTCCCCCGATGGGATATCCACATATTTGATCACACTAGAGGGAGGCTTCCTATGAGAATTAATCTGTACAGGACCAAATACCCTCGCCATATAAACGCTTTTGTCATGCAAGCTTCCAAAATATAAATTTATAAAAAAAATATCCTAACATATTTATCAACTTTAGAGGAAAAACAATTTATCAAATTTGTTTTTTTTATTAATCACATAACTAATGACAAAGCTTTTTACCATCTTATATTAAAATATAAATTTTTTTCCTCACAAAAAATGACATATAGCTTCTAATTTTATTGAGATATATTTAAAAAAACCATACTAAATCATATTCTATATATTTCTTTCCAACGATGATATTAGGGCTCAACATCGATTCCGGTTCTACTTGTTGGAATCAGACTTGTTTTTCGAGTTTGGAATCGGAATTGGTTGGAACCGGACAAGTTTTGGTTCCAAAATGGAAGAACCGAATTTAAACGGTCTGGTTTCGGTTCTGTCATGGACAGAATCAGAACCGGAACTAAACCTGTTTTAGGAACTGAATTTAGAATCAATTTCGTAACCAAATTAAAACTTAATTTAAACTCAGTTTCATAACCAGTTTTAAAATCAAATTTAAACATAATTTCATAACTAATTTTAAAACCCAATTTAAACTCAATTTCATAACCCAAATTAAAACCCAATTTCATAACTCATGTACAACTCAATTTCATAACCTAATTAAAACCCAATTTAAATTCCGGCACTTCTTACAATAATATTATGTATTGAGTCAAAAATATTATGTAATATGCAATTTTATTTATTGTTTTATTTCTGTATGAACAATTGCCAATAATATTATGTAATATTGATTGTATTTTCAAAGTTTGACAATAATAAATAAACAGGATAAATCAGAACCGGACCGGAATAAAATTGGAACCAATTTTTTTTCAGGTAGGTTCTGGTTCCATGCGGAAACGAATGATAACCAATTAATAGAGTACCCTATTTAATTGGATAGGTAATGTTTCAACTTATTTAGGAACAGATTTTTTCCGGGTAGGTTCCGGTTCCACGCAGAACCGGAACCGACACAAATTTTGCGGACCCTATTTGATATAAGTTTTCTATTAGTTTTTTTTTTTTGAAATGTTGGAAACACAGCCACCAAATCACCCGATCCGATTTAAGTGGAATATGTGAAATATGCAGATGTCTCAGGTTCTTACAAGAAATGTATTCCCTGAACATGAACTAAAGACCTAAGCGTTTGGTCATAAATCCACACCGATTGGGGACATATTAGTTAAAATTATATTTTTAATATAAAAAATTCTTTCAATATTTTTTATTCTGTTTGATTATAACTTGTGTAGAGCTTTTGAAGATTAAACAATATATTTTGTCTCTACGGAAAGCAGCTCAAAATTTGAATTTTTAGGAGTAGAAATTGTATATACATTTTTAAAAGTCAAATTATCTATAATAATCTTATTCAAATTCTCTAGAATAACCTTATTTTAATTAATAACAATTATTTCAATCTTTTCATAATATAACCTTAAGATTATCTATTAAAATAATTTTATAATTTTTAATAAAAACTCACATTCACGGTTAAACTGCTATTATTTTTTTTATTAAAAGAATACTGAAAAAAATTATATTTAAAAATAGAGTGAATTACAAACAAAATAGAGATGTCAATTTTATTTAGATTATGGTCGGATCTGCATGGATCTCGAAGATCCGAATTTGCATTAATAAAATGATGGATATGAATTTAAATTTTAAGGATCCGCACTGATCTGGATCCGGATTCGAGTGAATTTTGTTACTAATTCGGATATTCTAAAATCATCATGGATGATACTGACATCCAGATTCACATAAAAATATACAAATCCAAAGGCAGAACCCATAATTAGCCCACTGAACTTTTATCCGACATCTCAATGGCCCACCGAACTTTTATTTTCACCCATTAGCCCACTGAACTTTTAAAAACGGTGTAACAAACCCATTCAGTGTAACGCCGTTCCGTTTACCGTCCACGTCAGATTTTTTCCGTTTGGAGTTGGTGACGTGGCAGCCAACAGTGCAAATATAACAGAACACATCCCATTAGCCCCCTAAACTTTTATAATACATCTCATTAGCCCCCTGAACTTCAATATTTACCTATAAGCCTACATAACTCTAAAAAATGATGTTAAAAACTCTTTATAACTACATAAACCATCATCAACACAATCATGTCTTGAAAAAATTACAAATGGTCTATTTAATTTCATTTGAACATTAATCAACACTACAAAAAAAAAAGAAATTTTCTTTTTTTTAAAAAAATAATAGTAAAACACAATCATATCTAATTTTTAATAAATAATTTTAGAATAAAGATGACGAAACATATTAAACACAAATTCATGGTACTTAAATTATCAACAATTAATATTTTATGTCACATTTATTCTAAAATTATTTATTAAAAATTAGATATGATTGTGTTTTACTATTTTTTTTAAAACGAAAATTTCTTTTTTTTAGTAGTGTTGATTAATGTTCAAATGAAATTAAATAGACCATTTGTAATTTTTTTCAAGACATGATTGTGTTAATGATGGTTTATGTAGTTATAAAGAGTTTTTAACATCATTTTTTAGAGTTATGTAGGCTTATAGGTAAAATATTGAAGTTCGGGGGCTAATGAGATGTATTATAAAAATTCAGGGGGCTAATGAGATGTATTATAAAAGTCTACGTGGCACTGAAAAAAATCTGAACAATCTCACTTAACGGTCCGTTCGTTACACGCGCGAAACAGCGTTACGTAAATATGTGGGATACACGATTTTTAAAAGTTTAGTGGGCTAATGGGTGAAAATAAAAGTTTGATGGGCTAATGAAATGTTGGATAAGAATTTAAGGGGCTACTTATGGGTTCTGCCCAAATCCAAATATAAATTCGAATCCATAAAACATAATATGGATACAAATCGATGTTTAAATCCGTATTTTATTTCCTAAAACAAAACTTAAAACCACATGCCTTACCGAACACACACGAACGAACTACGAACCAACTCTAAATTCTATTCAAAGCCAGCCGAGTCAAGCCAAGCCTAAAGCCAAATCTTAAACGAAGAGTAAAACCCATAGGCCGGGATTGTCTAACCTACTGGGGCCCATCTAACCGGACTTGAAGCACGGATTTCAAATCCAATTTATAAATCATAAAAAATGGAAAAATATCTTTTTAGGTCGTTTTTTTCATATCTACCTATTATGTCTCTAATTTTTTTTTTATAATCATTCAAAAATGAAGATCCATGTTATATTTTATAATTTTACTATTAAAATATTAGTAACGATGACAGTCAAAACCCGATCTGTTTCGTCCCGATTATAATTCAAATGAAAAAATTATTTAAAAACCCAATTGATTTTTTGAGTCAATATAAAATATCATTTTAAAGCACGATTATAATTTTTATTTAGAACGATTTTTTATAATGGATCTTATACTTATACACATGATGGAGATTTACTATCTATCTTAAATATATAACTATTAAAAAAATAAAAATGCTAAACTTGTAAAAAATATCGTAACTATAATGAGAGTAAAGAATAATTTCGAGATAAATAATTAATATATATAAGTATATCGTTATTCTTAAAAAATTAAAAATTTAATGAATAATTATGAAAAAAAAAAGTCTGACCATTAACCTTAAAAGAAAATCTAGAAACCCCGACATAAAATCTTATCTTAATAATAATAAAAATATAGATAATAATAGTCTTATCGTAGAGGAAACAACAATGAATGGCAAGTACTCCGTGATGGCCTATGTGTTGTTGTTTGGTCCCACGCGCCCCCCAAGTCAGCATCATTATACTCTCTCTTTCTCTCTCCTCAGTGGTCTCCTTATATAAGCTGATGTTCCCTCCTGCCACCACCTCATCACAGCCATTCAATCCTCATTCTCTCTCTCTCTCTTGCACAAACCCTAACCCTAGTTATTATTATTTTTTAAATCTTCGTTTCTTCATGGAAGAATTAAGCGTCAGTTGTAATAACAAGAAGCGAGTCAGGGATGACTCGGCCGAGCCGGAGTTAGACTTGCCGGAGGTGAAGAGGTTGAAGGATGACTTGTTGTCGGGATTTCTCGACGACTCCGATCCCGGCGCGGCGGTTCTCGACCTTGACTCTGTTATGAAGAGCTTTGAGGTGGAAATATCGCCTACTTCGTCGTCTCCCGTTGAGGTCGTGGATCCGACGCCGTCGGATTCCGGTGAGTCTCGGCCGGATCTTGGATACCTTCTAGAAGCTTCTGATGACGAGCTTGGGTTGCCTCCTTCCAGTACTGTCTCGAGTGAGGGGGTTAAAAGTGATGAGGTGACCGATTTGGTCCGAGGCTCTTCTGGAATCGGTGAGTTGTGGGATGGTTTTGACGATAACTTCACGAGTTATGACTCGTTCGAGTTGGGAATCGGTGGCGGGAATAATTTGATAAACGATTACGTGGCGTTTGATGATGGGTTGTTCGAATATTCCAACGTGTACTTCGACTCGGCCGAGATTTCTGACTTCTCGTGGCGAAACGAGACTTTGCCGGCAGAATGAAACTATTTTTTTGAAAAAAAAAAACAAAAATTGTTGTTTCCGCTCCTAGACATATTGGAAACGACGTCGCAGGATGTAAATTTGTTTTTTTAATTTTTTTTTTTAAAGGAACGAAAAAAGATACTTTGGAGGATTAGAGATATTATATATGGAAGATGCCGTAACTTTTGGGAGATGGGGTTCGTTTTTACTGAATATTGTTTTATTTTTTGAACGAATCCAAGTTTATTAAAGTTGCAAGGAACAAGAAATTGGATCACTAATTTCTTCCATTTGTGTATTAGAGAATTCTTTGAACGACCAAAAGTGATATTGCAAATCTATATGGTAAAGATAAATTTTGATGATAATACTTTCATTGAGTTTACATTGACAATGATTTGTAACTTGTAAGAATAATCCGGCGACTCATAGGCAGTGGCGTGGTTAAGGAACCCGTGGTTAAGGAACCCACCGGAGCCGTAGCGAAAGCGAGTCTTCATAGGGCAATTATCACTGTTTATGGACCCGAACATTTTCATAATAGTGTTTATTATTGTAAGAGTCTGTGACACTAAAGATTTTATCGGTTTCGTTTAACCTGTCACTGTTTATGAACCCGAACATTCTCATAAGTATGTTTATTATTGTAAGAGTTTGTGACCGTTAAAAGTTTTATGTGTTTCGTTTAAACCTGGAAGAAGTAATTTAATGGAATGATTTCAATGATTTAAAAAAAAAAAGTGTCTATTTAAATACATGAGTACTTTATTAGTTATTAATGTTTAAGTTAGTAGGGGTATAACTTAAATGATTTATTATTTATAATGATATATTGATAAAAATTAAATTAATTTTATATTTGTATTATCTAATGACCAATAATCATAATATTATATTTGTTATTTCATCAAAACGTTAATCGAATAGATCACATAATTCAAGAATTTCAAAAACACTTCATAATATCTTATTAATTTCGTAAAATTATTATACATGAAAATGGAAAAAGAAATGATTTATAATTGATAATTAACTTTCTGCATTTTAATTCTTCACATTCTTCGTTTTTAATGTTTTTCTTAATGTTTATTACTGGAATTTCAAGAGGCAGAATTTATATTAAATTAGCTATAAAAGTATTCCCAATATAATTAAATTCATATTTGTATTAAAATTTTATTTTTCATCAATAAAAAACTATAAACACATTTAGTTTTAATGTGGATAAATATGTAATATGTACAACTACTAATAGGGGTTAATAAAATGGTGAGTTGGATCACCGTTTTTACCAAACTAGTTGGGTGGCGTCATATCTAGACAAAAATTGAACCCAGACTAAGAGAAGACCGGGAGCGGGTCATTGGTTCGGGTCGAGCCAATTTTTAAAATTAAAATAAATTTTTATCATGTTAAAAATAAAGAAATTTAGATCGGTTCAAACTCGAATTTTGGGTAAACTCACACTCATTAGGGCTTGTTGTAAAAACTCGACCCTATGAATTTAATATCTCAAACCCAACTAAAGGAAACTCTTAGAAAAAAGGAATATGTGAGATCCAAAAAAGCATAAATAGATTTGATTGATACAATTTGAGGAAGTTGCCAGGAATTTGCATTCAACTTGTCGTGAAAGTTGCTTCCCCTTGTAAAAGAAGGATGCAAGTCATAATTTCTTAACCTCCAACCTTCGAAGTCGTTTTCTCTACTTCTAGCATTTACTTGGCGATTGGTTTTGCCTCCACTTTTGATTCACACGTTATAAGTTTTTTTAGTTTTGAATCAGATTCACACGTTATATGATATGATTACTTGCAAGTCTTGAACAGAAGTCGACTTTCTGGCATTGTTTGGGCCTAAATCGTACTATTGATAATGATTTGACTTTTCTGAGTCATAAGACGCGGCGACCCTTAGGCGTGATCTTATAACTTAGTGGCAAATATTGGGTGTCCATAAGGACTAGCATAAACTGTGACATGTTTGATTGTCCAACCCAATGATCAAGGAATTGTGATTTATATCATAAATTGGTTGGGAACCTACCTAATTATTGTATTTTATAACGACCGGCCCTAGTCGGAATTATGAATGATGATAATGAGATCCTTGCCCACAAGAAATCCATCATATTGGGGTTGATACAATTTGCTTAAAATTTTAAAACAATTGAGTGGGAGCAATTTCAAAATATTAAAAGCCCATGTTATTATGAAACATTAATGAAAACATATTCCTAATTTTAACATTCTCTCTTAACAGGTGGGTTAAAATATTTCACAAACATTCAAATGGCAAACAGAGTATCACTTCATTCCATCCTTGATGAGCATAAATGTTAGGGATATGCCTTATAACCAACTTGTGGATAGACTATATGTACATGTATTTGTAATATTTTCATTAATTAATAAAATGGCAAGCTTTATTATACGTGTCTTACATAAATTATATGAATCATCAAACACTGTAATAAAGCCCTTGAAGTAATAAGATGATGGCTTCCACGCCTTATGAGAATCATTACTCTAAACGTTCCTAGTCATAGTTCCAGTTCCAACTTTTTCAGCAGACGATGTGCCCAAAGTTCGGATCGAGCCCTTTCAAGCCTAAATTTAATTTACCGGGGCCAGGCTTATCAAAGCACGGCCCGAGTCCGGTCCGTTGCCATCCTTAGATTGATTTCTATAGCAGATCTATGTTTGGGGTTCGTTTTTTGGGTGGATAATGGATGAATATGAATATTAATTCTTTATCCAATATCCAAGTAAAAGTAGAGAAATATTAAGTGTCATTAATTAAAAAATTTTATTGTCAAAATTTATTCAATTTTTTTTTTATAATTTTATTATAAAAATAAATATGATGAGTCCTTCCGGGCTCGGTGCCGGGACCCAGTCTTTCTAGCATCCGGGCCGGTGAGGAACCTTGTCCAGCCTGCTGCTTGGACCCGGTCCTACTGGGTGCTACCGGCACTCGATTTGGCCCAGTGTCGGGACCCAGTCTTGTTAATACCCGGACCAGGACGGTGTCGGGACCCGGTCATGTCGGCACTTTGACGAGGCCAGTGTCGGGACATGATTCGACACCAACTGGTGTTGGGACCCTGTCCAATCCGAGGTCCATTCTAGTTTCGGGTCTGAGTCATACCTGGTGTCAGGACTCGATCATGTCGGCACCCGGGCCGAACCAGTGCGGGGATCCTGTTCGGCGTATTGTTGAAACCTTGTCCTGCCAGAACCCAGGCCGGGCCGATGTCGGGACCCAGTTTAGCCCGGTGTCGGGACCCAGTCTTGTCGGCACCTGGACCGAACCGATACCAGGACTTGGTCCTATCTGCACCAGATCGGGCCAGTGTTGGGACCCAATCCTGTCAGCACTTGAGTCAGCCCAGTGCCCGGACCCGATACCGGGACTGAACCGAGACTGGGGCTGAGTTTGGGTTCATATCCTAGTGGTGCCAAGAAGTGGGTCGGGCTCGGGCTCAGACCCAAGGTGGTCCCCGGTCTTGCCAGGTTTGGTGCCATGATTTGTGTCAAGCTGGGCTGGTGCCAAAACTGGGCTGGGCTTGGTACCTAAGTTGGCTACATTGATTTTATCACTGATTAATTAATTTTTTGTTGAATTTTTTTATTATAATAAATTATTTAACATTAATATAATTAATAAGTGATTCAATTTTAATATTTTACATTCAAATAATTGGTAAAAATTGGATATTTATATATATCCATGGATATCCATATCCGTGTATATAAAATCCATATCCATATCAAATATTCAAAAGTGGATATGAATATGAATTTATCGATCTTGAATATATATGAATTTGGATATGAATGTTAATTATCAAATCCAATTGGATAATTATCATCTCTATCCCTAAGCGCAGTTCGACTAACTAATTAGAAAAAATAGAGACCTCAAACCCAACTCAATTCACTTTTGTAAACACAAAATTAAGCTTAATCATATATCGAAAGAGACGGCCCCACTGACTAACAAAAAAATAATCCAGATTTAGTTAGAACGAGGGTAAATTAAAAAAAATTTCATTCTTGACTCAACCTAAAAAATAAAGCCTCACTTCAGTTTGATTAGTGTTTTAAAACGCATTAGGTATTAGTTGGGCAGAAGCTTAGCAATTAGGTGGACCTAGAAAAGTCTTTGGCGGCCAATAGAAGAATTCAAACATTAGGGACTTGAAGATTAGTGATGATGAATGTTTTTAGTTTGTTAATTTTATGAGAAAGCAATGAAAATTAAAGAAATTTGGATATTTTTTTATTTAAATTAGGGTTTATGGCTTTAAGTGAAATTGGGCTTCTTGATTTTGATCCCAAAAAAATGTTTTGAACGGTGATAATGTGTGTTTAAGTGATGGGAAATATTTTGGATGATATTTTTAATTTCAAGTGATTTAAGTGTTTTCAAAAGAGATAAAGGTTTGATATTTTTAATTTTGCGAAATGATGATGAAGAGGGAGTCCGTAAGTTGCGTGGTTTGGTAGTGTGAAATTCATGATATGTTATTGAGATCACGTGTTTGTATTTTGAGAGTGTTTTTAGTAAGAGCTTGAGACATGTGAGAGTTTTACTTACTCCGTTTAAGCCCAAAAATGATGATAGAGAATGCGTTTTTTATTCGTTCGATTCGATTCGTTTTAAAGCAAATACGGGTTTGAAAAAATTGATTCGTTTAATAAATGAGTCAATTCGATTCGATTCATTTATTAAAGAAATCGAATACGAATTTAAGTTCATTTATTCGTTTATAATTCGTTTTATTATTTTCTTTTATTAGTTATTGTTATTTTTTAATTAAATTTCAAGAAATTATGACTAATTATCATTAAAAAAAAATAATATTATCGATATTTGATGAAGTATTTTCAATAAATATATTAATTACATATTTCATATGATAAGTTATCCTTGTTTTTTTAGCCCAAATACTAGGCAGAATGTGATTAATGAGATTAAAGGCATTTTCATTTTCACGAACGGTACTTATTGAATAGTAGGGAGAAATAAGAGAAGCTAATTCAATGAGCTTAAGCTCATAATATTAAATAAGGTTAGGAGGTGGCAGAATAACATGTTTTCGAGTAGGGGAAGGAAGTTTTGGTTAAAGCTATATGGTTCAAGTTATTCCCACTTATGCGATGAGCGTTTTTAAGCTCCTTAGAGGGTGATAGTCAAGTTCTGATGGGAATCGGGAGAGGAAAGCAAATGGATTCATTTGGCAAAATGGAGTAAAATGTGTGTTGCTAAGAAAGATGGGGGAATGGGGTTTCGAGATCCGATTTGTTTCCGCCAAGAGCTTCTGGCTAAGCAAGGGTGGAGGATCATTCAGAAGCATCAATATCTGGTGACAAGGATTGTCAATGCGAGATATTTTAAGAAGAGTACACTCACATATACTTTTACTTAAATTTTTACAAACTCTCTTTTGTGTGGAGAAGCATGCTATGAGGGAGAGAACACATAAAGCTGGGAGCTCGGTGGAGGATAGGGTGCGGTACGAATGTCTCTATTTATTAAAGTAATTGGCTGCCTAGGCCAGCAACGTTCAGACCTCTCACTGTCAATGAAACTCTAGCAGATGCAAAGGTGAGGGTGTTAATTAACGAACGCAACCAGTGGAAGGAGCAATTGATAATGCAATCTTTTATTCCCATTGATGCAGAGGAAATAATCAATATCCATTTACTCTCCATGGCTGCTGAGGACAAGTTGCTTTGGAATTTTGATGTTAGTGGTAAATTTTCCGTGAAGAGCTGCTACCAAGTAGCAATAAAGGCAAATAATAGTAGCATGGCAAACTGCTCTACTGGTAATGGAGAATGTTGGGGTTTGGTTTAGGCATTAGACTTTTTTTTTTATCGTTAGAAATCCCGCCGTTAAATCTGTCCAAGATTTTTACAAAAAACACACTTCCTAAATTTGAACCCAATACCTCAAGTTGAGATACTGAGTCCTACACCACCCAGCGACGTCCCTAGTGCCAATGCGCTCTATAATAAGAAGATTATCGAAAGCCCCCCTGCTAATTGGTACAAAGCTAATGTGGATGCTGCGGTTGATTTGGCAGGGGACCGTGCTGGGCTGGGAATGGTTATTCACAATGACAGAGGGGAAGGGATAGCAGCTGCTATCCAGCAAGCAAGGTTCAGAGGAGACGTAGAATTCGTTAAAGGCTGAAGCTATGGGGCTTGGAGTGGAGTTGGTAAAGAGTGCTAATGCAGTGCCTGCAATTGTGGAGGCAGATGCAAAAAACGTTGTTTCCCTGGCCAAGGGCACTTGTTGCAGCGAGAAGTAAATCAGATGGGTGATTGCTGATATCCAAAAGGATGTATTGGGATGGCCGGATGGGCAGTCCTCAAGAGACGCAGCTCAGCGATTTGAGTTTGAGATCTTGTCTTCAAGGTTTCAGATTTAAATTCTGGATAGTATCCTTGTAAGGAGAATCCGGAACAATAGCGATTTAGCGATTTTCCTAAAAAATTTCTAACATTAAAAAAAAAAAGTATATATATATATATATATATGGTTATTACTTTCCAAGAAAAAAAAACCACCACACTTTAACAAATCCTTTCCCGTTGTAGAAACTGGCTTACATCATGCTAATAACCAGTAAACCACGTAACCAACTCCAAACACGTCACGTGGACAAGTAGATCTCCTTCTCAATCCACTTGGCACCTCATGAACCGCAAGATCAGCTTCAAGCCACGTGGAACAATCAAATCCCGTCCTTTATTAAACTGCGCTGTCCTTGTGGAGATACTCTTTACTCTTTAGCTATCTTAACTTGAGCTTCGGTTCTCTCTCCAACTATTAAAAATTAAAAAGATCCTGATTCTTGCGGATCGGGGAACCAAAATAAAATTAAAAATTAAAAAAAAAAAGTAAATTCCAGAGACCGTACAGAACGTAGAAGAAGAAGAAGATGAAGATTTTCGTAAAAACTCTCAAAGGAACTTCTTTCGACGTCGAAGTGAAACCTGAAGACTCGGTTTGCGTTTCTTTTCTTTTTCTTTTTTCATATTTTGTTCGCTGTTTCCGCAATTAAGTGATATTTAGGGTTTTATCTATTTGTATGTGATTTAGAATTCGCTATTTGTGTAGTGTGAATTTAATATAGTGAGATGGATGAATAGATCGTTGTGTAGTGTGAATTTGTACAGTGATTGATTCGTGACAATCATGAAGCGTAAAAAGGTTCAGTTTGGCGTTTGTACGGTCACTAAAAGTGTGTTCTACTGATGAGAATACAATGATTCTATGAGAATCAAGTGATTGGACGGTCGATCAAATTGGCACGTGCCTTGATTTTAGAAACTAAAGGAGTAAAGCATCATGTTGCATGAATAGACTTTAAAAGATGTTAACTACTTTATTAATTAATGCAGTTAAGGTGAATCTGGAAGATGTTGTGTATAGCTTCTTCAGTTTTTTTTGGTTAATGGGACTGGGGACTGTTAGATTGGAGTAAGTTTGTATTTGAATGAGGAGAGTTCAGGTTGGAGGAGTTGTTTTGCTTTTAGTTTTGGACTCGGTCAGTACAAACTAGTTGAACTCGGTTTGCAGCGGATGCTTACAGAACTCAGTGCTTTATTTCAAAATGGTTATTGGGGGGAGGATGAGGATGCTGTATGCAATGGAGGACTTGTGACTTGGTTGTGCCTAAAATGTACAAAACCCATCACAATAGCATGTGAATTCCATTGAACTAAATCCAAGCAAAGTTCTTGACGCAACAAGAGAAGAAGGCAATAACAATGAAAGTAGGATGCCACTGATGGTTTTCGATCCTTCTGGTGTACAACTGACACCAACAACCATCAAAATTTCATGTATATTTTATTAAGTTAGATGAATGAAAGTTAAATAGAGAAAATTGTTTATTCAAAAGGTTAATCGGAGTAGCATTTCATGTTAGTTTTATTGGTCAGTTGGAGTAGGATTTCTCCTCTTCTTCTTCTACTTTTTCCCCAGTAAACTACATCTTATGAGTTAGGAATCTTTGGTATCTAACACTAAATGAAAAATGCATGCTTTCTGTGTATTTTTCTTCTTTACAAACAACAATTAAAACTTATGATCTTTCTGTTTAGGTCGTTGATCTGAAAAAGAAGATAGAAACCCTTCAAGGAACGAATGTTTATCCTGCTGAACAACAAATGCTGATTTATCAGGGGACAGTCCTCAATGATGGCACTACACTGGAAGAGAACAAAGTAGCTGAAAATACTTTTGTTGTTATTATGTTATCTAAGGTGAGAGTTTGGTTGTCAGTATTTTTGTAGAACAGCTTTTGTTTGCTTTGAAGGATTTACCTGCATTTCTTTTCTGGAAAAAATTGGTCAGTTTGATTTTTGTTGCTCTTGGTATCTTGCAGTTCTGTGTGGAATTTGCTATGAATTCTTTAGATAGACAGAATTTTACTGTGATGTGAGCTTCATATTGTCATGTGGATTTTAGATTGGCAAGTAGAAAGAAATAAGAGCACGGCATTTATGATTTATTGTAGCTTTAGTTATACATACAGTATACCTCAGACTTTGTGCCTTAATTCATATTTGAAGAACAGTTATGGATTTGTTCAGCATGAGCTAGTATTGAGATATTTATGATTTTCTTTTGCTTGAACAATGTGGTGTTGATTTATCGTGATTTCTTAGACAATACCTCAATGCATATCTGAAAAACAGTTGGAAAGTTGTTCAAAAAGAGCTTCACAATGAATGGAAAAATATGTTCCATACTTCCATGCTCATGGGGTTAAATTTTAGAACTGATGGGCACATTCAAGCATAAAAACTATGAAGTTCCTTGGAACATGAATGTTATTTAATGTTTATTTACTGTCAGTTGACATAAAAAATAAACAATTACTATCTTTCTCAATATTATCAGAGTTTCTAGCAATTAGGATTTCTCTTGAAAATTAGGAATTTTAATTTCATTTCTTCATTATTTGTTTACATGCACCTCCTTATTCACTTATTTTTTTTCTGGTGAATCTTCTCTTGAATATTGATGATTTATTGCAACACTTCTCTGTGGTCATTTTATTTGTTTTTCTCCTTTTCTAATGCTGCTAGAATAAGAGACCACCTGGTGGGGGTTCAACTACATCAGCTGCGCCCACAAAGGTAAGAATAGATTTGGTTTCAAGTCTCTGGCATTTTGAAATAATAATTCTGCTTGCTATTTTGCTGATGGAATCTGTGTTGTGAGGAATTTTGCTTTTCAAAGTTTTCATTTAACATGTCACCTATAAAAATCACATATGTCAAAGTATGAAACACGTCTTTGCTCGATTTTTTTATTCAGAACAATGTTTCCTTTTATCCCTCTGACTAGCAGGGCAGTTGAGGAAATCAATGTTTTTGTAGCACTGATGCATTTGTGCCTCTGAATAATCGGCCAAATTATTGAAGAGTATCTTATTTGATATGTAATACTGATTTCATATATATGAAATATATTCGCGTGTTCTTGCTCCCTAATTGGATTTTAATTGTGGTTTGGTGGATTATTTTCTTCTTTGAACAAGGTTCTTAAATAATTACGATAGTGAATATTTGTAACATGTTTGGTGCTTATCAAAACTTTTCTAAGCTTATATCTTCAAAGCATCTGGTTAGATCCACGTTAGATAATATTTTACATTTAAGTCCTTTCTTATGAAAGACATCTTTTAGTGCACGACTGTTCTCAGATAGACCCGGCCGGCGGTTCGGTTCCGGTTCGGAACCGAACCGAACCGGCCGGTTTCCGGTTCCACAAGTGTGGAACCGGAACCGAACCGGTTAAATCCGGTTCGGTTCCGGTTCCACACTTAAGTGGACCGGAAAGTCGAACCGAACCGGAACCGAACGGTTCGGTTCCGGTTCGGTTCGGTTTATTTTTTTTTTTTAATTAATTAAAATAAAAAAATAAGAGGAGTCAAATCATTAAATAAAAAAAAATTTATTAATTAAAAAAATGAGATTAAATTTATAAATAAAAAAAAATTTATTACATTGAAGAGCTTGAGCTTAAATTTTTTAAAATTTAAGTTGCCTACGTATCCTCCAAAGGTGAGAGGAATCAAAGCTCACGTAGTTCCATTACAAGTTTAAGACATATCCCCTTTGTAAATTGTAATTTTACATTTATCAATCATCATTATCAGTTGATCCTCCGGGTCCGCAGCTTCCGCTTGCACTTGTTGCAGAAGCATTATCGAACAAATCTTCAAAATCATCGGGGGCATCTTCTTGTTGTCTCAGATCAGCTCGAGTCCAATCATCCACACAAGCTGTTGCTTCTAGAGTGCTTGGATGTAATGAAGATCGCCTAGCTTCCAATATATTACCTCCCAAGCTGAAGGCTTGCTCAACCGCAACGGTGGAAATAGGTGCTGCCAATATCTCTTTAGCAATAATAGATAAAACATGATATATATTTTGATGCCGGTTCCACCATTCAAGGATTTTAAAATTTTTACTGCATAAACTTTCATTAGAAAACTCAAAATTTGTAGATAAATAATTATCTAATTCAGGGTTATTAGTTGTTGTCGTATCCCTAGATTTTTTATTTCGTTGCAATAACCAACGATCCCCTGCGCTAAGTCTTGGTTGAATTACCGGTTCGCTACTAGATTGACCTATTGTTCCTAAGTTATATCTTACAATATAATCATTAAATAAAATAATTAAATCACTTCTTAAATTCGTCATTATGCTCGTAATATCAATGTCATCTAATATTCCTAAATAACCATAGTAAGCTTGTAAACCACCATTCAAACCTTCTAATTTAAATCTAGGATCAAAAACAGCAGCAATAAGATAAAGTAAAGGAATTTCTCTAAAATAATTCAACCATTTTACCTTCATAACAGTAATGGCTTCGAGCAAAACAATATCATTAGGGTTGTCACTGTCAACATGTTCATCGAGAGTGCCAACAATATTCAAACTTTCAAGAAGAAATAAATGTGCAGTGGGATAATAAACACCGCTAAAAACCAAAGTAGCATCATTAAAAACTCTTAAAATATCTAAAATTCTTTCACAAATATCCCATTGACTAGGATAAAGTGTGATATTTTGAACATGTTGAGAAAAAAAACTACATAATGCATCTTTGTATTGAAGTGCTTGACATAAAAGAAAATAAGTAGAATTCCAACGTGTTGGAACATCTCTAGAAAATTTAATCGGTTTAATACCATTTATTTTACAAAACTTGGTCCATTCCCTCCTAACTTGAGAATATGACCAAATACAGTTAAGTGCCGTTTTAATAGGATCAAGGAAAGGAGATAATAATTTTAGACCGTCTTGCACACATAAGTTTAGGACATGACATGTACAACGAATATGAAAAAATCGACCCCCTAAATTGGTTGACATATTTCTTTTAAATCATTGATGGATGCAGTATTTGCAGATGCATTATCAAATCCAATTGTTAAAATTTTTTCTCCTAAACCATATTCATCAAAAATTACCTTCATCATTCTATAAATATTATGTGCAGTATGTTGGTCATCAAAAACTCTAAATGCAATGAGTCGTTTTTGCATGGTAAATGATGCATCAATCCAATGACAAGTCACACCCATGTATGAGTGTGTTTGCCAATGGTCACTCCAAATATCAGAACATATAGAAATACGACCTTTCATCTCTTTAAATATTTCATTTAAAATAATTTTACCATCTTTATATAATTTGAAAATATGACGTTTTGTTGTGTTTCGAGTCATTCTACATGCAGCAGGGTTTAAAGCATTATGCACGTAATTAGTAAAATGAAGTTTTTCACCAAAGCTTAAAGAAAGATGTGCCATACATGTTAATTTCGCAAATTCTTCTCTATTTTTTGCATCAGAATATTTAAATAAATCTACACTACTCGTACCTCTACTAGATGATGCGTACCTGGCCATTTGAGTCTGCGTCGTATCAATGCCAAATTCAACCGGATGATGTTTCTCCATGTGCTTGATCATATTTCCGTATCCACCAGAAAATTTATAGATAACCCCACAATAGTTGCAAATTGCTCGTTGTGAACCATCGTCTAGGCGTTCCAAATTAAAATGAATTTTGAAAATATCGGAGGACCGAGCCTTAACTTCTCTTCTCCGTGATTGTGCACTGACACTGGGGCCGCTCTCTTGGGTCGGCATATTTGACATTATGTTCTCGGATGAGCTTGCCATTTGAATAATTGCGATGCGAATGCCGAATGTGATAACAAATTAATTAACAACTAAAATAAGAGAATTGTATTGAAGTAAGATTGAGAATAAGAGATTTATAGAAAATGAGAAAGTTGAGAAATTGGTGTGATGAAATTATGAAAAATGAATCCTATTTATAGAATTTTAGAATTTTTTTGATACCAAAAATGCCCCTAAATATAACCGTTTTATTACCGTTATTAGGGGTACATTAGTAATTTTTATTTTATATAATAAACTAGTTTTTGCCCGTGCCTACGGCACGGTGTTACAGTATTTGGCCCGTACCTACGGCACGGTGTTACAGAATTAAATTATTTTATTTTTTAATAAATGATGCCCGTGCCTACGGCACGGCACGGTGTTACAGAATTAAATGATTTTATTTTTTAATTAAATGATGCCCGTGCCTACGGCACGGTGTTACAGTATTTGGCCCGTGTCTACGGCACGTTGTTACAAAATTAAATGATTTTATTTTAACTTTCTATTTTTTTATTTGAAAATTTGAAAATTTTGACCATTTCCATCAATCAATTCACTCTCTTTCCCCCCAATTACCAATGAAATGATCTGAGCCGTTAATTAAGCCACATAAAGAGAGCCGTGGATGCACTCTCTTCCTCCAACACCATTGTGCTTTATAATATAGATTTTTTTTTATAATTTTTTTTTTATTTTTTTTTTGCAGGGTGCCAAACGGCTCCCTGCTGCATCCCCCAACGGCTACTGCCGTTGGGGGCCTTAGGGTTCCTGTTGGAACCCCAACGGCTACTGCCGTTGGGGGCCTTAGGGTTCCTGTTGGAACCCTACGGTTCCAACAGGAACCCGACGGTTCCAACCGGAACCGTTCGGTTCCAACCGGAACCGTCCGAACCGGTGGAACCGTACGGTTCCACCGGTTCGGACCGGTTCGAGTTGGGGTGGAACCCCAACCGAACCGGTCCCATTCCGGTTCGGTTCCGGAACCGGAACCGGTTGGAACCGGAACCTTCCGGTTCCAACCGGTTCGGTTCCGGTTCCGAACCGGAACCGTGGCCGGGTCTATTCTCAGAGATTGCCATTTTTAAAACCAATTCTATATACTTTTTTTGAAATTTCAAAGTTGGATGGGGTATCCTCGGTGCACTGACCCATTGTTTCTTGGAAAAATTACTTTTCAAGTGCATTTTTCTCTTTTAAAGAGAAACTGTTTTTACTTCTTTTGCTTTCTGGATTGATTCATATGATGAATGTCTCTTATGTAGGCACCCCAGTCAAGTGCCCTAACCCCTGCACCGACTCCAGCAACAGCTCCTCAGGCTGCTGTGCAAACCTCAACACAGTGAGTTGTCAAAATCTTAAAGATTCTGACGCCTTTGCTTGCAAAAACTTAAAGATTCTTTCAAATGAGTACATTGCCTTTTTATTAAATGAATTTTTATATTTACATGATTTTACTTTTTCCACAGGCCTGCATCTGTTCCGTCCCCTGCTCCTGCTCCTGCTCCTGCGTCATCAGTTTCTGCTTTGTGAGTATTTTCACCCTTTGATGGCAACGAGGCGTTTCTTTCCTGAACTGTGGTCGGCGAGTCTCAATTTCATTTTTATATAATCATTTCATCCTTTTTAAGGATCGTGTATATGTTAATGCATATAGACATAAGCTGTATCCTTGTTTTCATACATCGTCGTTTCCTTTTAATAGTCTCTGTTTGGTGGGGCAGGTCAGAGTCTGGTGAGTATGGAGAAGCAGCATCTAATCTGGTTGCAGGTAACAACTTGGAGGGAGCAATCCAGCAGATTATTGACATGGGTGGCGGGACTTGGGATAGAGATACTGTTGTTCGTGCTCTACGAGCTGCTTATAATAATCCCGAGAGAGCTGTTGATTATCTATATTCTGTGAGTATTTATTTATTTCATCATTCTTTTACATTTGTAGTTCATTTGGGAAGGAACTTTTGGTATGAAGTCGTTTTAGTGTGCATTATGTCATTAGATTGTTCTTTCATTCATGTTGGAGTGGGCCAAAAAAGATCTTGTTGTGCTGCATTATTCTTAACTAAATAAAGAGATGTATCAAACTTATGGTTGATGTAATTCTATCAACTCTATAACTCTAGTGTGATTTTGACATCTTGTATTGATTCACAGTTTTGGACATATGGTTGAAATTTCCTTTTCAACTACTGCCGTTATATGCCAATTCTGGGTTGCTGATGTATTTATTAGATGCTTAATCATCTACTGTGTTTTCTTAGCTGTTTTATATTTTTGAGGTTTTTAAGCAGTGTTTTTATAGGAACAAATCATAGTAGCAGTCAGACATGTCTTTTTGTTCAAGTGATAACATATTCTTTTTCTCCTTTTCTTTGCACAAAATATTGTGATGTTGGTAATTCTTGTTTTGTTCCTGGCTTCCTATCCCTGCTCTTATTTCACATTATCATTAGTTTCTATAATCACGGTGAATGTTGATTTCTATAAATTCACTCTTGGGTTCATTGGTATACCATTCCCATCCAAGCACGCATTGCCTACTTTAGCTTCATTTTTTGTTTCTTATGATCCCCTTTGATCCGTATATAGCCACAGTTCTTTAATTGTTTTTTATTTTTCCCCCAATTTTCTATTCAAACTATCAGGGTATACCTGAGCAAGCTGATGTTCCTCCTGTAGCCCGCACCCCTGGCAGTGGACAAGCTGCTAACTCACCAACTCAGGTGCCGCTGCCAACCCAACCAGCACCTGTTCCTTCCAGCGGGCCAAATGCAAATCCTTTAGACCTCTTTCCTCAGGTTTTTTCAATGTGATTCTTTTTTCATTATTATTTGAGTTTTATTTGGTTGAGGCACTCAAGTTTTACTGAAACAGGGTCTTCCCAACTTGGGTTCAGCTGCAGCTGGCACTGAAAGTCTTGATTTTTTACGTAATAGTCCACAGGTGTCACTCTCTCTCTCTCTGTGCGTGTGTGTGTCCTCTCATGTCAAGCACACTTGTATCTCTGTGTACATACGCATGACAGATTCACATTTAAAATGAAATTGTCTGAAATGTTTGTTTTTCTATTATTATCACAGATTCAAGTTTTGGTAGCTATGGTGCGGGCACATCCTCATTTATTGCAGGTTCATTCTCCCCCATCTGATATTTATTCCTTCATAGGAACATTCTTCTAACGATCTTTTTGTAGCCCTTGCTACAAGATTTAGGGGAAAAGAATCCTCAACTTGTGCGGCTTATTCAGGAACATCAGGCTGACTTTCTTCGGCTTATCAATGAGCATGTTCAAGGTGGTGAGGGGTAAGACTTTATTATTGCACTTTTTTTCCTGGGACATTAGGGTTTGTACTTTGGGGGGGTGGGTGGGGGGCGTTGTGTGTCTCGAAAGGCAACATTCAAGATAAGAGGTGGTGCCTTAAAATAGAATAAAGTGATCCATCTCTTTCCTCCAAACTGTCTGCCTTGCTACAATAAATACGCCACCCTTTTCAATTACCCCATCTGAATTTGTCTCTGTTAGTTGTGGTAATATTCATTTGATTTGTTATAGGATTAGGAATATGGAGGACGAACTTGCTGGGGCAATGCCACAGGCGGTACAAGTCATGCCTGAAGAACACGAAGCCATAGAACGTGTAAGTTTGCTATTACGTGAGTTGACTTTGTTTATGTGTTCATTGTTGTGGATGCATGAGGATATGCTGATGTCACAGTTTTCTGGGTTTACTTGTTTATTTTGATTTTTTTGTGGATGATGATTGGCTGCAGTTCAGTCTTGGAAGATTGATTGTCACGATATGCGTTTTCCCTTTGTCTAATAAATGCCTATTTATGCTTGCATAAAATCCTGTTATATTTTTTGGTGGTTGCTCATGATACAGCTTGAAGCAATGGGCTTTGATCGAGCGATTGTATTGGAGGTGTTCTTTGCCTGCAACAAGAATGAGGAACTTGCAGCCAACTACCTTTTAGACCATATGCACGAGTTCGAGGATTGATTCGAAGGGGGAATGGAAATGCAAGCAAGATGTAATATATTCTTCTCGAGTTTAACTCTTTTAGGATCCAAACGTTATTGCTTATTAGATTTGTGATTTTACATACATCTCAGTGTTGACGCAGGATTTGTGATTGTTTCAGTTGGTATTACAAGCTTACATGTGGTTTCACCTGATCTCTCATCTCATCAATCGAAGATTTTCATCTCTAATTTGAATGTGCAATTATTTCTGGAGAATGGTCTTTTGTGATTTAAACTGCACGCTAAATGTGAAACTTTCATGCGTGGTCCACAAAAAGAGCATTCAGGAATTTACCTTTTGAACTTACGAGCACCCACCACATTTTTGTTCTTTTTATTTTTAAAAATACACATCATTCTTAGTTTGTTATACTTTTGATTGTAAATCTTATGCTTTTTACAATCAAGTAATTATAATTTTTTAAAAATTTTATAAATTTTCGCGTATGGCATATTGTTTTTCTATTTGTACTAAACATGTTCATATCCCCTATCGAATGAATTAAATAAAGGATTCAATGTTATTACCTCTAAATGACAACTCTATTTGGGATGGCATTGGTTAGATATTTAATTATTTTTGTTGATATTGAAATATTTATCCAATATTTAATATTTATCCATAATCGAAAAAAATCACGATTGATATCTATATCCGAAACATAATCACTATCCACTAAACTTCAAATATGAGTAATATTTTTGATCAAATAGTACCAGATATCTAAAATGACCGACTTCCATAATGAGTTGTTTTGAGTGACACTAGACGATATAGCATATTTAAGTCTTGTTTTTCCAACATTTTCAAAGTTCAATGCTGAAAACACAAATTTGTTTATGACACCAACATGAACTTCAATCAGATGAAACAATCTTTTAAAGGTTCAGTCAAAAACTTTTCAAATTATTGGTTTCTTTTAAAGTCAACTCAATACTTAGCATAGTTTAGAAGGTATCCGAAACCCTGAAAAAATTAAAATGAAATACAACATAGCATATTTTCCATGGGATTACTGCAAAACCAGGTTCCTTGGCAAGATAGAAGGTACTTTGTTAAATAGACAACCATTATCTCATTACCCGCTGAAGGAAGACTGAAGTCTCTGATATACTGAATTCGCCACATCGAAATGCTACAGACAATCTACAATGTCAGGCTTTCTGGATTTGCAACAATCTTTGAAAACGTTTGAAGGAATGCAGCCAAGTCAGCACCATAAATAATTCGGTGATCCGCTGTTACATTCACCTGTTAAAAGAATCACATGCCAACTTAATTAAATGCAGTGGAAACTGAAAACCTAATTGTATCTATAATCCAGGTAAGGGGTAAGGAGTAAGGAGATGTTTTATTTTAGTTATTGACAATATCTAATAGCATAAAACACTTTGAAGAGTTCAAAAGTATATAAATACTTAAAACTGCAACATCTCCCTTTCAACTGTGCATCCTCGTATTCATTAATTTCTCCATTTGCAATATTATTCTTAAATCCCAAGGCTGGTGAATGCTCAAATAAAGGATCAAAAGGACTAATGATCCAGGGAGTGGTTCTAGTGATTTCCTTACTTACAAGTGTTGAGCCCCCTCAACTAGTTGTAGGTTTATTGGGTTGGATTGGACCCATGCCAAGAATAAAATCGTGAGAGGCTAGGATTTCGGAGTTGGGCTACCATGGGTTGCCAAAGGAGACAATATCTTCAATGCGTACTCCGATACCAGGAGGAGGCCTTTTGGGTGGGATTGGACCCATGCCAATAACAAAACCGTGAGGGGCAAGGTACTCGGAGTTGGGCTGCTGAGTGGTGCCAGTGATGTCCTTATAAGTGTTGAGCCCCCTCAACTAGTTGGAGGCCACTAGGGTTGGGACCATGCCAGGAATAAAATCACAAGGGGCCAAGCTTCGGAGTTGGGCCACCGTGGGCCGCCAAAACGGACAATATCTTCGTTGCATACTCTGATAACAAAAGGAGGCAATTTAGGTGGACTTAAGCTCATGATAAGAATAAAACCGTGAAGGCCCAGCAGCCCAAGGCTTCAAAGTTGGGCTACCCTTTGGGTCAGGCCGTTACACAGTATCACACAAGTGATGCCGACTAGGTTAATCCCATTCTAATATGTAAGGTGGCATAGCTATAAACAACCTAAGTAACTTAGGGTATGCAGTGTTCTAAAACGTGCGCCTAGGCGGCGCGTTTTCGCTCGGTGGCACTAGGCCACGACGCCCGGACTCAAATCATTGGGGCCAAACGTTCGCCAGAATGAGCGGTTTTTTTGTCCATTTTGGTGAATTTTTGTCGCCAAATTCAATCATTGACCATCTCTGATTTCAAAATTAACAGTAAATCGGCGCTGGTTTTGGGGTATTCTTATCATTTTCATGCTTAATTTTTTCATAATTACACATTTTTTTGAAAACCCCCAATTTTCAAAAAACATTCATTTTAAAAAAAAACCCGATTATCTTCAATTGTTCTTGTTTTTATCAAATTGAACTTCTAGAATGCTTACCCACCACTCGAATAACATTTTCATAAGTTGAATTTGACCAAATTCTATCAAATCTTAACCTAATTTCACAAATCCCTAATTTCCGTGGAATTTTCTAGACGGCGCCTAGGAGCTAGGCGCGGGGCTGCCGCCCGACTAGCGTCTAGCGCTATTTAGAATCTTGAGGGTATGTTGGGGATTGAGGTTTTGTGGCTCTTAATCCACTGTGAAATGAAATCACTAGCTACCAAGTAGTGATATCAGCTATCAAGTAAAAGTGAGTCAAACACTTATGTTGCTTCAAAATTAAGTACAAACACAACAATTACAAACATACTCTTCATGTACTAGACTTTCTCATTCAGCTAATCAATTATCACCACTACTCTATTACTGGTCATATGCCTGCCTAATAATGTAGACCTATTTCTTAACAACAACAAACACACTGAACTTGAAATTTGCTGAGTCATAGAATTAGCATGTCGAAAAAGAAAAATCAAGATCTATAAGCAACTTTAAGAAAGGCCAGTTCCCAATAATCAGGAAGGGACAATACTATCTATGATTCACCACTTTAACCAATAACCGACTGTGCTTCATATGTTAATGGGACAGGATTTATATCTCTAGGCCTAAGGAAAGTTCTAGTTGAATGTCACTGTTAGAAATAAAACTGCTTTTAATGTTGAACGTCAAAAATAAGTTGAAGGCTTTGGATGGTTCCATCTAGCTAAACACGTCATCCTAATTTGCACCAATACAAAAAATCAATTGAAAAACATGGCTGTTCCTGAAGCCAAAAACAAATATGATTAAATTCGAGTTCAAGCAAGATACCAACAGAAGTATCAACTATTAAATAAACACATACTTCAGTATATAAAGCTAGTGATAGGATTAATAAATAAATGGATTAACTTGGCCTATTTCAAGGACATATTTCAGAATCCATTTCTGCAACCTATCATATCTTATGATGAAGTAAACTAGTAAAAGTTGGGAAATGTTACAAAGAAGAAACATTTTTTTTAGAATACCGGGGAAACACCACATCATCCATACCAGGGTCATTGGACACCGATATGGATGTGTGGGTAAACCGGTGCTATCCCAAACTCTTACAAGGGTGCTACCCAAGGCTTGAACCTGGGACCTGATCAAGCTCAAACCGCTGGGCTGCGCCCCTTGGGGACGCAAAGAAGAAACATATCAAGACAAAAAAATATCATTGCACTAGACTAGATCTCATCCCCAGCTTGTTGGGGGGGGGGGGGGGGGGGTGGCTTCATAGAACAAGAAAAAAAACAATGGAGGAGCTAATTTCTGTTAGTTGGGCCTAATTGCATGGCTTGAGGGTCTAGATTTGGTGACTAGCTAGCAGAGGGTCACTGTGGGAACAGATACTTGTGACATTTTTGGATTTTCCATCAAGACCATTTTGGACAGAGTGAGACTTATATCACTTGGTACGTTGTCCTAAGCAAAATCTCCCTCAGAAAAGCTTCTAATTGTCATGCATATTAAAACCTCCGATTACGGTTTTATATTTCGAGAGTTTCCAAATAGGCAAATAGTTTGTATAAACAGCACAGGGTCTATTCCAAGGGGTACAAATCTCATTCTCCCTTTCTCAACACTCAACCCATCTTTTGGGATTGGCAATCATAGACATGATGCACATGCAATCTTTTAAATTTGTAACCTACAGCTGGATCCCTATGGCATAACTTAGCAAATGGAAATTTCTATAGAAATGGAAATTAAACTCACCAGCATTTTACTTTTCACACTGAAGAAACCATCTGCATCAGCAACTACAGTTGGCTTTGATGCTCCAACAGCCATGATAGCTCCCTGAACAATATCTTAAAATTTTCAGCAAATATCCAGATAAATCTCAAGGTGCAGAGAATTGATAATAGCAATTGGAGATGAACTGGCCTAGTCCTTATTACTCACCTGGCCTGGAGGAAGAATAGCATCAAATCTGTCCACTCCAAACATACCCAGATTGGATAGAGTGAAAGTCCCTGCAAGGAAGAAGGAAAAAAAAAAGAGTACAATTTTTTGTGCTATTAATATCATGATTCAAGAAACTACAACTGCAAAATAGAAACAAAAATGAATTAGCAAATACCAGAATTGTACTCATGGGGCTGAAGTTGCTTCGATCGAGCTTTCTCCACAAGCTCTTTCCATTTTTGAGATAACAAATAGAGATCCAACTGTTCCAACAAACACACATTACTAACATAAACTAACTAAAAAATTATTAATAGCTCTGAACCCCAATGCAAAATCAACATTGAGAAGTAAACAACCTTATCTGCATCTTGAAGAACAGGTGTTATCAAGCCACCATTGATAGCCACAGCCACCGCAATGTTGATGTTACTATTGTAAGTAAAACTCTTGCCGTCTTTACAGCTGGCATTGACAACTGGATGCTGAACAAGCGCCATTGCTGCAGCCTTCGCTAACAGCGCAGTCATTGTCACACCCTTTGGCTTCACCTAAAATTTTTCCAAATTCCATATCATCACACACATTTTCTCTCAACACAATAAACTAATCAATCAATCAATCGAAAAATTAATTAACAATGTACCTTCTCATAAAGTGCATCAAAAGCATTAGTAGTAATCGGATATCCAACACGAAAAGTGGGAACAGAAAGACTCTCGACCATATTCTTCGAAACAGCGACCTGCATCGTCGTAAAAGGAACCACAGTAGAACCTGGAAGCAGAGGAGCCGCCACCGCCGCAGCAGCAGGTTTCCGTCTAGCTTCAGCAGCGGCGGGAGTCGCAGGGGCTACAGAGGGTACTGCATTCTTGGAAGGAGCAATTCCAGCCGCTTTCTCCACATCTTCTGGGGTAATTCTACCAAACGGCCCCGTTCCAACCACCGAATTGATATCCACCTTGTGCTGCTTGGCTAACTTCTTGGCGAACGGCGTGGCCACAATCTTTCTGGGCCCACTGGGAGCAGACTCTGCCACTTTCTTCGGCTCGGGAGCGGGAGCAACAGGAGGAGGAACTGAAGCAGCAGAAGGCCCCTTGGAGGCGGCCTTGGCCTTGGCTTCAGCAACTTCTTCCTCAGTCTCGGCAAGAATCCCGATCGCGGAGCCGACGGGAGCTGACTCGCCTTCGGGGACGACAATAGCGGCGAGAATGCCGTCGTAAAAGGTCTCGACGTCCATGTCTGCCTTGTCAGACTCGACAACGACGACGCTTTCGCCCTTGGAGAGAACGTCTCCCTCGGACTTGATCCAGGAGACGATTTTGCCCTCAGTCATTGTCGAACTGAGGGCGGGCATGAAGATCTCGCGGATTTTGGCTTGGACGGTCAAGATTCGACGGCGGGAATGAGAATTGGATGGCGATAATGAAGTGATTGGTTTCCATTTGAGGGGAGTGGAAATGGAAGAGGAGAAGGAAATTGAGAGGAAAGGGGAAAGTGAAGCCATTTGGGAATTCGTTGTGCGTTTGGAGATGAATGTGGGGGTAAATAGAAATATAGAGTTGATGGGCGGAGAAGACGAGGAAGAGTTAGTTGGTTGGAGGATTTGAAGTTTTGAACTGCCAGCCTTACTGTGTTAACATCGCCCCCCCAGTGCAGTTTTTTAATTTGGCTTCGCAGTCGTCAAGTTCGTTACTGCCTTTTCTTTCTATTTTCATTTTGGTCCATCTACTTTCTGAATTTTAACATTAGACCCAAATTTGAGATTTTTATAATTAAAAATAAATAATTTTTATATTTTTATAATTAATTAAAATTAATTATGATGTCATTGATTTTACCGGTTCAATCAAAATGGTTCAACTGATCAAATCAATGACTCATTGAATTTTTTAAATCATTGATTCAATCGCCTTTATAATTTTTAAAACAATGTAATACACTTAAAGTGGTACAAGAAATCTACATGAAGCAACCATAAGGTTTCAATGTCTCAGTAAAAGAGAACATTGTTTGCAAGCTGAAGAAAATCTTGTACGGCCTCAAACAAGCACCAAAGTAGTGATATAAGAAGTTTGACTCGGTCATGGTGAGTCAATGTTACAAAAGAACTACAACGAACCAGTGTGTTTACGTTCAAAGGTTTCTTGATGGAAATTTCATTGCTCTTCTATTATACGTAGACAACATGTTGATTAGGGGTGGCAATTTGGGTCAGGATTCGTTTATTCGTTCGATTCGATTCGCTTTAAAGCGAATACGGGTTTGAAAAAATGGATTCGTTTAATAAATGGGTCAATTCGATTCGATTCGTTTATTAAACGAATCGAATACGAATTTAAGCTCATTGATTCGTTTATTCGTTTTATTATTTTTATTTACTAGTTCTTGTTAATTTTCAATTAAGATTCGAGAAATTATAGCTAATTATATAAAAAAAAAATCGATATTTGGTGAGATATATGTATATATTTATGAAGAATTAATGTAAATCAAGTGTGGTAAATTATTTTATTAAATAATATCATTGACTAAACGAATAAACGAATATTCGTATTCGATTCGTTTAATAAACGAATCGATTACGAATCCTGATATTAGGATTCGTTTAATAAACGAATCGAATATGAATCCATCACATTTTGATTCGATTCGTTTAGGATTCGATACAAATTCGATTCGTTGATTCGTTTTGCCACCCCTAATGTTGATCGTTGGACAAGACGCAGCGAAGATCAACAAGCTGAAGAATGAATTCTCTAAGTCTTTTGACATGAAAGACTTAGGACCAACTCAACAGATTTTAGGAATGCAAATAGTTCGAGACAGACAGAACAAAATGTTGTGGCTTTCACATGATAGTTATATTGAACGGATAATCAGGAGATTCGATATACAGAATACCAAACTTGTCAGCATTCCACTAGCGCACCACTTCAAATTGAGCAAGAGTTTGTGTCCCTCATCCAAGAAAGAGATAGATGAGATGTCATCAGTGCCATATTCTTCAGCAGTTGGAAGCCTAATATATGTTATGGTATGTATCAGGCCAGATATTGCTCACGCAGTGGGTGTAGTGAGTCGTTCTCTCTCTAACCCAGGAAAACAACACTGGGAGACAACCAAATGGATTCTCAGGTGCTTCAAGGGTACATCGAAATTATGTATGTGCTACGGATGAGCTGATTGAATCTTGGAAGGCTATACAGATTCAGATATGGCAGAAGATCGTGATGGTAAGAAATCTACAGCAGGTTTCATCTACACTTTTGCAGGGGGCTGTGTCATGTCAGTCAAGATTGCAGAGGTGTATTGCAGTATCTACAACAAAAGCTGAGTATATTGCAGCAGCGGAAGTAGTAAATGAAATGTTGTGGTTAAATCGTTTTCTCCAATAATTAGGGATCAAACAGACAGAATACAAGATATATTGTGACAATCAGATTGCTCTGGACTTGAGCAAGAACTCAATGTATCATTCCCGGACGAAACACAACAATATTCGCTGTCATTGGATATGCGAGGTGATGGATCAACAACTGCTGAGACTAGTGAAGATTTATACAGATGAGAAACCAGCCGACATGTTAACAAATGTGGTTACTCGAGATAAGTTAGAGTTGTGCAGAGACATAGTCGGGATAGCTGTCAGATGATGATCGTTTTGGATACAGCTGGATGAGGAGAATTGAAGGATCCAACTGCATGAAGGATCCAGCTGCAAACATAATCAACAAACCATCTTTGCACAAGCTTCCAATGTAACTTTAGGTGGGAGTTTGAAAATGGTACAAAGTTACAAACAACTTTAGGTGGAACACTATTTATGTGTTGAATTTTTTAGCCAGATTTTTGCTATAAATACATAGCTCATTTGTGAAGTGTAGACATCCCAAAATATTAAAGTTTCAAGTTAAGAAAACTTTGAGAGTGTTAGAGAGTGAGGTTTTTGTAAAAAGTTTAAACACTTGTAAAATTCTATTCTTATAGTAATAGATTCAGTTTTTCTTCAAAACACTTTTTATTGATAAGAGAATCATAACAATCTGCAGATATTCGGTGCTCTGAGTGTCAGAAAAGAGTTGTTGTTATGATGTCCAAACTAAACGATGAGAGATTCAATATTGCTTCTGTTGGGGTTTTGGGAGATGGGCACAACGGAAGCGCGGGTCCGGGCGATATCGTATTTTAAAATTTTTTCAAAATACCGAATAAATTATTCAATATCTAATATGAATAATTTATTCATATATTACCTAAACCAATTTATTTAATATCATGTATTAACATAAATATAGTTGAAAACTCGCGAAACTTTTACGAAAATCGATTTTCCGCAAAATTGCATAAAACTCATTTTTAACCGAATCGACTACCCGACACTTATGGAAACTATCCAGGTCAGATCCAATAGTGTCGGGACAGTTCATGGGCTGCCCAAACAGTGACATAATCACTATTTTCACAGCCGTCACCCGGTTGGCTCAAAATCCACCCGGTAACGCCGTTTTTGGCTGTTTTCGCTTATTTCAAGTCCGAAACACATTCCGGAAACTGTGCCAACTCCCAAAACACATCATTACATTCGTAAGACATCAAAAATATCACATAACTTCCAGTTTTAACAGATCTGATCTGCAGAACCGAAAATGCCATTTTCATGCTTTTAAATCCAAAATTTCATGATTAATCTAATTAATCAATACACCAAATCAAGTCACCACACATATGAATCACTCTAGAACAATTCTAGGCTTGATAAGAGTGGTTACCACACTCTATAATGGCAACAATCATCAAATGATCAATTGAATGAATATTACAATAATTTCACTCAAACTAACTTCACACATGCTATTAAGCTTCTAATCCATCATCAACAACCAAAAGCCCAAAAAAAAATCAGAATTAAATGAACCCTAGATCATATCTAATAATTCAAGAAACAAGAAAATAAGTTTCTAAGCTCAAGGGAATGAAGGATTACCTTTTGATCTCCAAATACTCAAGCTTTTTTCTTGAATTTCCTTCAATTTTTCCATGAATTTTGCAAACATATTTTGAAAACCATGAAACCCATTTTGAGAGGCATTTTCGTGAGTGAAGAAGATGGATAAGAGAGAGAAAATCAAATCCCTCCTTTTTATATAAAAAACGAAATTAGGGGTTAATGGCATTTTTGTCATTTTTCAAAATTTATCAAATAAATGTCAATATATATACTTTATAATTTCCAATCAAAATTGAACATATATAAAGCATAATTAATTCATGCCAAGTCATCCAATTATAATCCACCATTTGTCATAACAATTATAATAAATGGATAAAGTTGGAAAAAATTAATTATTTAATAATTTAAGTATTAAATAATTAAACAATTAATTTACACAAATATATGTATTTTATTTACATTACATAATAAATACATATATTTATGGCATGTGTCAAAATCTCATTTGACAAATAATTAATGTGTATCTAATCGTATTATGTATCAAATACAAATACACAATAATTATTATCGGACAAAAATTTCCTAATGCATGTGTTATCATTTAACCGATTAAACGACCTAAATTAACTCATTTAATCCGGTGAAGTATTATGAATAATCTGTATTATTCATATCAAGTTGCCCAAGTGCTCAACAAGTACATTTCATATTGTGGGACTCTCTAAGTTTAGGTCTATCCGTCATGAAATACAATTTCGTGTCCATAATCCACTAACTCATAGATTATGACGACCACAGATAATCTCGCTAAACTATGCAAGTCGAGGTCATAACATACGTAAAATCCCTCCGTCACATGCCATTCGTATTATACCTGTGATATAGATCAGAACGTCAAATCTGTTCGGTATAATACAGTCGATTTTCAATTTACGATCTCAAAATAACACTCGGAACTAATTTTTGACGTTATACCACGGTCATGGATTTACTAGATCGTAAACACGTGTTGGATGCCTATGCACCTGTACACAGGACTGACGAATCCTATCTTGATACGCACATGATAACATGAGCATCAGTCCACACCCAACGAACAGGCGGAGGTCTGATCATGACTAGATCGTTGACGTGACTGCCATCAAAGTGTGGAGGATAGCTCATATATCCACAGTGGTATCTCAAGTCGAAGGACCATTATGCTCGCTCAACTCGAGAATGTTCCTATTGACGTTGGTGTACCATCTATTAGGAAACCTTCAGTGAGTCGTTCAGTGTCTTATCAAATAAACACCTACATGTTTATACGAGTCTCCCGAGACTCATGGTTCACTGTGATAGACCATCAGACCAAATCACGATATACGACATGTACTGGTCTCAACAGATTTTACTAACCGACCAATGTTAGTAAATCTTGACCAAGAACTTTATTTAAGGATATACATCTTATAGTACGCTTCCCAATGTCAATTACAAATTATGTTGTAATTGCGCACTATATTGTAAATCCTAGGGTCTTTGTCTAATATACACTTATCACTGAACCAGATTCAGTTTCGATCTAATCGTAATCAGATAACTAATCGTAATTAGATCGAATAAGCGTATAAAAGACAATGGTGCTACCAATGATTTAGTAATATTTATGGAAAATAAAAATGCTCGTATTTCTGAATCGGACATAAATACGATCCGGATTGGTACTCTGAGCACCAACCCTAACAACTTCTTCTTTCTCAGATGTTGAAGATAAACTCACCAAATTGTTTTGGGATTTGCCTGAGTTTTGGAGGACGGCTTCTTAAAATAAACCATTATGGATAAAGTATATAAAATTATAAAAATTCTATTATATACTTAAAATTAAAATTATTTGAAATTTGTGATCCTAATTTTAGACCTAACTAACTGCTCGTGTGGACTGTACTCATAGCCGCATCCGACTTTGAGCTATTTATGTGAACACTTAACTAGAGGAATCTTTGAACCAGTGTTGTACATGCAGTTCTTTAACAGCAGAAAATTAAGCCTCTTTTCATTTTTACCCCACAGTAAGAGGTGGTGCATGTTTTGTATTTCCTTATATAATTAAGCCTCTTGGTTTTGAATCCAATGTTTTGCAATCAGTAGTTATCAGAATACCTGCTAATTCTTTGCATTTTGGGCAGATATAGAGTCTAGTTGGTATTACATTGTTGGACCGATACTAGTTGGATTAATGCAAAATATAGCTTGTCTGGGTCGGGACAGTAGAGCGAAGTGTAATATTATGGTCTCTTTCTCTCATATTGATTAAGTATGCAATTAATTGATATTTTATAAGCTCGTGAACTCTCTCTCCTTATATGAGTTTTATCCTCGAATTTATAACACTGTTTGTCACAAATTAATCTCCATGAGATAACAAGGGAGGGAGTTTTGCTAGCACTAGATCCTAGGATAATTATAGACAAAAACTTGTTGACAATGAAATTATTTTTGGTAAGAAATTATGAAAAAAACGTTAATAAAAGTATTTAATGTTCCCAAGGGGCGTGACTTGATGGTGTAGGGTTCAAGATCTCACCTTGAGATTCTGAGATCGAATTCAGGGAGTGCGTTTCTTGTAAAAATCTGAGACAGCCGGATATTTTAGCTACTCCACTTAAATCCGAAATAAATGATTTGGCGGTGGATTTTCAATAATTAAAAAAAAAAAAGAGTATTTAACTAGTGACTAGTGAGGTAGCGTATCGGTAATGGACGGAAAAAAGATTCACACACGAACCTTTATAATAGCGTGTCATTTCCTATGAACATATTTTCTTTGAATCTTTTAATTTACGAAACCAAATTGCAATTAGCATATGCTTCTAGATTCTTGCAACCATCTTTAATTTCACATTGGATTATTTTTTGGACTTTTAAGAAACCAGAGTTACGGAGACATTCCTAAGTTTCTTGCAATTACTGGGAAACTTCTAATCTCATTGTAGTTGTAATTCGTCGTCATTATTGAAAGTTAATTACATTAATAAAGTTTGGCACGCATTGAAGAAAATATTTTGAAGCTCAATTTACTAATTTACAATAGGTTATTACCTTTAAATAGGGGTGTTAATTAGGATTATGATCTGTCTATTCGATTCGATTCGACACGAATTAAAAGGATAATGATTTAAAAAAACTGATTCTTTTAATAAAATGACGAATTCGATTCGATTTGCTAAATAAAAAGATTGGATATAGATTGAGGTTAATTCGATTAGAATCCATTTATTAGAAGGATTGAATAAAGATCAATCCGATTAAGTTTCGTTTATTATTCATTTAAATTAAAATATTATTTAAACATAACATTTAATAAACTTGTGAACTTATAAGGTTTAGTATGTAATTTTATACATATTGTTATAAATAGACATATTATATAATCTAAAAAATATATTGTTATTTAGGTATATTAAATATCAAAAATTGTATTATTAGTTTATTACTATTTAAATTATTCATAAGATTAATTTATTAAAGTAATTTATTATTAAATATTAATATATATTTATTACTCTATTTTTAATTACTTGTTTTTAATATATTATGCAATTAAAAAAGTGATGATGTTTTTTTTTTATTTAATTGATTTTTATTTATAAATTATAATTATAAACCAATAGTAATCGAATCAAATAAATTATTAAATTTATTTTACAAATCAAATCGAATATTCATTTAGTAAACGAATTCATATTCGATTCACTTCATATATTATACGAATTAAACGAATCGAATTGCATATTCAGTTAATAAACGAATGAAATTTGAATCCAAATAAATTTAGCTGATTCGTTTAGGATGTTAATTCGAAGAGTAATGATATACTTACACATTCTTATCCCTAAAACTAGAGTGAGCTATAATAAATCACTGTAACTACATTGAGCTACAATAAATCACTATAACTACAACGAGAGAGTTGAGAAAACTTTAAGGATAAATGTGGGTAAGAATTGCAACCTCCAACCCACCAAGTAATGTGTGAATGGGCCAGCAGAGAGTCAGAGACTGAATTTCCTCGAAGTTAACGTAGCAAAACCAAGCAAGCGCGTTATAATACTAGTCCTCATCTTCGGCCTTCCCATGAAAAGCCTATTTTCCAAGACTTGAATAAGAAGCAAATCCCACGAAACGAAACACGTAAGCTAATAATTACGTTCACAACACACGTTCACTCTCATCTAAAAAAAAGGAGCAGCAAAACAAGCCTTTTAAACTTGCTTGTTTCTTCTCCTTTTTTTTTGGCCTTCGGTTGAGTGATCGTGTTCGTTCAGAAGAGCAGGCATGGGAAAGAAACTCGATTTTCTGCTTGGAAAAAACAACTTCAAGACCTACAAATTCAAGCCCCAGGCCAATCTCGCTATCTCTCGCTTGGTGGTTCTTAAGAACCAGAGACATGTCAAGTGCTCCCAGTCACGCTCCGACGTTGTTCAGCTCCTCCAACAAGGCTTCCATGAACGCGCTCTCATTCGCGTAAGCTACACGCGAATCATTATCATCGATCAGTTCAATGACACGTGAGATATGATATGATGATCACTTGGTTTGTTTTGGTGCAGGTTGAGCATGTGATCAAGGAGCAAAATATGTTGGATGCTTTTGGTATGATGGAAGGCTTTTGTAATTTATTGATTGAACGGGTCCATCTCATTGAACAAGAGAAGTTCGTATCTTTAATTTGTTTTTTTTCATTTCCTTCTTGTTTATTTATTTATTTATTTTATCCCATTTTGTTGGAGTTCTGATCTCTCTTTTTTTTTTTGGGTACTTACAGAATGTGCCCAGATGAATTGAAGGAGGCAATAGCAACCTTGCTCTACGCCGCGTCGAGATGCGGTGAATTCCCAGAGCTGCAAGAGATTCGTGCCTTGTTCACGTCTCGTTATGGCAAGGAATTTGTTGGTCGTGCTATTGAGTTGCGAAACAATTGTGGAGTGAACCCCAAGGTAATAGGAACAGTTTGCCTACATTGTCAAAAAAAGAAAAGGTCAATTGAATTGAGCATAAAACATATGAATTTGTCAGAGCAGTAGTTTAGACCTTTTGAAATACTTTTTCAGAGCTTTATTATATGACCACGAAAGTCAGAAAAAGTCTTTACAATAAACCTAGAAACGAAGAAAATAAAGAAAAGAAAACGAACTGTGAATGTTATGTGTTATTAAGTCTCTCTTCGATTCCTGTAGATGATTCAGAAGCTGTCAACCAGACAGCCGGATCTGGAGAACAGGATGAAAGTGCTCAAGGAGATTGCTGTGGAGAATGGGATTGCTTTGCAACTTGAGGAAGGTTCTTCTGTTTCCAATGAGGTATGCGAGTTCAGCAAATAGAAATCGAAAGATGCTGACAAATTATTTATGATCTTGTGTTTTTAACTTTTTTTTTTTAATATATGAAAATGTAGGAGAACTTAACTAGTATGACTCACGGTAAACAAGATGATAGTTCACAAAATTCACCTAAAGAGATGAAAAATGAGGATGGGTTATCTGATTCAATGAAGGAGAGGAAGAAGTATAAGGATGTAGCTGATGCAGCTCAAGCAGCTTTCGTGTCAGCTGCCTATGCAGCAGAAGCTGCACGAGCAGCTGTGGAACTCTCTCGTCCTGGATCTCATGATCCTGATGATTACAATAGTCCCAGTAATCGACAAAGAAAGGTAAGTGACGGACAGAAGCCAGTGAACTTTGAATCGGAATCTAAGAATCAGAAAATTCATGGGGAAATTCAAGCTGAGGCGTCAAGCAAGAATGTAACAGAACTGGAGAGGGCAATGTCTACTTCAAGTTCAGATTCAACAGAAGAAAATTTAACCATCCCTACGATGTCATTTGGTGAAGTGGATCCTATCAAGCTACTGGAGAAGGATGTAGTTTTATACGATAGTGACAATGAGGACTTAGGATCATCTAGTAAGCAGATACCTTCAAGCTCTGAAACTGGTCCGAAGATGGAGAGTGGACACACTGCACCACATGCTGCTGAAGGATCTGGGTTTCAAAGCAAACAGCATTTAGATATGGTGAAGGGACCGATTTCAGTAAGGACTAGGCGAGTGCGTGGGTACTGAGAGTGTGAGTTTTGAGAGTTGTATTGGCAGCATAGGCTGCTTTTCTAAATAGCTTTTCTGCGTCATTTTCTTCCATTCAAATTTTCAGAAAGTTTTATTATCTCTGTAATTATTTTTGTAATATCAATAGAGCTGAGTGTTTTTGTGAAGTTATTTTCAATGCAACTACATAAACTCAAAATTCCAATTTGTTGACGGTCTTGGTAACATGAAGCCTAAAAATAATGCACCTTCAGATTTTTCACCATTTATAAAAAGAGAAAGCTCTACACAGAAACATCAATTATCATATCATTCACAGTGTATATATATTAAAAAAATGACAGAGAGATCTAAAAGCATTTTTTAAAAAAAAAATAATAAAATAAAATAAAAATAAATCAACGACAAATGATAAGCAAATCAGAAACCGTTCGATTAAACGAAGGATAAATGAATATTTATAATTAAAAATTGATTATTGCTCTTATCGTAAATAAGTAATAATTTAAAGGAATCACGAAAGGAAATCTTACCTCGTTGACGAAATTGAGCACGATCACAAAAAAGGAAAAAATAATAATGAGAAAATATGACTCTGGAGATTCAGAAAGGGCGAAATATTAACCTAAAATAAAATTGAAAGAACTTTTACTTTCGGTGTTGTCGGATTTAGAAGCCATGAATCCAAACTGCGCGGGAAAGTGGTTTTAAAAGGAGGAAAAATAGGGAGAGCCTGTTTGGCGAGAACGAAACTGGTTTTCCAAAGCGACGCCATTTAAAAATTAGGTATTATTTCTCTTTAAAAGTAATTTTCTTTTATAAATTTCAATTTACAATTTTGTCCTTCCATAGAGCCAAAATTACGCCTCTGAATCCATCACAATTTGGCGCTTTAAGATGTCCACGTATGATAAATTCAATCAATTAACACGAGACTTTCTTCAACAAGCAATTGCCATTACTGATACAAAAAATGATGATGATGATGAGCGTAACAGCAGCTAAGCCCTTGCTGTGCTTCAAAAATTGCCCGATTCTTCCAACCAAATCCTTCAATCCAAGTCCCTTTCATCGTCAATTTTACAATGCAACCATCAGTAGCAGCCAATCATTGCCTTTGCAAAACCAAAAGAGACTGCATTTGACGAGGACTGTCGTTTGCCACGCGGCACGCCGCAAGCCTACCTCTGTAGAGGGAAATGATAGTGTACGGCGAGTGCTTCAGATTGTTCTCTGGTCTGCTGAGGCTGTTTACATTTTGTGGCTCTTCTTACTTCCTTATGCTCCTGTATGTTTTAATCTTTCTTCCTTTATTTTCACTTTGAAAATTTCTTTCTTGTTAAGTCTCTGCTGCTGTTTTAATTGAATTTGTTCTAGGGTCCAAGTTTCTTGTATGTGTACTGAATTCTGGCCTCCAATGAGTGTGGCAGTGTGGCTTGGTGGCAAAACGCTCAACACTCAGTTCCTGAGTCCGAGTCCAGTGGTGTATTTTTTGTACAATTCTGGGACTTGAGTAGTGCATTTCTTGGAGGAGCCTGGGACAGTCGGGAGTTTTCCTATTCCGCCAGATAGTTTGGCGGCGGGTTTCCACCATTTCCAAAAAAAAGTGTTCTGAGTTCTGAGTTGAATTATCTTGTTATGTACATTTAGTTTAGTTCATGGCTTCATGCAATTTTTAAATAACCCTATTTGTATTTCAGTGTTTCTATGTTCCTCATCATACCCAATATACAAAGCCCCCTACAAGTAGGGTGGTGGGAAGGTCTTAAATTTTATAATTAGTCTGATTATATTTGCACTTGGTAATACGTTTCTGTCCTTAGTATATTAAATTGACCAAGAAATATGTAATCATTTATTTAAGATACTTAGCTATAGCATTTTCTTCTTTTACTCACTGAAATATGTATCTCTCTGTGTTTTATGTTGTTTACCCCTGGATATTTGAGTTTAAAAAATCACAGGCCATGATCTACAGAATTGTATGATTTTTATTTTGGTTTCTCGGTGGACTTGGAAGATGCTTGGTTGCGATAGTCTTTTGATGACTTTTTTTATTTATGGAATGTGTGAAAAGAGCCTCTCATATTCAACTTCAAGTGTTGATGATAGTTTGGAATGCTTCAACTTACTTTATATAGCTTTGTCAATAAGTATATTGCTAATCCATCGTCAAATAAAACATTTCGGTAATTGTTTGTGTTGTGTATTTTAAAGATGAAAGATTAATTCATTTGTGTATCTGACAGGGAGATCCGGTGTGGGCCATTAGTTCAGAAACAATAAATTCTCTTGTCGGCCTTTCTCTCAATTTCTTCTTTATATTGCCCTTGATGAACTCTGGTAAGTTCTACTCTTGGCATTGACACTTTTGCTTGTTTTATTCGGATAATCACCACATTGAGAATTTTGTTCTTCATTGTTAAAACTCTTGATTATTGAGTTAAGTTATCTCTTAGACAGTGAACTCATAAGAACTATACCTACAATTCTTCATGAATAGGATATGCACTTTGTTTGCTTCTATGTCAAACCATGTTTTATTATCCTGTAACAAGATTGGTTTAGTGAAATATTATAGTGAAACCATGAAGTGTTCTTTTTCTCTTCATTTGTAACTAAAACTTGTTTTGCGCCATATGAATTACTCAGCGAGCATTAGGTTAACATAGTTCTTAACTGAAAAGTTTATGTAAGCTAATTTTATTCAACTAATCATTTTAATAATAGTTGAAGCAGGTCCGTCCATTTCAGTTTATGTCATCTGGAGTATTGGGAATCAACATTTATGGCTATTTCCAGAACTCATATTGTTTAATAGGACTGAAAGTTGATTTGTTTTTCATCATGGAATGTTGAAAAAACCTTATCATGTTCTATACTGCCTAATTGTTGCAATGAACTTTTTGGCAGAGTAGTCGGGATTCGTCTAATCGATGCCCCAGTGCTTCATCCAGTAAGGATCATTAAAGTTAATGTGATTGCCATTGATTATTTTAGATCATGCTTATTACTGTGATGCAACTGTTAAGTGGCTTCTTGACATTTGCATTGTAATCCATTCTGATTTTGTTCATTATTCTCCATCAGATGTCTGAAGGATTGTTCAACTTCGTTATTGGATGGACTTTTATGTTTGCTCCTTTGCTATTCACGGATCGTAAGAGGGACAGATACAAGGGTTCTCTTGACATTTTATGGGGCTTGCAGATGTTCCTTACCAACAGTATGTATTGCAAACTCTATTGTTTTTGTTACAGTAGCGGGACTAGGTCACATGTATCATACTTCCTTTCCCTAGACTTTTGAGGATGTGTTACCCAGGCCTGATATTTATTATCATAATAAGGTCCCAACAATTTCTCTTAGGATGATGTGGTTCCAAGCAAAACAATTATTGCTCTTGTTGATTAGCCATTTTTCTGTACTTATAATTGTGAATTTGATATTGGCTCATCTCTTCAGCACTAGGGGAATAATGAAGCCCTTCAAGCCCTTAGCTTCTTCTTTGATTTTTCTTTCTATGGTTCAATTTATCAAAGAATTTGAGTCTTACTGCAGTTTTCATTCATTCTTGTTTATGTGATGCAGCATTCTTAATTCCTTATATGGCCATTCGGCTCAATGAGGCTGATTCAGTAGATGCACCAAGGAACCGCTCTAAGCTAGGCTCTGTGATGACCAATGGCGCGTCCATTGTAGGACTGATTGGTGGAGTCGTTTGTCTGATATCAACACTTTGGGCTCTCTATGGCCGGATGGATGGAGATTTTGGAGGCATAGCAGAGAGATGGGAGTTCCTAGTTAGTTATCTAGGATCCGAAAGACTGGCTTACGCCTTCATATGGGATATAATTCTGTATGTAATCTTCCAGCCTTGGTTGATAGGTGACAACCTACAAAATGTTCAGCCGAGCAAGGTAGGCATAGTGAATTATCTTAGATTTGTGCCAGTGATTGGATTAGTTGGTTACCTTCTCTTTTTGAATCTTGATGAAGAACAATAGCTAAAATTTAATTTACTACTTGCTGTTAATAGGGATCAGTCAACCATTCCATGTATGAAAAACAGAGATTTGTTATTTCGTTATCTACAATAGAGAAAATAATTTTTTTTTTATCGATTTCAATGAAGTTCAGAGATGAGATTGGATATTATGTATTGCTCTCCCCTTGCTATTTGGAAGTGTTAATCCACGAATAAGGATTTGATGCCGAGTTGAGTTTGTGCTGATCATTTAATCATATAAACGGTATCGGCGTGGGGCCCACAATAGATTCAATGTTCGACACAAACTCAAGTTAACACTAAATTTTGATCTGCTAATCCATATACCTAAACTTACATGACTTTAAACAAATATTTAATACACAAAATAATGCAAACAAGGTTTAGAAACTCGAATTTTCGAACCAAAAAAGCATTGTGAGTACATACAACTAAGTAGGACTATTACCACCACTCTGCTGCCATGAGTTGATAATATCAGTGGCCTGTTTAAGAAGTATAATAACCATTTTCTGGGAAATCCAAGGCTTAGTCTCAAGAGTTGCCTTGAGCTCTTCCCATGCATCTTTTCTTGGCCAAAGAAATATTGACAACATTTGTGTGTGTTCCTTCATTGAAATTACGAATATTAACTTTATGTAATATTTTATATATTGTGATTTAGAGTTTGGAGGAAGTATATATGAGTGTTTGAAAACGGTTAATCAATACTTTATAAATGTAAGATATCGATAATAGTCTTGTTTTAAAATTTATGATATGTAAATCAAGAATATATAAATTTTTCTTCAAACACTTTATATTTGAGAGATATTTAATTTTTAATTTTTAAGTTTAGAGTTTGAAAAAAATTACCAAATTTAGGCAACATAATTCGCTAATTTTTTTTGTTTTTTTTTGTTTTTTGTTTTTTGAGTGGCAAATGTATTATTATTACATTTTATTAGGCATATTTATATCATTTGATATGTGGGTGAATTAAATAAGATGAATTTTTTATGCTTGAATTAAATTGGAAGAATCATTTATGATTTTGGACTGTTTAATAAATTATTATTATTTTATTTTATTTTATTTTATTTTTTTTATATTCCTGAAAACTCTAGGTTGAGAAATAACGGGTAACCATGTAGTCTAAAACAATTTTTTTTTTTAAAAAAAAGGTTGAAAAGCTTGAAATTTTCCAACATGTCTAGTTATTTTTCTTGCATAATGATATTACGAGATTTTTAATTGTAGATATGGTAGTAAATTTTAACTTCAGCACCATAATATTTTGTTGATGGTGTTTTCAGACACTATGTTATTTAAGCAGCACGACAGGGGTAAAAAAGGTAATTCACTTCTCAGTCAAGATTATTAATACCGACCCGACCACTAAAGAGTCAACAGTAAGGGGCCGGGAACTTTATGATCGGTAACCGAGCACTTGAGTTCGGATGACCGGGCAATTACCAGATCGGCAAAATCATTCTCATTTCAAAAGACTATCATGACCGACCTCATGAAGACCGACCAGATAGTGAGATATGCTTCAGAAGATGACACTCTATTCTTGTGGATAAGATGACAAGTTATCCTACTTTTATGGGGAATACTGGTGAGACAGAGTCCTAGTAGGATAAAGAAAGTAAATGTAGTTTTGATTAGGAATACTTATGGGAAAATGAAATTGTTTCAACTAGGAAATTCTTGTAGGAGAATGAATCTGACTTATTCACCATTATAAATAGAAGGGTAGAGTGTGCATAAGGGAGGAAGTAAAAAAGTTGAGATCAAGATCATTATTGTGAGACTTGTAAACAAAAGAGAGAGCTGAGAAGCGTGTTTGAGTAATAAAAGTATCATCCTTTTTGCGTCCGTGGACGTAGGTCGGACCAAGATCCGCCGAACCACGTTAAATCTCTTTGTTGATTGGTGCATTTATCTGTCTTCTGCTAAATTTGCTTTTGGTCCCCCATAACCAAACAAATTCACTATTGAGGGAGGATTAGTCTCGGGAGTGATATTCCCATATTGCCCCTGAGACCAAAATCAGCCGTCAACAGTTGGCGTCGTCTGTGGGGATATATGTTGATGGTGTTTTTTAAGCACTATGATACTTAAGCAGTACGGCAGGGGTAAAAGGGTAATTTCTTTCTTGATCGAGACCACTAATACCGACCCGACCACATGAGTTTGGGTCCGAGCACTTATAAGCGGTTACCCGACCACTTGAGTTCAAGATGACCGGGCAATTATCAGGTCGACAACAGCATTCTCAGTACAAAAGACTACTATGACCGACCTCATGAAGACCGGGAATATGGCGGGATATGCTCCAGAAGATAAGTTATCATACTTTCATTGGGAAAACTGGTGAGTCAGAGTCCTAGTATGATAAAGAAAGTAAATGTAGTTTTGATTATGAATCCTTATGGGAAAAGTAAACTGTTTCAACTGGGAATTCTTGTACAAATAGGAATCTAACTTCTTCACCATTATAAATAGAAGGGTAGAGTATGTGTAAGGGGATGAGAATCATCAAGCTCTGACTTGTAAAAAACAAAAAGAGACCTGAAAAGGGTGCTTGAGTAATAAAAGTATCATCCTGTTTGTGTCCGTGGACGTAGGTCGGATCCAAATCCACCGAACCACGTTAAATCTCCTTGTTGATTGGTGTGTTTATCTGTTTTTTGCTAAATTTGCTTTTGGTCCTCCATAACCAAACAAATTCACTATTGAAGGAGGATTACCTCGGAAGTGATATTCCTATATTACCCTGAGACCAAAATCTGCCGTCAACATATTTATTAGCGAAATTATCCTTGGTCCATCATAAGTTACACGAAAATCCAAAAATCCAAAAATATTATAATATTTTTTATTTCATCATTTTTTCTTCTAATATTGTAAAAATATATATTGTTCCACTCTAAAGTTAGAAAAATACATCATATTCCACCCAAAAATATGTAAAAATTATCAATTTTTCATCTTAAAATGTAAAAATTGAGATACTTTTAAAACTCTGGATAGAAAAATAATAAATTAAAAATATTATAATATTTTCAAATTTTTATCTAATTTAAGATAGACTGATAATAATTTCCTTATTTATTATTTCTCAAAGATAGCCAGGGGCCAACTTAGTAGTTATCTCTTGAGTCCAAAAAAGGCCCATTTAGTAGAGGCCCAGTATTGTGGGCCTAAGAATGATAATTGGAAGAAAATACTACAAAGGCAAACAGAAAGATTCATAAATCCATCTTTTCCTTTCTCTCTATCGGAGGTCGCCGGCGGGAAGGTATTGAGATCGGTGAAAGCATTTTCATTTCTTTCTCATTTACACTTAATGAATTTCTTTTTTAATTCTTAATTTTTTTTCTTTTTTTTTTCCCAATTATTAATAGTAAAAACCTCGAAACCTCGTTAACTAATTAGTTGCCGAACAATTTTCGGTCAAGAAAATATATATATATTTTTAATAATTTTAGTCACTCTCGTTTTGTAGAAATGTTTAATGAAAAAACTGGATTCATTTTAGCCTAGTAGTTCAATTAGGCACCTTTTGATTTGTCAATTGTATTTTATTTTTGGAAGTTAATTTCTCGGTCCCATATTAACTGACGGATTAATTTTAGATTTATTTTCATTTTCTTGTGTTTTCTCGGCTAGCAAACATAGCATCAGTGTTTGAGGCTTCGAAATCCACGTCTTAATCTCTTCAGTTTGTATTCTTAAGTTTCTAGAGTTGAACTCTAGGGTTCGTCCCAGACCTCTCTGTTTATATTTTAGTGATTTCCAACTTTGCGCCGTTTAATTGCCAAAAACTGTCTGAATACTAACACATAATCAAATTTGTGATCTGGTGCTAGATAGTGTTGGAATTGGCTGTTTTTAGTTACTTGAGAATTCAACTCATTTATTAGGCATAGTATCAATTTTGAATTTGAATTTAGGAAAATGTGGATCCGTTTGTTCAAATTTTGTGATAATTTACAAGTTGCAATTTATCTGATTTGCAGTAATTCTGTGAAGATAGTTGATTGTAAGGGTTTCCAAAAGAGTTTTGAAACACAATGTCTATGCTTGATGAACCACTATACCCAATAGCCGTTCTCATAGATGAGCTGAAAAATGATGACATACAGCTCAGATTGAACTCAATCCGTCGGCTGTCAACAATTGCACGTGCTCTTGGAGAGGAGCGGACCCGGAAGGAGTTAATTCCGTTTCTGAGTGAAAACAATGATGACGATGATGAGGTACTTCTTGCTATGGCAGAAGAGTTGGGTGTCTTTATACCATATGTGGGGGGAGTTGAGCATGCCCATGTTTTGCTCCCACCTCTGGAGACCCTTTGTACTGTTGAGGAGACCTGTGTAAGGGACAAAGCTGTTGAGTCGTTGTGTAGAATTGGGTCTCAGATGAGGGAGAGTGATTTGGTTGACTGGTTTATTCCTCTGGTCAAGGTTAGAAAACACCATTCTGTTGTGTTTGTTTATTGAATTCTTGTTTTGTAATGTGCATCATTTATGTTCTAGAAACATAATTGCAGACTGTATAGCAGAATTTTCATTGCCTTTAAATTGGTCGCTATATCCTTAATTTGTATGGCACTTTGCCCTTAGACGTCCAATAAATTTTTGTGGCCTTTTGAATTGTTTAGCTTAATATTGTTATTTTAAGCTTGTTAATACTGCACATTGTCAACCTCTTGCCAATCTTAGTGCAATTGTGTTTCATTGACAGAAAACGTTAGGAAAGGAAGCTAGTTAATAGATTTAGGGAAACTTGAGATATGTATGATAGTCTTTATGAGGATCTCTACATTAATTATTTTTTTTAAATTTTTTTTTATTTAGTTTACAGTGGTGCATATAAGAAACATAATTTTTCACTGTTCAACTATGTTCATATGTGCGTAGGCATGCTTTTTGCTAATTCCTTATGTGAAATTTATTTTGTTATCCTCCTTTGTATTCAGAGACTGGCAGCTGGTGAATGGTTTACGGCTCGAGTTTCTGCATGTGGGTTGTTTCACATTGCTTACCCGAGTGCCCCAGATCTGTTAAAGACAGAATTGCGGTCAATATATGCTCAATTGTGTCAAGATGACATGCCCATGGTTAGGAGGTCAGCTGCATCAAATCTTGGCAAATTTGCTGCAACTGTTGAACCTGCTCATTTGAAAACAGACATCATGTCAATATTTGAGGATCTTACACAGGATGGTAATTGAATAATTAATATATGTTTGATGGAGAACATATTTTCTATCTGTTTCAATTGTTTGATAGGGTCCCTGTCACTTTGTGGTTTATGTATCTCTTTATGGGCTTATTTATTTAATTATGATTCCTGAATTTTCTGATGATTATTTGGATTGAGTCCATTTTTTTATTTTCTGATGATTATTTGAATTGAGTGCATTTTTTTTATACCTGTTGTTCTAAAATTAGGTAATTGTTGTCTAGGGTCATCCATGCCCTGATACAAAAGTAATGTATCCTTCCTTGCAACTTCAGGACATGTAGCAGTTGAAAGTGGGATAGATAGATAGTGTCTGCAAAGTATAAATCAAGTTTGACTCTACTTGCTGACATGAAATTATAATAGTGGTTGGTTAGCTGGGTAGAAAGTGTAGAGTGCATATTGAATACACTTATTGAAAGTTCGTGATTATCCTCAGGTTCTGACCTTATGCGGCAATTAACACAATAATCAAGACAAGTTCTAACTAATGTGTATGGATTCTCAACAAGCAACCACAATATTAACATAATTAATTTAATGCTGAATATTAAAATCAATCACACAAAATCAACACAATAATTTTGGTGACGAAGTGGAAAACTCGTGCGAGTAAAAAACCACTCCTGGTATCTCGGCTACCAGCCTTATCCACTATATAGAGAAAAACTTACAGCGATGGTCACGACCTATGGTGGCGACTCCACCGACTCAAGTACCTCTAGACTGCAAGAACTCAAGTAACTCGTCAAGCCTGTAACCCACAGTTTTCTTTAGAACCTCTGAAGTCTCTGAGCGGATTGTCTTTGCAACTCTAAACGTCGGAACTCCGACTACCAAACCTCCTCCTAAAGAACTCTGAAGGATTAGAAATTTTGGGTAAGGTTGTGTGGAAGGTTTATCAAAGAGAGATTCTCACCATTAACAAAGAAGATAAGAAGATGAAAGAAGTCTTCAATGGTGGAATCAAAGAAGGTTGAAAGCTTTGAAGGATTTGGGCTCAAAGAATTTGTGTTTCAACCCTTGGGGAAGGTGGCTACATGTTCTATTTATAGGTAGGATAAAGATTTAGGGTTTTTCAAAGTGAAAAGGCTAAAAAAACGCGTTCAGATTGCAGTTGCGTTCGAACGTTTAATCAAACGCACCACGAACGCGTGTCTACTGGAAAGACTCGTTCGAACGCTACTCGAATGTACCACGAACGATTGCTCTCTGGAATGTTTCGTTCGAACGCTTCCTCGAACGTACCTCGAATGTTTGCTCTCTGAAATATTTTGTTCGAACCCAACAGAGAACGTGCCACTAACGCCACACGTTCGAACGCTGCAACGAACACAACACTAACGGAAATGCTCTAGCTTTACCAGAAACCAGTCCAATTGCTCCAAGATCTTCAAGACTTATTACAACTGAATTGAACTTGTTTTGTCACGGACATTGCCAATAAAAATGGAACTTACACTTATTAATGTGACATAAAAATTACAGTGTGGTGGCTGGGGCCTGGGAGATTGAAATTATAGCAAGTCAAGGATGGATTTAAATGAGTATGACTGATAACATGGCAGCTGGGTCCGTCCAACAGAAGTACTACTATCTTTCTATTGAGATGGATTCAATGCAGTGGAAATTGTCTGGCTGTTTTCCTGTTTGATTATTGGTACACACTATACATCCAAAAAGAGTTGACAGAAAGATATATTCCCTGTATGAAAATGTTTTATGCTTCATTCATCCTTGGGCTTTATTACAGCTTACATCTCATGACGGTTTTCTAGGGCATGACAAGACTCAATGGGACTGTTGGTGTTGAAAAATATAGTACATATTAAGGCCAATGTAACTTGGGGTAGACATAAAATGAACAAATAGGTTGAACTAACAGGAATAGGAATAGGTATTCCTAAAACATTTGGTTCATGTGGATACAAGAAACTGTGGCTGCATGTTGGCTAGTCTTTGTTTACTGTTATTATCTTTATTTTCAGAACTATCTTCCTAAGGTTTCCTCAAATCTGGAAATTGAAGACGATATATGTAATTGTAACCAATGTTTAAAAATACGTGGCGGCGCCTCGAGGCGGCCGGCCATTGAGGCGCGAGGCGGACCGCCTCGAGGCGGCGAGGCGGGCGCCTCGATCCAAAACATCAGAACTCGATCCAAAACATCAGAATAATAATCAAAATAGTAATATCATAATAATAAAAACATGTTAAATCCAAAATACATTAATTTCTTCATAATTCATAATATATTTATATCCTCCCTTCCCATCTTACACAGTAATTTCATGCCCGTACTTCCAAGCCGGATCAGATCGAGTTGACATCTTACTACATGAAATCAAATTAAACCACAAGACATCATCAAGCAATTACATGTCAAAAGATAACATACTAGCTAATACTTAAAGTCAGTATGTTGCCAAAAGACATCATCAAGCAATTACATGATTTCTGATGCTTTAACTACCTGTTTCTTTAATTTAGTATTAACTAAGAATTCATACAATTTTCATGTGCACTAATATTGAGTAACAATTAACCTCAAGATTCTGCAATAACACAATACAAGCTAATCATTGAAAGATAAATATTAGTCAGACATAAATAGCAAAAGGATGACTTTCAAGAAAGTCATGTGCCAGTCTTGACAATCTGTCACTGCATCGGTTCATGGATAGCTCAAATCTAAGGCTATCAACTTCCCGAATGTAGAGGGGTGTGTTAAGGCTGGCACATTTTGAGACCTAATCTGCCCTTTCTTTTAATAAGTTGCAACCAAACAACGACGTTTTGGACCCAAAACGTCGTCGTTTGGTCTAAAAAAATTAAAAAAAAAAAATAAATTCGACTGAGGCGGCCGCCTCAGTCGAAGTGAGGCGGCCGCCTCCAAAAAATCGCAATAGGCGGCCGCCTCAGCCGTTTTTTTAAACAATGATTGTAACCTTGACAAAGTTAGGATATTGATCAATCTTGACATATATTTATATTGAGTTCATGACATCATATAAATGGTCGTACATGTTTGGGTGGTGTTCAAGAACATATTTAGTTCATTTATGCATTTAATATTCTTGAGTAATTTACTATATGGATAGTAACTAGTTGTTTTGCTTATACAGGTTCATGTCCTTTCCTATATGAATACCCAATGACGTTTTGTAATTAACTTTTTATCTTAGATCAGGATTCTGTTCGATTATTGGCCGTCGAGGGTTGTGCAGCTCTTGGAAAGCTGTTGGAATCTCAGGATTGTGTAGCACATGTTCTCCCTGTTATTGTGAATTTCTCTCAGGTACTCTTGCATTGGTGATTCTTGCTTCCTTGTTATATCTTTTCTACAGTTCAGTAGCTGATTTATATTTGGAGAACTTTTTCCTCTTGACATTTCTACAGTTGATTTGTTCATTTTCCTGGAAAGTTCTAATGTACTTCTCCATCTGCAATGTGGTTTGATGTGTTGGATCAATAGTGATATTTGTAGAGTTCAAACCAATCACAAGTTCATTTTGGTTGCTTATGACACCACTTCAATTTGTGATGCAAAGAATAATACACGTTTAGAGTTGTAGCGAGGAGTGAAAAACAAAGTTTTGAAGGGCTAATAAATGAATTTATTAAAAAATGAAGGCCAATGGCCAAAGTGATGTACTATGTTTCAATAACTAATAAAAAGATTTATGTCCTCTTTAAAGTTTTCATTGTCCTTGCTCTTTGTACTCATTTCACCTTTGGATGAATTTCGGTTTCCCTCTGAAATATTCGGAAGGGATTAGCTTGAAGTGGAGTAGTTTCCCATTAGGTATTTATTGATGTCAACATAAGATTTATGCCTATCTTGAAGTGGAAAATCAGATCTTTTTGGGTCTTAAGGGAGGGCCAGATACTTGATCTATGTTGGAGAGGATCATATTTACTCATGCCAGTACCTTTATATTAATTGGCTCTAGATATTTTATTATTTTTGAGAAAAATTTTGTTGGTCACGCCAAAAAAAAAGAGAGTAAGGCACTGTTTACTTGATGTGTATTTCCAATGGTGATGTGATCCAGAATGAGCTCTGTTTGTTGGGCCAAGTTAACTTGAAGTTGTGGCTGATTGCATGGCTTGGTCAAATTGGTGCATTTGGGCCATTTTGGTGGATTTGGAAGATTCCTTGGGTTCTGGAGTTTGGTCCATGCATGAGACATTATGTGAAGGATTTATTATGTCTAAAGCAATATTGGAATGGGTCTAGGACGTGCATGGGCTGCCTTGATTGATTTTGGGCTTTATTTCCGAATGGTGCATTAGCAGTGGCGGGATTTACGCAGTCTTCGTATTTTGGACGTAACTTTCTCGTCCGATATCCGATTTTGGTGATTCAAGTTGCATTGGAAAGAGAACTCGTATCTCTACAACTTTGTAGCTTATATCAAAGTCCAGTTCGGATGTCTTCTTGGTCAAAATGAGGACGCAAGATATCCCTATGGTTTTTATATTTTATAATTTTTTAAGGTTATGTGTTGTTTAAGTGTTGGGCTGAACTTTAATTATATTACAAAGCCCATGCACGAAATTTTAAAGTATTTTATGTGTTATTGGGTTTATTTTACTAGGATTTTATTATATTTGGGTAGAATTAGGGTTAGCCACCTTTTTACAAAGATAGGTGGCTAACCCTAATTCTACCCAAATATAATAAAGATATATTATTGGTTGATTCCCCATTACAATGAATAATGCCCCTTTAAATAGGTGGCTAACCCTAATTCTACCCAAATATAATAAAATCCTAGTAAAATAAACCCAATAACACATAAAATACTTTAAAATTTCGTGCATGGGCTTTGTAATATAATTAAAGTTCAGCCCAACACTTAAACAACACATAACCTTAAAAAATTATAAAATATAAAAACCATAGGGATATCTTGCGTCCTCATTTTGACCAAGAAGACATCCGAACTGGACTTTGATATAAGCTACAAAGTTGTAGAGATACGAGTTCTCTTTCCAATGCAACTTGAATCACCAAAATCGGATATCGGACGAGAAAGTTACGTCCAAAATACGAAGACTGCGTAAATCCCGCCACTGCTAATGCACCATTCGGAAATAAAGCCCAAAATCAATCAAGGCAGCCCATGCACGTCCTAGACCCATTCCAATATTGCTTTAGACATAATAAATCCTTCACATAATGTCTCATGCATGGACCAAACTCCAGAACCCAAGGAATCTTCCAAATGCACCAATTTGACCAAGCCATGCAATCAGCCACAACTTCAAGTTAACTTGGCCCAACAAACAGAGGTCATTCTGGATCACATCAAATGGACACTTGGGGAGATGTGTTTTAGAGAAAGGGAACAATCTGGCTATGTTATTATGGCCCTTTGAAATTTGTTATTCCTTTTGAAATGCTATAAAAATGGATGTTATTCATTTGGTTTTCCCAAGAAAAGTCCTCAGATTCTGTTAGGGACCAAGTTGCAAGAGGGGAGCAAGACAGCATGGGAGAAGGAATTGGGCTTGAGGATGTGATAGCAGCCCACATATGTTCCAGACCTCCTGTGTGTTTTGTCTACAGCAAGATGAAGAATCATAGAGATGTTGAGGGGGACCATTAATGTGACGTGGCTGCAAATTAGTTATGCTTTTGTTAGGTGGTGGTTGTCATGTACGGTCAGAAGTTATAAGAGGGGAAGTCATGCGTGGATGGGGATATCTTTTGTTATTTGAATTGTTTAGGATTTGTAATCCCAGTAGCGAGCTGGTGATGATGAACTTTATTTCTTGGTTGAAACAATAGTAAATTCAATCGACAAACCATTTCCATTTCTTTTTCTTCCATAAAATCTCGTTTATAAGTTTAGCCATATCACAATATTAAAATTCAGTTCCTAACATATTCATTGGCAACATTTTCTCCTGTAGTCTAAACTGATTCCATGTTATAGGAATATATCCTGTGCCTTTTTTAGTTTTATTATTTTTATTAGATATTGTGACTATCATCTCTGTATCAAGTGATTGAGTTTGTGGCTTCTGTATCTTGATATTTCTTTCATTCATTCTATAAGCTCTTAACATCTTTATGGTCTCTAAACAGGATAAGTCTTGGCGTGTGCGCTATATGGTTGCAAATCAATTATATGAACTTTGTGAAGCTGTGGGTCCTGAGCCTACTAGGTATATATCTACATGCTGCTTGAATTTCATATTTCCAATGTCACATATGGTCTCTCCAATTTATTACATTGGAAATTTAGTAGTAAATACCCCTTACACATCACGTGTTAATTCAATTAAGAACTGTTGGGAAAATTATGTGTTATTAAACGAAAATAACATGCATCAACAAACAATAAAACCAGAACACAAACATGCCAATATTATACTTAAACCCTAAAACTTAGAAAATAAACAAAAACCTGGAAAATGAAGAAAACTTATGAAAAGTTGTAGTCCAAGTCGAGTTGCCTCTGTCCTTAAGAACTTATTAGCCCCGTCTCGGTGCTCTACGGATTTTGTGGCTAATGTCCTCTCATGATAACTTGGATTCCTCTTGTTCAAGGGGCACACCTTAACAAGATCTTGATCTAGGACAATGGTGAAATCTCTCTCTTGAAAAAAAATGAAATTGATGTGACTCAAGACTTCTTCAAGTTGAATGAACATGAAGGCCCCTTTAAATAGACATGGAAGGGTGCCTTTGAGGGCACCCTTTGGTTTGAGGTGTAACCCTCCTAAGGGTTATATCCCTTCCTTAAACCCTTTGGAGCCTCAAGGCATGTTTTTTCAATTCTAGAGGTCATGTCCCTACATGTTAGTGCATTTCCCAAAGGCCACTACTCAAGGGACATGACCCTCCTTGCATCCATACTAAATATATACATATTTAGAGAATTTACGACAAGAACCATTTTCATGCATGATGATATGTGCTAATTTATTTTTGGTCTCTACTTTGGTATTAAGTATTTATTTACTGGGTTGTATTTTAAGGACGGAACTGGTTCCTGCATATGTGCGGTTACTTCGAGATAATGAGGCTGAAGTACGTATAGCAGCTGCTGGAAAAGTCACAAAGTTTTGCCGAATTTTAAATCCAGAACTTGCAATTCAACATATTCTTCCCTGTGTTAAGGTGCTCAAGCTTTGATGATTTAGAAGTTTGTTTCTTTTTATGTTGTTGGGGTACAGTGGGTACTTCCTAGTTACTGGACAATATTTTAATATTCTTTTTCCTCGATGTTTTGAACAATCTTCGCAGGAATTGTCATCAGATTCTTCTCAGCATGTCCGCTCTGCTTTGGCTTCAGTAATAATGGGGATGGCTCCTGTCTTAGGGAAGGTAAAAATATTTTATAGTGGTCTGGCACTAATCCTGTAGGTTGGAAATTTGGAAGGCCTGGCCAGCGTGTCATGCCTTAGTTATAGTGACATTCATCTTTATTTGGCTCATTAGAGTTGCATACAATCTTGTCAGGTTTATTTTAGCTGTGCTTGATCTTCCAATTTTATTTACTGCTGTATGAATGCACATTTGGTATAATTTGCATGCATTCTGATTCAACTTCATTTTACGTTTGTGTAGGATGCAACAATTGAGCAGCTACTTCCAATATTTCTCTCTCTTTTGAAGGATGAATTTCCTGATGTGCGTCTCAATATCATCAGCAAGCTTGATCAAGTGAATCAGGTGTGTTGTGTCTTAAGGATTCACCTGAATTTTATATGTTACATGCTCTACTTGACACTTTTGACATCTATATTTTTGGGCTTTGGTTGTGAATTGCTATTTATCAAACAAACAAAACTGTTTAGTTATAAGGTTTGAAATAATCAGCGTAACATATGGATTACAAAGCATACTTCACAAGCAGCAGCCAGTTCAGGTCTCTACTCAATAGAATAGCTATAACTACCCAGTCAATTAATTTAGAATTCAAAAATAATTCTAATTATTTAGTCTAAAGACTAATTATTTCGAATTAGAATAGAACATGTGTAAAATTTAGAATTGATTGGCTAGAAGTGGGAACAGGGATAATGTGCAGATGAGGAGTGTGGTTGTATACTGGAGATAATTCAGCAGGTGTAATTATAAATTTTTTAATTCTAATTGGTTTTGAGGATTGTTTTCTTTTTCTTTTTTGATTTAGTTCGTCACAGATTTTTACTAATGAATCCTTTGAACTTGTAAGAAGTTGAAAAGTAATGTACGCCATTCGTTGATTCTTTGGAGCTTTTGTTTGATAGCAATTTCTTGTTACATCACTCAAATGGATGCCGTTTGCTGCAACTAGATACCAACGGCAACCAGGCTGTTGTCACTGGTTATGCAGAACATGTAACTCTATTGTATTTGCTTCTTTCCTTTTCAGCCTTGTTTAACAAAGATATTCTTGCAGGTTATTGGAATTGATCTATTGTCTCAATCCTTATTACCAGCCATTGTTGAGCTTGCAGAGGATAGACATTGGAGAGTTCGTCTTGCAATAATAGAGTATATTCCTTTATTGGCCAGTCAGTTAGGTGTAGGATTTTTTGACGATAAACTCGGTGCTCTTTGTATGCAATGGTTACAGGATAAGGTTTGTATTTCCTATCTCAGGTGGCAGTATTTAAAGAAACTCTTTCATTTTCAAATATAATTGACATTGTGAACAGATAGGTCTCATGTAACATTTTGTTTGCATGCATATTGTGTCTCCCATTAGTGTTTGACATCTGTGCATTTGCAGACTGCAGTTTATGAACTATTTCACCTGGGCATTTTTTGCAGGTTTATTCTATTCGTGATGCTGCTGCTAACAATTTGAAGCGTCTTGCTGAAGAATTTGGCCCAGAGTGGGCGATGCAGCACATAATTCCTCAGGTTTGTTGTCCATTGATTTTGACTGAAATTCTACAGGCTTCTAGATAGACATTTACATTGAGAGACATGAATAAAAGAGCTCTAAGTTTGAAATGGAATTTCGATGGAAATTCACACACTTGCCTCAGGCTTGTGGTATGAATGGTTTATATTTTTGAGAGACTGTCCTGATACTGGGTTTACTGGCATTACGGCCAGCAGTGGGATCCAAAAAGGTTGACGGCCTCGTGTTATAATGATTTCCTTCTCAGCCTTTGCTGCTTATTGTAATTTTTTTTAATGCACTGTACTCTGGAGAATGATGTGTTTAGTGTGCATATGAATCTCGTAAAGCTTTTATCTTTTATCTTCAATTTGTTGATAAAATCTCCAGGCCTTCCCTTTTTTCATTTCGGTCTTTATTTCCTTTTTATTTCTGTTTCTCTTCTGCCCACTATTGGTTTGTCATCTGAGCAGGTTTTGGAGATGATCAATAATACACACTATTTGTATCGGATGACCATTTTGCGTGCCATCTCTCTCCTTGCTCCTGTCATGGGACCAGAAATCACTTGTTCTAAACTGCTGCCAGTGGTTGTCAATGCATCAAAGGACAGGTATATGGACTTGTGAAACCTCGTGATCCAACATGAATGATCTAACTGTAGTTGGTTCCTAATTGTTGGTCTGATTAACCTTTGGCAGAGTACCTAACATCAAGTTTAATGTGGCGAAAGTGCTGCAGTCTCTCATTCCCATTGTCGACCAGTCTGTATGTATTTTTACAATTTTTATTTACATTTTTATGCTTCATAATTGAATGTAGATAATTCAAATGCAGGCTTTGGTTTTTTATCCTGCCTCGCCTTTAGTCCTTTTTAATCTCTTGGTTCGAATTATTGTCATAGGTGGTGGAGAAAACAATCCGTCCCTGTTTGGTTGAGCTTAGTGAGGATCCGGATGTTGATGTCCGTTTCTTTGCCACTCAAGCCATTCAGTCGATTGATCACGTGATGATGTCTAGCTAGGCGTGATCGCAGTTTATTGATTGAATACACCCCTGAATCTACAATAGGTTGTATTGAAGGTATTATTATTGTTTTTTCAGATGAGTACTATCCTCTTTCGTATTGCCTGAGTGGTATTGCCGTCGGCTGTATCTTCTGACTAACACGTAAAGCCATTATGGGCTACTGAACTAATGTGTTTGTGGTGTCTTACAAAATAGCATATTTGTTTTGTCTTTCGCCTTATATTTTGCTTCAGTTTTGTGTTTGTGATGTCTTAGATCACAAGGAAAATGATTTTCATGCCTACCAACCAACCACGACGATGCTTGATCAGAACCACTTGCAAGGTAAAATTTATACGCGGTTTCAATAGGATTATGTGATAATTCGTGTCATCATTTCTTAATAATTTGGTGAATTTATATTGGTCGTTGAAATTCCAAATTCCAAGTATCATTACTCAAATCTTTATATATATATCGGAGATTTCTCACATGGTAGGTACTGTCCATTATCGTCATCCAAAAATTTAATTTCTCTCTTTTTTTCCCCAAAACGTATGTTTCCCAAATTGATGTTATTATATTTGCAATTTTATTAGCATAGCGACATTAAAATTTATTAATATTACAATCAACACCAACCTTATGTGGGAAATTTTGAAATTGTAGGGATGGGAATTTTTTTTTTTAATTGTTGTATATACATATTCAATTCCACATGACACCGTAATGTCTATCGTCAGTTTCGACACCACCCTTCATTCGCACCGTCTTAAACAAAAAGAATATTAGTGTTTGTTTCTTAGGAAAGTTTTAAAGAGGATAAGAAAAATGAGAAATTGATGATGAAAGTTGAGGTATGAAATTTTTCGATGGTATATGGAATTGAGTAATAAAATTTTTGTTGGTGTATGAGAGTTGAGAGATAAATAGATTGTTGTGTGTATATAGAGGAAGAAAATAGGAGAAGTCGGAAGATTTGTAAATTTTTGAGACATTTGAAATTTTGATGGTATATGGATTTCCTAGGCCGTTGCTAATTAGCAACGAAAGTTGAGATGAGCCTAATTTTCATCGCTAATTTCGTCGCAAACTTCGTCGTTAAATTCGTGCCATTTTACTTGCGTCATTTTTAGGTTGTGGAATTTTTTTGCTAAATTTCGTCACTAATTTCATTATCCGTTTCAATTTTATCATTAAAATTTGAAACATAATATCTTGTCGCTAAATTCCATCGCTAAAACTGTAATTTTTTATAGTGGTATTCAATTTGTTTACTAGACGAATCTTGATATCACGATTCATATTTGATTCATTTACTAAACGAATCGAATACGAATATTCATTTATTCATGACATTATTTAATGACACAAATTAACATAATTTATTTACATTAATTCTTGATAAATGTGTAGATATATGAAATATGCAATTACTAAATTTACTAAAAATAGCTCAATAAATATAGAGAATATTATTTTTATATAATAATTGGCAATGATTTATGGAATCTTAGTTAAAAAATAACAATAATTAATAAAGAAAAATAATAAAACGAATTCTAAACAAGAGCTTAAATTCGTATTCGATTAATTTAATAAATGAATCGAATCGAATGAATTCATTTTTTCCAAATCTATATTCGTCGTTGAATCGAACGAATAAACGAATCATAATCCAAATTATCACCTCTAGCCCTACAATTTTTATTCAATTCGCATAATTATATTTCCATGTTTATTGATTTTTTTTTTTAAAAGTATTCAATGTAGGCATTAATATCAGCCATTAGATTTATTGTTATTTAAAGATTGTGATTTTGTGTATAAAATTACGTTAAAAAAAAGGACTTTATACATGTCCCAACTCCCAAATATGTGTCTCAGTGTGCGCATGTCAAATGTCCAAAAAGATGGTAGCTGGGATGAAACTTTTTAAATAATAATAATTCTGGATACAGTACAATAGCGTCAAATGATTCGTGTAGTCGGCCCGACCCCATAAAATAGGAAAAAAATATATATATATATTTTTTTTTTGGTTTAGCTCGGTTATATTTTTATATCATTCAATTAACTGTATTTATCTTATTAAATTATTTAACTTGACAATAGGGGCTTGACCCAATAGATTTTAAGCAGTTTTACTGAGTTTGACTCTCGTAGGAGTTGGGGGTTAATAAAATAATTTAGGCTTTGCCACCTTAATACCCTTTTTTTAAAAAAAAAAAAAAAACTTTATTTATCTTGAAAATAGTTTTAACATGATTTTTTCAGACATTTATAATAATATGTAAAAAAATAAAAACAAATATTTCGTTCACACGTGTGATTTGATAAGTATTTAGTCACATTCAGATCTATACAAAATTTAGAAAAACAAAAGCCACCTAAAATTATATAATTAAACATTTCATTCACACATATATTATAACAAGTATTTAATCATATTCATATCTATTATGTAATTATGTAATTTTTATATTAAAATGCCATAATTGCGTTTCAACAGCATATTTTTGTTGTTAATAGTTTTAGCACAATATTAAAAATTTATAAAGTAATATAAATGATAAAAATACTTTCTAAAGATGGATATCAATTTCTCTCATATTTATTTTTATTGAATATTACAACCTACTTAAAAAAAAAAAAAAAAGGATCGGATTTCTTCCTCCTGTCTTTTTCACACGCTTCTCCATGTGAAAAGAAATTTGATGGCAATTTGCAAATGCAGCAGCTGCCCCTTCCCACGTGAAAATTAATTATTAATTATTGCAAATGGGGCTAGATTTCTCTTCTGCGTGAATGTGGATTCTTCTGAATAATAAAGATTTTTTTTAATAGTTGGAAATTTCATCTTCAAATCATTATATTTGGATTTAAGTATAATAGGTAAAATTTTCGATTATCACATGTTCTTATAATAAACGAACTACATGAATTCGAACTCAGAATCTCAAGATGAGATTTTGAGTCTTACATCACTAAACTACGCCCCTCGAGGATAAATAAAGATACATACCTCATACGAATTAGGGAATTCATAATTTTCTCCCATAAAATTAATTTTATTGTCATAATATTTATCATAACATATAAATACAAGAATAATATCTGAACAAAAAAGTAGCTTAAATTATTACAAGGATATTCTTTCTCAAATAGAAAGATACTCTTAAATAATAAATTATTCCTGAAATAACAATGGTTTGGCTTATTAAGGGCAAATACAAATCTTACAAGATATGCCAATTTAATTAAGGAAAGATGCATATCATGTCCATTTTTTTTATTTTTTTTATTGCAAAGGTAAGAATACGTACGTATATATTAATAAATTAATGAGTAATGTTGCTCTTGCTCTAATTGTGAGTGTGAAGTTACCATATAGTATTGTTAGGGATGTCAATAGGGATAATCGAGCCACACAGGTGGTTGACTGGAATGTTTAGCGCTATTATTAAAATGAAGTACATATTTAATTATATTAAGAAGTTTGGATTTAATTTTTTATGAGATAATAAAAAAAATTGACTTTCATATTTATTATTATTTTTAATAGGGATCACATATTTTAAAAACTTATCTAGAGGTTGTAGCATTAATATACTGCTCAAGTATTCACAGGGCATTACAAAATTACCTTGCATGTTGGAATTGCTGGATAGGCTTTCCAAAAATAGATTAGGGATATTATTGAAGAAAATATCTCATATCGGTTGAGATAAGTAAATAAACTTAAAATATACGTATTGAACAATCCTCTATTTTTAAATTAATTTTTGGGTTAAGTTAAACCCGAACTATATATGACTCATGAGGGGAGGTTGAGAAAAATATCTCATAACGATATGCAAGCAACGAGCTAAAGTTCTTAGGAATTGTGGCGACGAGATAAGTTCATTGTGGCTTCAAGAGCGGGTCGCTTCCAGGATGACTCTTGCGAGGTTGACATTGCATTCTACACAATGAGCGATCCAAGGCAGGTGCTGGCCGTTTTGGACTGGACCTCTTCCCCATTGGACTTCTCGTGCTGGTGGGCTTGATCCACTCAATTGGGCCTCTTGTCTTTGATCTCATTTTGACCCATAATAATCTCTAACTCCGCCCCCGATACCATAGGTTATCATCAATTGCCACATAGTACAATCCAAACCTAAGCCCTAGTATCTAAATTGATATGAATCCAACATGCATGATTAATTTATTTCAACCACCATTAATCAATTAATGATTTTGGTATAACCACATCTAACCACTCAATTAATAGACAATTATGGCAACCACTCTACTAATTGTGTTGAGTTAGAAGACAATTCATCACCTATAAATTGAGCTCTCATTTGAGAGTTCAAGTATCCCCGAAAATATTAAGCTTCATGTTAAGAGAGCTTAGAGAGTGAAGTGTGAGGTTTTTATATCAAAGTTTATAATCCTTGTAAATTTTATTTTAGTAATAATAAAAAGTAAATTTTCCTGATAAACACTCTTCAGTGATCAGAGAATAACAACATAAATTAATATTTAATTAACGTTGGATACATAGATTACATATTTTGGGGGTTGAGGCAATGTTACTAGGGACCGGTAGCTAACCCTCCAACCACCACATTTGCTATTCTTCAATATAATAATATTTGTCCTTTCATTTCTTTCAAATCCACTATTATAAATATACACATAATTGAAATGGAAGAATCTAATGAAGGAGAAAAAGCAAAAGCAGGAAAAGCAAACAAATTTCTCAATGAAACTCAAGTAATAATCCTTGGGAAATTTTATGATCTGCATGTATATATACTTTAACATAAGATTCTTAAGTTGCATGTATATATATATATGAATTATTTGTATGTTCATTTTAATTATAAGCTTCATGTGATGATATAGTAAGCAATAGACCCACTGAACATTTTTTTCTTTTTCCTAATTTGACATACTATATGGTTTTATTCGGTTTATATATATATATATATATTTATAATAATTGTGTTTTTACAGGGATTAAAGATGCTGCTGTAAGTTCTCTGGAACACTCATTTGAGCAAGAAGCTTTCAGCCACTCTCAATGTTGAAGGACGATGTCAAAGAGCTTTTGAAGAACCTCGACCTCGGACCTTCGTGTTTGTTGGGACTGCTTTCTTTCTTTCTTTTTTTTTTTTTTTTTCTTTTCTTCAAAAATAAAAAAAAAATTCTCCCTCTGAGTTGATGGAAAATATTGTACTAAGAATATAAAATGTGTGTGTATTCGAATGATTGAGACGTAGAAACTGTCTCCAATAAAAAAAAAAAATAGTAAACGTGTTACACTTGTAGCAATTCTTAGAAAACATATAAATATGAAATATTTTAGATATCAATTTCAAATTCAATTATAGAAATTTCATATTTAATGATCCTCGTTTCAAGTTCAATAATCTCAATACCACAATACCAATATAAAATCTCTAAATACTAAATAAATCATCATTAAACTTAAAACGATACTTATGAAAATTAATGTTTCATCTTTAATACTATCATATTAATAGCCCTACATTATATATGCAAGAAACAGTATTGGTACTGCACTAATTACAATTAATATTTGAAGCTTACCAAATGCAAATCTTTTGTTAAATGATAGCCTTGAGTGAGAATCTGAAACACCACCTTGTAGTTTTCTGCCCAAGTGCCTAGGTTTTTGGGAAGATTTATCTATCCGTTGATTAAAAATGATATGAATTTAGAAAATTGATTCGTTTAGTAAAATGATCAATTCAATTTGATTCTTTTATTAAATGAATTGAATATAAATTTAAAATTATTAATTCGTTTATTCGTTTATGGTTCATCTATTACTTAATTTTTGTTATTAATTTTTGTTGATGGTGTTTTCCGGGCACTATGTCATTTAAGCAGCACGACAGGGGTAAAAGGGTAATTCCCTTATTGGTCCGGATCATTAATACCGACCCGACCACATGAGTCAGGGGCCGAGCACTTAAGATCGTTAACCCGACCACTTAAAGATTGGATGACCGGGCAATTATCAGGTCGACAGCAGCATTCTCAGTACAAAAGACTATTATGACCGACCACATGAAGACCGAGCATAGGGCAAGACAAGTTCGGGAAGATAAGGCATTCTATCCATACAAGATAAGATAATAAGTTATCCTACTTTCATGGGGTAAACTAGTAAGTCAATGTCCTAGTATGATAAAAGAAATAAATGTAGTTTTGATTAGGAATCCTTATGGGAAAAGGGAACAGTTTTGACTAGGAATCCTTATGGGAAACGAAATTGTTTCAACTAGGAAATTCTTGTACAAATAGGAATATGATTTCTACACTATTATAAATAGGAGGGCAGAGTATGTGTAAAAGGGCATCAAAAATAAGGGATCTGAATCTTCAAGCTCTGACTTGTAGAAAACAAAAAGAGACCCGAAAAGAGTGTTTAAGTAATAAAAAGTACCATCATGTTCTTGCCCGTGGACGTAGGTCGGATCCAAATCCACCGAACCACGTTAAATCTCCTTGTCGATTGGTGTGCTTATCTGTCTTTCGCTAAGTTTGCCTTTGGTCCCCCATAACCAAACAAATTCACTATTGGAGGAGGATTTTCTCGGGAGTGATATTCCAATATTACCCTGAGACCAAAATCAGCCGTCAACAGTTGGCGCCGTCTGTGGGGAACTGGACAAAAAGCAGCTCGCGTAGTAAGACAATGGCGGAAGACGGAAGCCACCAACCATCAGGGAGCTCGGCTGCAGATTGGATGGAGAAGATTGAGGAAAACCTTAGGAAAGAAAGGGAGGAAAGCCGAACTCTGCTAAAAACCATAGTAGACCGGTTGGAAAGGATAGAAGGAGCACACAATGAAAAATTCGAAGCGGGGACTAGCCGACGAAGGAACGACATAGCAGAAGGAAAAAGAATTGTCGATATAAGTGAGGACGACAGACCCCGGAAGAAGGATCCTTACAGGGTAAGATCCGTAGTGGTTCAGGGAGATTCCCGGACCGAGGACACATGGGAGGAAGAGAGTGACAAATCATCACCAGACCCCTCCTATGATAGCCTTCGCAACACCCGGCGAAAGGAGAAAGAATACGACGAAGAAGTACAAGAAGATACCAGCCACGAGAAGCACCACCCCCGGAATAACAGAAAGAAAGGAGACCGCAGGAGACGGAGTAGCACCAAAGATAGCAACATGAAATCTTGGTTACGGGAGGAGAGCTGATCAAATGGGGAGTACATCCCAGTGCAAACAAAGGGGATGTCCAGGACGGCAAAGATGAATCTCCTCTCGCGGAAAAAATAAGGTCGGTAAGATTCCCAAAGCGATTCAGCATGCCGACCATGGCACCCTACAAAGGCCACTCTGACCCGAAATCACACATCGAAAGCTTTGTCTTGTTGATGGAAGTCCAGGGAGTAGTAGGAGATGCCATCTGCAAAGTGTTCCCCCTAACTTTAAGTGGACCCGCCATCCTATGGTACAGAAGCCTGGCTCCGGGGAGCATCAGAGACTTCACACAACTTAAGAAGTCGTTCATTCGACACTTCAAAGGGGCTTGCGTCCCCAAAAAGACGATTGGAGAATTAAGACTTATGAAGCAAGGAGACGATGAACCCCTGAAGATATTTATTGAAAGATACCATAATATGGTACTCGAAGTCGGAGGGTATGAATCCCCCGAGGCCCTGGAAAGCTTGAAGGGAGCCTTGAAAGTCGGAAGGCTATGGACCCATCTAAGGATCCAAGACACCCCGGACTACGCCACCGCTCTGGAGGTGGCCCGAAAATTCGTTTCATTGGAGAACGAAGAGAAAGTATCCCGAAAAGGGAACACTATCAGAGAAAGAACCGCAAGGGAGGGTGCTCCCCGCCGAGCAGAAAGAGAATCCAGAAGACCACTCCCGAAGTACAAAGAATTCAAGCCACTGCACCGGGACAATCAAGAGAGAAGGGCGCCAACCCAAGTAAACCATGTGGTCGGGGAAGATGCATACATTCCCCTAAAGAAACCACTAGGACAAATTGTCATGGAGATCCAGGGGAAAGGCCTCTTAGTAGAACCCGACCAACGAAGGTTTCCCCCGGACAAGAGGAACCAAAAGGCTTATTGCGTACACCACAACTCCAGAGGACATGCAACGGACGGATGTAAAGATCTACGAGAGCAGATGGAAGACCTAGCACGAAACGGATATCTGAACAAATACATTGACCACGAAGTTATGACGACCAGACAAAGAGCATGTGGCCGCCAAATCAACTGAGAAAAGGGCAGTTTGTCCCCGAAACATGAATAAAAACTTTCTCTTTTCAAAAAAGTTCTCGTCCACTTTCGTAAAACATAAATAGAAAGACTTACTCAAAAAACCGGGGACAAACTTAGCGCCTAATACAAAAAGAAACGACCAAAGCACTAAGACTTGATCGGCTCGGGGCTGGACTTTGTTCCGCCGAGGCCATTCAGTTATTCGGCTCGGGGTTGGGTTACGTCCCACCGAGTCACGCATATTGGTCTGGGGACGGGACATTCCCCCAGAGCCAAATACCTTTTCAGCTCGGGGCTGGATTTCGTTCCGCCGAAGCTACTTGGTTATTCAGCTCGGGGTCGGGTTATATCCCACCGAGTCAGCCCTTCGGACTGGGGACGTAACATTCCCCCAGGTCCAAGTGCCTTCTTCAGCTCGGGGTCGGGTACATCCCACCGAGTCAGCTCTTCGGACCGGGGACGTAACATTCCCCCAGGTCCAGGTGCCTTCTTCAGCTCGGGGTCGGGTACGTCCCACCGAGTCAGCCCTTCGGACTGGGGACGTAACATTCCCCCAGGTCCAAGTGCCTTCTTCAGCTCGGGGTCGGGTACATCCCACCGAGTCAGCTCTTCGGACCGGGGACGTAACATTCCCCCAGGTCCAGGTGCCTTCTTCAGCTCGGGGTCGGGTTACGTCCCACCGAGTCAGCCCTTCGGACTGGGGACGTAACATTCCCCCAGGTCCAAGTGCCTTCTTCAGCTCGGGGTCGGGTTACGTCCCACCGAGTCAGCCCTTCGGACTAGGGACGTAACATTCCCCCAGGTCCAAGTGCCTTCTTCAGCTCGGGGTCGGGTACATCCCACCGAGTCAGCTCTTCGAACTGGGGACGTAACATTCCCCCAGGTCCAAATGCCTTTTTCAGCTCGGGGTCGGGTTACGTCCCACCGGGTCATGCTCATCGGACTGGGGACAGGACATTCCCCCAGGACCAAATATCTCTTTAGCTCGGGGTCCTCAGGGACATACTCGATGCATAGGATCCGTGGGAAGCATAGCACGGGGAGAGATGATACCCCTGTGGCGATTGCTTGCTCCAGTGTTACCGAACATAAGGAAGAATATGCCCTTAATGTATCGAGCACTCTTTGATCCTCATTTACCCGATGTAATGGATCCGTGGGAAGCATAGCACGGGGAGTGACAAGGCCCCCGTGACGATTGCTAGCTCCAGTGATACCGGACCTAAGGAGGGATATGCCCTTAGCGCCCCGGACACTCTTTGATCCATTCATCACTTGGATCCGTGAGAGGCACAGCACGGGGATGCGTTGAGCCCTTGTAGCGTGTGCCTACTCCAGCGTGGTAAGGAGGAGCCCTCACGAAACACACAGGCTCCCCAGTGGACCGACGTGTAGAGGATGTGCCCTTACCAATCAAACGCTCTTTTTGATCCAAATCTTGGTTCGCCGGGACACTGAATTGAAAGATTCAGAATTGTGTTTTGGAGGCCTCGGGCAGGACGCTGTTGTGAGGCATCTGTGCTGTTGTTTACATTTGTAAAATGTTTTCTTTTGGGACAAGTGCCGAGTCACCCCCACCTTTTTGGTCTTATTTTTCAAATTTTTGATTTTGTTTTTCACTGATCTGGCAAGGGGACGCCCGTGCCAGATTCGGTAGGGCTTCACAAGGTTGATTCAATTCCCTTCTGAGCAAGTCCCAAAGATTACCTGGCTCGGGGCTGGATTTCGTTCCGCCGAGGCCGCTTGTTCTTTCAGCTCGGGGTCGGGTTACGTCCCACCGAGTCAGCTCTTCGGACCGGGGACGTAACATTCCCCCAGGGCCAAGTATTCATCTCAGCTCGGGGTCGGGTCGTGTCCCCCGAGTCCGTCCTTTTGGTCTGGGGACGTAACATTCCCCCAGGGCCAAGTGTTCATCTCAGCTCGAGGTCGGGTCGTGTCCCACCGAGTCCGTCCTTTTGGTCTGGGGACGTAACATTCCCCCAGGACCAAATGTTCATCTCAGCTCGGGGTCGGGTCGTGTCCCACCGAGTCAGTCCTTTTGGTCTGGGGACGTAACATTCCCCCAGGACCAAATGTTCATCTCAAGCTCGGGGTCGGGTCGTGTCCCACCGAGTCAGTCCTTTTGGTCTGGGGACGTAACATTTCCCCCGGAGCCAAAGTGTTCATTTCAGCTCGGGGTCGGGTTACGTCCCACCGAGTCGGTCGTCGTCAGCATAAAGGCAAAGCATTGTCTCCACGGGTAGATATCGAGGATCCTCGTTGACTGAGCTCATGAAGATGGCAGGAATGACCAGATTTGCAACCGAGGCATTTTTCTCTGCAGTTCCTGAAGTGACCACCGACAGATTCATTGACACACCATCTTTTTTATAGTTCCCGGCATCAACTCGCAAACTCGTTGTTACCGAGAACTAGGGGACAGATGTTGATGGTGTTTTCCGGGCACTATGTCATTTAAGCAGCACGACAGGGGTAAAAGGGTAATTCCCTTATTGGTCCGGATCATTAATACCGACCCGACCACATGAGTCAGGGGCCGAGCACTTAAGATCGTTAACCCGACCACTTAAAGATTGGATGACCGGGCAATTATCAGGTCGACAGCAGCATTCTCAGTACAAAAGACTATTATGACCGACCACATGAAGACCGAGCATAGGGCAAGACAAGTTCGGGAAGATAAGGCATTCTATCCATACAAGATAAGATAATAAGTTATCCTACTTTCATGGGGTAAACTAGTAAGTCAATGTCCTAGTATGATAAAAGAAATAAATGTAGTTTTGATTAGGAATCCTTATGGGAAAAGGGAACAGTTTTGACTAGGAATCCTTATGGGAAACGAAATTGTTTCAACTAGGAAATTCTTGTACAAATAGGAATATGATTTCTACACTATTATAAATAGGAGGGCAGAGTATGTGTAAAAGGGCATCAAAAAATAAGGGATCTGAATCTTCAAGCTCTGACTTGTAGAAAACAAAAAGAGACCCGAAAAGAGTGTTTAAGTAATAAAAAGTACCATCCTGTTCTTGCCCGTGGACGTAGGTCGGATCCCAAAATCCACCGAACCACGTTAAATCTCCTTGTCGATTGGTGTGCTTATCTGTCTTTCGCTAAGTTTGCCTTTGGTCCCCCATAACCAAACAAATTCACAGTTGGAGGAGGATTTTCTCGGGAGTGATATTCCAATATTACCCTGAGACCAAAATCAGCCGTCAACAATTTTTATTATTTTTCAATTAAATTCAAGAAGTTGTTGCCAGTTACTACGGAAAAATCAGATTACCTATATTTGGTTGGTCATTTTTAATAAATTCATTAATTGTGTATTTCATACATATATGTTTATGGAAAATTAATATAAATAAGTTATGTTAGTTTATGTAATTAAATCATGTCATGACTAAACAAATATTCATTTAGGATTTGTTTATTAAATGAATCGAATCGAATTATGATATTATGATTCGTTTAATAAATGAATTGAATATGAATCCACCACAATTTGATTCGATTCGTTTAAGATTCGACACAAATTCGTTTCGTCGATTCGTTTTGCCACCCTTATTTCTCCATAAAGCCTCCATGATTAATTTGGATCCAATGTTGAACTAGATTTGTACTCAATTTTTATAATTTTCTATCAAACATGCATTAATAGTATTTAATGGTTAAGATTCAATTATATACTTCATATGTCCCATAAAGATAGGCTTGTTTTCCTTTTTCATATGTCCCAAATTATAGTCTGCTTTCTATTGTTAGAGTATAGTTGATTTCTTAGTTCTCTAATATATCCCAATTTAATGTGTATTGTTATCAACAAATATAAATTATCATAATTGTATTTGGAATAATAAGTAAAAGGGAAATTATGGGAACACAGAACCTGGGCGACGCCGTTTCTAGGCTCGCGGCACTAGTTGGGAAGTACGAAATAACATGGAGTCGCCACCCGGCGTGAACCGGGACAAAGATTTAAGGCCGCACTCACCCCTCGCAAGGGAAGACCTCAAACCGTTGGGTTCGGAATGGTCTCTTACTTATGTCACTTGTAATGAAAGGATTTATGTAATAATTTAACCAGGCTTAAATAACATTTACTTCCAAAAATATCATGCTTCTAGATTCATATGCATGCATCAACAAGTTCATCACAACATGCAACATCACATGGCAATCTCGTGAACATATTTCAATCATATGGTATGGAAAACTAAGAACAACCTAATCATGCTTGAGTACTATCTCATGAACATATTAACCAAATAATATGCTAACAACCTAATCATGCTTGAATACAATCCCAAGAACACATAGAATGGATAAATGCAGGGATACAAATAATATGGTTGGCTATATAACACAAGAAAGATCAACCAAGAGGCAATTATGCATGAATATGATAAGACAGGCTCAGTTCAGTGGGTGTGCGTTCGTGTAGCGTTCGTAAACGCGTTCGAACGGTAAACAGAAGGTTCGCGTTCGTATGGCGTTTGTTAACGCGTTCGAACGAAAATGAAACAGAATACTCACGTTCGTGTGGCGTTCGTGAACGCGTTCGAACAGAAATAAGACCTGATGCATGACAAGGCAAAATACATGCGCGTTCGAGTTGAGTTCGTAAACGCGTTCGAACGGGAACATACCTGATGCATAAAATGGGACGCAATACATAAACGACAAAATAAAGGGGCGCGGCGAAGTACTGCCGTAAATGTGGCCTTTTGGGGCTCTTGATCTCTCAAAGAGAGGACCTTTAGACCAACATACTAAGCCCATGGGCTCGACTGAATCATGCATACAACGAATTAAAAGCAATAATATTAAACATAGTGTGCCCGATTGAACGTATCTTGTATCCAACCGAACACACATCAACCGGCGCGGCAAAGCATCGTGGTAAAGGACTTTAGCCCCTCCCCATAGGGGATCTCACATCACACTTACTAAGCCCATGCACTCGATCGTATCATATGGGAATAAGCAACATACAGAATTTAAATGACGAGAAATAAATAAACCAAAGCAACGCAAAACAAGAGAAGGTTTCGTTTACTCAAGTGGTACGTGGAGTTGTGTCCCAAGTACAGACCGCACTACCGTCCATTCGGATTCGGCTACGGAATTTACGTCTGGGTTTCCATCATATATACCACAAGAGACGACACTCTTCCATTCATCCAATACCCACAACACACATCCATAAACGACTCTCATACGAATAAAATTCAATAATAAAAGAAACGAATATAAACTAATGAAAAAGTGCCCTCAGGTCTAACCTTTTACGTCGTCTCTCGAAAGCGCGTTACACGGCCGTCGGAAGGGGTAAAGCTCCGCAACTCTTCCGGTTCACTGGTTCACTGCTCTCGTTCGTTGTCTTACTGTTTTGGGTCGTCGTCCTCAGTCTTTTGCTGCTGTTTTGACTCCGATTCGCTGCCGCTGCTACTGTTTTGCTGTTGTATTTTAGTTACTGTTTTTGGGATGTTTTGGCTACTGTTTTGGGTGTTATTTTCGGTGGTGTTATGGTGTGGTTCGGGGGCTGTTTTATGTGTGTGTTAGGGCTGCTGTATGCGTGTTTTAGGGCTGTTTGGGATGTGTTTTTTTCGGTGAGGTAAAGGGGGTGTTCGGGATGTGTTTTGGTCAAGGCGATGGGGGTTCTTTGGGTTTGTGATCTTTTGTTATTGAGAGTGAGGGAGAGTTGTGTCTATGAGCTTGGGTGTTTCTTCTGTGAATGAGCTAGCTAGGGTTGAGAAGGTTGGTGAATGGCTTTTTTTATAGGCAAAGGGTTAGGCTTGACAAGGAAAGGGATTTGATTGGCTTGGATAAGGGAAGTCAAATATTGAGGGGGGACAAATCTTGGCTAGATAGGGAAGGTTGAATATTTAGTTTATGTTGATTAGGCATACAATATTTTAAGTTTGGGAATAATATATTGGTTGATTGATTTTAACTTGGTATGATTATATTTGATTGGTTTAGTTTAGGCATGCAATTTCTTTAATTTGTGTAAGTATTTTATTTAATTTGGTATGTGATTTTTAGATTTGATTTGATTTCACCATGTGTTAAATATGTGTTTTAAGTGGGCTTGGGCGTGTGGGCCAAGGTTTGGGCGAATTGGGCTTAATGTGAGGCTAGCAGCAAAGCCAGAATTACCGACACCGTTCGAACGCCTAATCGAACGCGGCACCAACGTCCGCAATCTGCCTGACGTTCGAACTAAGTAACGAACGCAGCACCAACGAAAACAGTGAACCTTGTTTATTCTGAATTCCCCTTCCGATGTCCGTTTTCCGTGACCTCCGTGACTTAAAAGGTAGTGTCTCCAAAATGAGACTCATCATAGGGACTTATGTGTAAAAATGCAGTGCCTACAGAAATGCTAAAAAGTGTCCTAAGGGCACTCATTAAGGATTCATTTTAGGAAAATTTTCATGGGAAAAATGAAAAAAAAAAATTAATGTTATGATAATGTTTTACACTTCCCCGAAAACTTTCCTAAAATTGATCTTTAATGAGTGTCCTTATGGCACTCGTTAACATGACCCTAAGTAAAATTAGGAGTATATTAGGAAACAAGTAAGTAAAATTTACTATAATAATTATATTAATTAAAGTTTCTTAATCTGTGTGAAAATGAAAGTAAACATATCTTTGTTGGACAGATGGAGTATAACTTCTTATTTAATAACTATCAATCAATAAAAAAAACAACACAAATTTAAGCTTAGCACAAAATCCAAGCCACCCACAATACTCCAAGTTTATATCTCAATATATTCATCTCCGGTACTTACAAAATTCACTACAAGAAAATTGTCTTTTAATGTCGCCAACCTTCGATGCTAAAAGAGGTCAATGTTAACGCTAAAATTTTTGGTACACATACGGGCCGACGGATCCTATCTTGATACGCATTTGATTGACGAGTGCATCGGTTCACACTCAACGAACATCTAGCAGTCAGAGGATCACATATGCTACTTCACTCGAGGAGATTCCTATTGAATGTGATGTGTGCTTCTAACTATTAGGAATCACTTGTGAGTCATTCAATATCCGCTCCAACAAATACCCACATGTCTATACGAGCTTCCTTTGCTCATGGTACATCGGGTTAAACCATATGAACTTCAATTCCAATATATGACATGTGCTAGTCTTCTAGGTTTTAGGAATTCGACCGCATTCCAAAACCAACGATTAGGAATATTTACTTTAAGAATAGTTTAAAATAGTACTATTATCCCAATGTCGGATCACTCAATGTCTAGTATTACTACATGACTAATTTATGGTCGATGTCATTCTTAACATATTTATATATCAATCTAATATGCATTATGACATAATAATTACCATTAACAAGGTTGAAATGAAAATGAGTTATTTTATTAATAATATATTATTCGGATTGGCGCTCCAAGCACCAACTCCAATAGCAAGTACATTGACGACGCTAAATTTCTGACATTTAGCGTCGCTATATAAATTCGACGCTAAATGTTGACGACTTTTCATATTTAACGTCGATAATTAGGTAGCAACACTAAATGTCTTAATTTTTTAATATAACTAAGTAATGTGTTTGGTGCTTGTTTTTAAATGACAATTTAGTTCATATATTTTGAGTTAAATATTCGTTTAATTTTTATATTTCGATAAATACTTCAAGTAGGGGTGAGTGAAATCGATTTCAGTTTCATCTGAAATCGAAACCTACTTTAAAATAATTTGATTTTAAAATTTTATAACCGGAACCTACTATATAAAATAGGATATTCTAACTATCGGTTCTAAGTTACCTTATTTTGATTAAGGGAAAAAAAGTGAAGTCGATGATGATAACGAGAATGTTACAAAATCCCAAAATTTGTATATGTTCAGCCATTAATTAAAATGATACCAACATAAGGTCGGGGGATATCTTGCTTATATAGCCATTTAAATTTGATATCGTACTTGAAAATCAATTATTTTTCATCGACCATTGACACCTTTTCAGTTTGTGTATTTCACGATTTGTTATGGACTCACAAGGATACCTAATCATAATGATTCATAAAGTAACCAAGTGCATAGTTCCAGTAAACAAAAATCAATTATGGTGGAAGTTGAAAGCCAATTACATGCTTTCTGTCCGTAAAATTGGTTTTATGCTTAGATTCCGGTTCTAAATATTGAAGAATTGGGACCTATCTATAAAAATATTGGTTCCTAAATATTTGGAATCGGAATCAACCCTAAAATAATCAGTTTCGGTTCCAAAACCAAATTTTTAACTTGGTTCATGCTTCGATTCCGGTTCTAAATATTGAAGAATTGCGACCTATAATATTGGTTCCTAAATATTTTTGGAATCGAAATTAACCCTAAAATAATCAATTTCGGTTACAAAACCAAATTTTTAACTTGGTTCCAAGCGATTCCGAGTAAACCCGGAATCGTTGTGTAGTACAAAATATTACAAATATTTATTGGTAATTGGGAAAATCCGAATTTGGCTTAATCTCGGCCCAGCAGACCCTTTCGGCAGACCCACACAGCAGACCCTGGAGAGCGGGGGCAGACACTGGTTCAGAACCTGAAGGCAGACCATGAAGGCAGACCCTGATGGCGATTCAGACCATGAACGAAGGTGAGCCTCTGACGATGATGCCCCTGACTCTGAAGCTGTCTGCCTCTGACCCTGACGTCAGCTGAAGGCGAGATGATCCTGGTGATGATAAAAGCGAGCCTCTGACGCGACTTTGTGCCTCTGCCTCTGACCGAACAATGTTTGAGACAGAACCGAACCACTGCTTCACTTTCCCGAGGCTTGTTGATACCAACAATCTCCTTAAAACAAATTTGTCCCCTACCGAAGGTGCAGTAGAACGTGAGACGTTTGTTTCCCAGGATGCAACGGAAAACGAACGAGCAAGGGCACCACCAAACTCGTATCCAACGAACCACAAAAGTGCTTGAACTCTTCCAAAAACCGAAAAACAAAGAAAACCCCGAAAAACAAAGAAAACCATGGGCAAAACCTTGAAAACGAAAGCTTATGAATTTTTCTTGTGTGTTGTCTCCAACCAAAACAAAATACACTGCCCTCTTTAAATAGTGGGAGACCTTACATTTGCTTGTAACCACCAAGTTAATTAGTATCATTAATTCAACTGTTATGGAACTTCAAAAGGCTTGGAAAAATAACACAATTTGGTCCGGCATTCGTGTACGCAGGACTTGCGGGTGCACACGAGTCAGGCCTGATCGGATTTGATTTGCACCCCTGCGCGTGCACGTAGAGAGAGCCTCTATCATTATAACTCTTACTCTTCTACATATGAACAATCATATATAAACACAACTTCTCTCTATTAGCTTTCCCATGTGGGACAATCACACTTCTCTTTATTTTCCAACACCAATGGGTGACCTTTGAGCAACAATTTATCATTCACCCAAGCACCATTTTAAGCATATAAATATACTATTTCGAACTACTCACGGAGGAGTATCCGAATCATTCAATAACAACCACTAACACGAAGTGGACCATGCTTAAAATTGTGTCTCAAAATGCTTACTCATAAGCATTTTCCAACACGTTGTTTATCCCTAACTCCAAAACACATGCGAAGTGTCTTATTATTACTATAAAAATTCAAAAAAAAAAAAAGAAAACTTTTAATGAAAGTAGAATTAACTAAACGAGTGTCTTGGGACATTTCTCAAAATATAGGAACAATAAACAGGAGTTTACCCCAAATTTAAATTAGTGGGGAGGCAGTACTCTTAAATCTGCTAATCATTATCAGCTAATGCCTTCAAACTCATAATGCAAAGAAATAAATCTCAGTCAGGTGCTGAAGACCCTCCAATCAACAATCAAGTCAGATTAAAAGGCCTTCAACATAATAGACTCAACAATAGCAACAACAGAGAACCCAATCAAGAATATGAAGATTTTAATAAACATGATGTGCTTTATATGCAGATCTTCAAAGGCAGAACTTGACAGCAGATGAAGATGAAGATGATTCTTAAAAGGAAACACTGTGCTGGAAAAGGCCGCTGCTCGCATGGATTATCAAGTTTCTCAGCTGCATTGCAACCTGGTAGCTATTTTCAATTGCTGGGGAAGTGATAATATTGCTAATACAGTACCCCACTTGGCTTGTGAATCTGTGGAGACATGGTAATGGAACTTGAGTATTTGTTGTAAAATCCGGAAGACAAGTACGTTCTTTCAGATGACTTGGCCTGTCAGGAAATCTTGTTTTCAATGCCTGACAATCCATTGATATTTTTCAAGAAGAACAAGAAATGAATCTCAGACAACTTCAACATTGGTATAAATAAAATGCACACGAGCAACAAGGAGCAACTATTAATATAACAATTGAAAGTATTCTTACATATTATACAATGCCATATTTGTAGGATAACCCATAATTGGGAAACAGAATAACTGGAACAGGGTACCTAGTAGTGATATCTGATATTATCGAACCCTTTTTAGCATCAGCACTCTTTCCTAGAATCCGATAATGCTAGTATCGAATTGACAAATACGATTAGAACTAACCCGGTATTCACTCACAGAAGATGCATACAAGTACTTGTAAACAATGGCATCTGGTAAAATGCAGCATCCTACCTTCTACAGTTGATAAATACAGAAGTGATAATAATATCGGAGCTATCTAAGAGCGACTTAACATGATACCTCACTATGTAAACTGGGTTCCAAATGGAGGTGAAATAGCTTAACTATTCTGTTAAAAACATTGTTGAAATCCAGGGAAAGAGAGTGGAAAGAGAATTTGTCAGTCTCTAGGACGAGCCAACCATAGAGAGCTTAGTGCCCGGAGCCGTGAAGTGTAATCATTTATGACTAGCAGAGCACGGGCAGCTTGACGAGTGGTTAAAATCCGATGCATCTGTTGAAGAGTTTGCTGCCTCAGAAGGTCAGCCTGAAAGAGAAACCTCTAGTTATTTTTAAGATAACGACAATAATTTCCAGTAGACATGAGACGTTGAGTTTACCTGGTGGATAAAATTTTCTAACGTGGCAAGCTTGCCCATTGCTATTGCCATTTGGCCCATGTAGTCGGCAACATTCCCAGGACCAGTAGGGCCAAGAGAAGAAGTTGAAAGTGTGTCTACAAGAGATTGTTGTAGAGCTTCCATTCCTTGGGATAAGGCATCTTCAGCCTGTTGGGACGACTGTTGTAGGTTACAAATACCAATCAACTGTTGATCTGTCAAAGGTTCCAAATGGTTCCCAATTATCTGAAATTTCAAATGGGAAAAAGATAGGATGTGAATTTATTTCAACTTATTCCTAGACAATCAAAAATTCAATGGCGGATAAAGCTCAAAATATCAAACAGTTAAATCACCTTGGGAAGTTCAGATGAACGAAATCCGCCCAACCACATGAAACACCTCTCAGCAGGTGTTTGCCACATGCCAGAAAGCATGTGAAACACATCAGCCTTTGTGCCGATGCCTTTTAGCTGGAATAATTCTTCATAATGTGCCATCACAGCATCAACAAGATGGCGCAATTCATTATCACCCATATTAGAGTTTAAAGCTGATCTTAGGTCACTGATCATCCTTTGATGTTCATCAAGCCAGCGTGCATAGTCCATATCAAATGCCAATGCTCCTGAAAGTAAAGCGCAATTACAAGATAAGGAAATTTGTATTGAAAGGAAATAAGCATCTACAGGCTCCCAAAAGGCAACAAACACCATAAAAGGACATAAGTAAATAGAAGATTAATCCCATTAGTCCAAACAAGTCAAAAATAAAGGATTTGCTGATCATAGATCGCAATAATCATTGCTGTTCTCTAAAAATGACATCCATAGGCTTAATGCTCAAATACTTTGTAGTAGGGTTCCACGCAATTTAGAAAGCTAAGTATATTTTAGAAAAGTGCAATTTTACACACCATCATCAACGTTTGCACCCTGCATGTAATTGTCAGACAATTGTTTGCATATCTAAATATTGTTCATTTCTATAATCTTGGACCAAGAAATAGAATCAACTACTAATTTATTTGTGTAATCTCTGGCAGAGCCAGTCATGAGGTTTGGGTGGCCCAAGGCAAACACCTGAAAATGGTGACCCTCACTTAGGTCAAAGTTATTAATTTACAGCATCTAATAAAATTTAGGGTTATTTACGTTTTACTACTAAAGTTATGATCAAATAACAATTGGGTACTATGAATATTAACATATTACATTTTACTACTAAACTTATAAAAATTTAACATTTTACTACTTTTCCATCCAAACCGTCAGTTGACCTTTAAAAAGACTGTTTTATCCTCCAAATAAAACAAAAGTGAAAATTATAATTATACCCTTTAAAAAACATATCTAAATCTTTTATATAACACTAAAAGAAATACAATCAACAATCACATTTATAAAAATACTTCAATCTCTAAATTATCCATATAATCCAATAAAATAAAGAATTTAATTTACCAAATAATTTAATAATTAAAATTCTCATAATAACCAAAATACTTTAAAGTATAACAATAAAAGAGATATACTCAAAAATCATTATTTCCAATATTCAGCCGTACGATTACCACCGTTGATTATAATATTTATAATTTATAATAATGTGTGTGTTAAGACTCTTTTATCCTTAGGATGTCAATATGATCAGTGGCGGAGCCACAGTGTGCCCAGTGGGGGCAGTTGCCCCCACTGGACACACTAATTTTTTTTTTTTTTTTTATAAATTATATATATATATATATATATATATATATATTAAAAAATATAAATAATTAAACAACACCTATAAATATATTATTTATTAATTTTTTGAATTGTATTTTTTAATATAATATGTAGGCCCAAGCCCAAATTATTTCTTAAACATATCTAAAATAATTATATTTAATTTGTATGTGTATAATTAATTGACTAATTTTCATTTTAAATTCACTCATTTATGTGTTTTTCCATTTGCAAAAGAATAGAGATTTCATTATATTTAAATAAAAATAAAAATAACTATGTTTATACTTAGGTTTGATTTTAGTATATAATATACTACATAAACTTAAAATACATAATTTTAAAAATAAATTTTTACTTAAATATTTAGGGTAAATTGGTATTTTTAGAAATTATGAATAAAAATATAATATGAAAATTTTGAGTTAATTTATAAGTTTAGAAATTAGGAATTATTTCATAATTTTCAAAAATATAGGAATCATCTTGTAATTTCAAAAAATATGTATGAATTCATTATATATTATTTTGGTAAGAAAAAATTTTGCCCCCGCTGACTGTAATTTCTGGATACGCCACTGAATATGATGTCATGGTCAACTAACGGTCAACTAACGATTTGGATGGAAAAGTAGTAAAATGTTAAATTTTTATAAGTTTAGTAGTAAAATGTAATATGTTAATATTCATAGTACCCAATTGTTATTTGATCATAACTTTAGTAGTGAAACGTAAATAACCCTAAAATTAAGGGCCTAAAAATTTTATCTCGTTTTTGTTTTGGTTACTAAAAGGGCAAATAATGAAGACTGGGTAAATATATGAGATGTGTTACTCTGATCTATGGCACAACATATCATACTACACGTTCAGCGTTTAGTTGTTTGGTTGTAGGAAGATATATCCTTCCAACAACAGTATGAAATTCCTTACCATTTCCGGTCACCGAACGACCAGGATCCCCTGAAACTCCATTTGCAATAAAAATACCCTACATGCATCAAACATAACAAGGGATAAGAAAGAGCTCAGCTGCACCAAAAACAACTACTTCCAAGTCCACTGAAAAGAGAGAAATGAAGAAAGTGAAAACTCCCCGTCCCCAAGCTGTGGCCTTGAATCAGTAATAAATCACGTACCTGCTGGCGTGCTCTTTGAAGCTCCTGCTCTAGTTGTGCAAGCCGGACACGACTATTCTCGAGTTGCTGGACATATGCCTATCCAAAACCAAACGCAATAAGTTCAAGTATGCTTCATTTGTTGACTAAAGGCATTTTCAATCCAAACATTTGAGGAGGCGGATAGTAATGCTAATTCAGATTCACAGGAATTAACTAGCAACCTATAAATAAACCCGAAGTTTCGATATAATGGTGCGCAAACAAGAACCAGGAGAAAAAGAACCCTAAATATAACAGCACTATTCGGAAAAGAACTTAGAGAGCAAGCAATTCCTAATCCCATAATAAAGCAACCCAGCAACAATGTTTTTAACCTTTTCAGCACTTAAATGCAAGTTGACATTTCCACTATAGGACATTGCCTTATACTACCTTAACAGGCAAGTAACCAACAGAACAGAGCATCCCAATTTAGTTAAGAAGAGGACTAACTAGCAAGAGAACGTAGTAATTTAGTGTAGCAGCTGCCAAGATCGTCAATTAGCCACTGATCAGGTACAGGCATCCCAATTGATAAGGTAACATAAAGAATGATATGTTCAAGAAAAACACAATGCAATGTTTAAAGGTGATGCATGCAGCAACCACTGGATAAGGTCAAAAACTGAATATTCATCTGAAGAAAAACACAAAACTGCTACAAGCTCCAGAAAGCAACGATCCTAAAATGGTGTCATATATTCGTGTTATTCATGTGAGAAGAAATTGAAACTAACAGAAACAACTTTACTTTCTTCCTAAGTCGACTCTTTCTTGCAGCTTCTCGATTCTGAGCCAGCCTGCGAAGTGTCTGCAAATTTTAGCACAACACCTTTGAATTAGACTTCAAATATAAAGTTGATCTTTTAACAACACCCACTAATGATGCATCATGTCTCATGTCAAAAACCTTTTGGTCACCAGGTTTTATCCTGGACTGATCTATTGAATCCATGACTACAGGTGCTCCGTGTCGAACTCCATTAATCTACAAAAGCGTCCAAAAACGAAAATAAATCTTTTTCCCCCACAGAGACAACTTGAAACAAATACATTATTAGCACAACAGTGCGGACGTAGATAAATAAATTAGTACGAAATCCTGGTCACATTTCATATGCTTTAATTTCCCACCAGCTAATTCAATGGAATTTAATAATATGATATCTTAGCTGAATTTTCTTCACTTTAGATAGAAAATAACCATCATCACGCGACAGAAATCAAATTATACTACAAAATCTACAAAATGTTTAATGGTACCGCAATGCAAATTCACAGTAGATTCTCAAATATCAAGATGACCCACAATCAAGTCCAAAGATTTCCATTACACATAAACTACAGAAAGAAGAAAACATAGAATTTACAGAAAACAAAGCAATATAGACATATACAAAGAATGAAATCAAGACAGAGACAAAGCTACCTGGTTTTTATCATCTGTATCAACATCTGTACTAGTGTCAGTCTGCTGACTGTTATCAGCCATACCTGACTCAACCCAGTTCTCAATATGCCCATTTCCCAACGTGGCACCAATCATTGTCCCGTTCTGGTACATGAATTTCCCTGTATCCAAACAACCCCCGTTCCCTGCCCTTGGCCCAGCCCCTGTAGTAGCACTACCAATGCTCTATGCCCAAAAAAAAAAAAAACACAAACACCATATAGCATATAGCATATAGCATCATTCAATCAAATAAACAAAAAGAAAATGTTATGTGGGCAGATAAGTACCGAGCTCAAGGTATTGTAGTGCAAGTTATTTGAAACAACAGAGCCACTGCTGGATTTTAAACTGAACATAGAGCCTACAAGCAAACATAAGCAAGGGGAAAAATAGTTTTTAAAAAAAAACTCAACTTATATCATATATGTATATTGAGAGAAACAGAGAGTAAAGAGAAAGAATACTTGGGCTTAAATCAACAGCATCGTCGTGAAAATGTTGGTGTTCAAGCTCTCCAAGATCCGCAAAACCCGTCTGGTTACGGCTGCTTTCATCTATTCCTCTGTTTTTTTATTCACTCGAACAAAATGAGACACAGTAATATTAAGATAAAATGGAAAGCTTAAAAAACATAACACAACTCATTCACATTATATTCAAAGCCATGCACTTGGTCACTAACAAAATAAACAAAAAAAAAAAAAAAAAAAGACAGAAAGGAAGAAACCAAGTGATCATTTTCATACCGGAGAAAGAATGAAGAGTGGCAAAATATGTCAGTGTTAGTGGGAGGTGGCTTGAAGCTTTGCATAACTAAAAAAGCACTTTGAACTTTCAGGTGGGTGGTGGGTACTGCCTTTTTCTTTTTCTTTTTTTTGGCTGAAGTAAAAGTTGTTGATGGAGAGGAAACGGACGTCAGAGAAGAAAATCTTGAAGCATCTTTTTATTGAAGAAGATATCGGATGAGTAAGTACGGCTAGTTTCTTTATTAGTGTATTATTTTGATATAAAAAAACTGTCAGCCTTTTTATTATTGCCTTGGGATTTTAGCTTCCCAATACTACTCCCCCACCCTCCATTTCTGCTCAGTCTCTTTTTACAGAGCGTTTGCTTCACTCTCTTAGCTCATCTATATCTATATATATATATTCATATGTTAATTTTAGGAAGTAAGATTTAAATTTGGATAAGATAATTTGACAGCGGGTTTTCACTGTTTCCAAACAAATAAATAACGCATGATATTTAATCCTAGATTTTAATGTATGAAATTTCGAATAAGGAGAAATACTAGCATATAGCGTATTTCATTTACACTTTATGGAAAATTTATGAAGGTCAATTTAGAGTTGGAAATCACTCACGAGAATGTAACAAGTTGATTTTTAAACATCTTAATAGAGATTGTTAGTTGAATTCGAGTCTTGTATTATCGTATTTATGTCTTAACAAATATAATTTGTTTAATAATTATGTCAAAATTTCTAAATACATATATGATTCATTTAATAATTGGGTCGACACAACAAGACATAATTACCCGATTAATAAACAGGTCAATTTTTAATTTTACACAATTGCCAATCGTGTCATTTTATGTCAATCCTAAATTAAATTTTTTTTGTTGTTGTTGTTGTATCTGTATCGTGTAATTGTGTCTAGATCCATATTGCCCTCCTTAGATCAATTGCCTAAATCAATGAAAATTTTAAGACTAGCTTTTATTTCTTCATTTTTATTTTCATTTTCTTCCTCCTCCTTCCCATTCTTTTTCTTCCTCCATTTCCCTTCTCCTTTCTTCCTCCATTTCCCTTCTCCTTTCTTCCTTCTTCCTTTCCTTCCCTCTTCTTCTTTCTTCTCTTTTTTCACCAAAAAATGGTTTCCTTTTTTTTTTTTGTTTTTTTTTTTGTGGTTTTATTATTCGTACAAAGATTGGATTTTACAATCATACGTAATGGTAAAATCCAATCTTTGTACGAATAATGATTTCTTTTTTGTCAGGTAAAAGATCTATATGAGATAAATAGGTAGATCATGAAGGATGCGAGGTGGAGTCATACGATTCTTTCGGACGTCTGAATGGTCTAATAAATTTATTATATAAGCTGATATAAAAGTTTTATATTCAATTTATGTATTATGTTTCTCCACCTTTAGTTAGGAATCTATATTTATCTACACTGTATCGAAGGAGTCCAAATCTTTTGTCTCATCAATTGTGCTTCATTTCGTGTTCCACCAATTAAATTTGGACAACTAATATCTCTCATTAAATGAGAAAACAATTTGATTGGTGGAGTGTTAAAGTCAGAGTTCTCTCATTTAATGAGAGATATTAATTATCCAAATTTGATTGGTGGAGCACGAAGTAGAGCACAATTGATGGGACATGAGATTTGGACTCGTATTGAAGAGTGTATTTTTTTCTCTGCCAGTGTCGATTAGGGAAACACAATGTTTATATTATCATACTTCGTCTTAATTAGGTTTTTGTGTTTTAGATATTTTAAGTGTTATATTCGAACTGAAATGATGATATATTTATATCTTTTATCATATTATTAAGTAATAAAATTTTCAATAATCTTTTAAAAAAAAAATTGAAAATTGTAAGGTACACTATAATCAATGACAAAAGGAGTGAGTGAGACATTGATTGTTTTTCAGGCGTGCTCTCAAATAATATAGTGACGTTTTATGAAATGTCAATGCTACTATATATAAATTTGTTAAGAGATATAAATTCAAACAGTTCTTTTGTCTTTAGGTCGCATAATCAAGGCAATGAAATCGACAATGTTCAAATACTAAATTATTTTGTTATTTTGTAAGACATGTATCATCAATAAAATAAAGTCTTCAAGGGACGCAGCCCAGCAGTTTGAGTTTGGGATTTTATCTTCAAAGTCTCGGATTCAAATCCTGGATAGTATTCTTATAAGAGTTTGAGACATCACCGATTTATCCACGTACCAATTGATGATGTTGGATTTCCCGGTATTCCAAAAAAAGATATCATGAATAAAATAAAAATAAGAAATGAGCCAATTTTGTTTTCCGTTTTAAGTATGGCGTTTGTGCTTTGGTATAATCAGCAAATTTTTCAATCCTCCAGCACTAGTAAGTTAATGACTGCTTATTTTGAGGTGTTTATTTCCACACTTGTATATATATATTTTTTTTTTAAAAAAATATAGTGATGATGTTGATATTTTAGAAGGATGTTGACCACCTAACGCTAACTCCAATATTTAGATGACTATCGGCGAGTTCTTAAAAATAAACATACACACTGTTTGTTTGTTTTCTTATAATTTGAAATATATATAATAAAGGAGAATGGTATTGGAGAAAAGAGAGTGTATCCAACGGTTCTATTTATGTGGCTTAATTGACAGCTCAGATCATTTCATTGGTAATTGGAGGAAAAAGAGTGAATTGATTGATGGAAATTGTTAAAAATTTTCAAATTTTCAAATTAAACAATAGAAAGTTAAAATAAAATCATTTAATTTTGTAACACTGTGTCGTAGGCGCGGGCAAATACGGTAACACCATGCCGTAGGCACGGGCATCATTTAATTAAAAAATAAAATCATTTAATTTTTTAACACTGTGTCGTAAGCACGAGCAAATACTGTAACACCGTGCCATAGGCATAGGCAAAAACTAGTTTACTTATATAACATATAATAACAAATATGGATGGAATGAGAACGAGAAAATACATCATACCATTATAAAAAATTCATTATAGGATGCTATCAAAACTCCATTCCAAGTCATTAACATATTGACTTTATGATATGAATAATACTTGCAAATAGATAAATTGATATCATAACCTTTTGAAAGTTTTTATTAAGACTCCCTTAAAATTTACTCTTATCGTAATTTTCATCACAAAATTAAGAAATATATTTATATTAAGAAACATATATAATCTATTTATGGTGCGAACCTTGCTAGACCGAATCCTAAGAAACCCGAAGTCATTGCACATGTCCAAGAACTTTGATCTTTGATTTTGTAAGGACATCATCCCTTCCAAGATCAACAAGCAATCCCAAGAAAACTTTTTTTTTGGAATCGTTGGAAACCCCTTGCCACCAAACCACCCCTTACGGGCTTAAGCGAAGCAGGTAAAATCTCCGGCTGTCCCAGGTTCTTACAAGAAACACACTCTCTGAATTCGAACTTAAGACTTCAATGTAAGATCCAAAGCCTTATACCACCAAACCATGCCTCTTGGGACGCAACCCTAAAGAGGTTCTATGACCAGTGTAGAGTATGGTTGAAATCCTCAATGAATAGTGAGGCTATTGGATTCATTATAAATAGGGAAAATACAACAGGCAGATCCTATATAATAGGAAACAAATTAATCACATAATATTCAAAACCTATAAACTAGGAAAGGAAAGATATGTACAATCATTTAGAATCAATGATAGAAGTGGAAGAGGATTCTTCCTTATCACCCCCCTTCAAGCTGAGCGTGGGAAACGGAATCACGTGAAGTTTGTTACGAAAAAGGAGAAATTGAGACTTGGTGACTCCCTTGGTGAATGAATCAGCGAGTTGAAGATTGGAGGGAACATAGGCAACTTTTAGCGAACCATTGGCAATTAATTCACGAACAAAATGGTAGTCAATCGCAATATGTTTAGAGCGAGGTCGAGTGACAGGATTGACTGCCATAAAAATAGCACTCTTGTTGTCGCATAAGATTTGCGGAGGGGAAGGCATTGGACGATGTAGGTCACGGAGTAGTTGAACAATCCAAGCAACCTCGGCTGTAGCAACAGCTAAGGATCTATACTCAGCTTCGGCACTGGATCGTGAAACAGTAGATTGTTTCTTGGAGCACCAAGAAACAAGATTGGCACCTAAGAAGATAACATATCCAGTGGTAGAACGCCGTGTATCAGGACATCCTGCCCAATCGGCATCAGAATATGCAAGTAACTCCCGGGTGGAGGTGCGGTGAAGTTGGAGACCATGATGTACCGTGCCTTTAACATAACGCAAGATGCGTTTGAGTGCACGAAAATGATCTTCAGTTGGAGCATGCATGTACTGGCAAATGGAATTGACACTAAATGAGAGTTCAGGCCGAGTAATTGTCAAGTACTGTAGGGCTCCAGCAATAGACCGAAAAAGGGTAGGATCCGAGAAGGGCTGCCCTTCAGTGGAGAGATGGTGACCAACGACAAAGGGAGTGGTAATGGGTTTGGCCTCGACCATGGCAGCACGTTGTAGTAAGTCAAGAGCATACTTGGTTTGGCTAAGAAATAAGCCTTGGGAATTAGAGTGAACCTCGACACCAAGAAAATAGTGGAGGGAACCCAAATCTTTCATAGCAAATTCGGTTGACAATCGGTTAATAAGAGTCTTCATCAAAGTCGGATTGCTGCCAGTAAGCACCATGTCATCAACATAGAGTAAGAGATAGACCGTGCCTGCCGTGGTGTGATGAACAAATAGAGAAGAGTCAGCCTGACTGAGTAGAAAACCAATTTGCACCAAAAAGGAGCTGAAGCGTTGGAACCAAGCACGAGGGGCTTGTTTCAGTCTATAAAGAGCACGCTTTAAACGACATACATGGTGAGGAAATTTTGGATCAATGTAGCCAGATGGTTGATCCATGTAAACTTCTTCAAAAATATGACCATGGAGAAAGGCATTCTTAACATCTAATTGATGTAAGGGCCATCCAGAAGTAACCGCAAGAGATAGAATGATCCGAACAGTAGCAGGGCGTACCACAGGGCTGAATGTATCTTCAAAATCAAGGCCATGTACCTGAGAGTAGCCCTTGGCCACAAGGCGGGCCTTATGGCGTTCAATGGAACCATCAGCATGAAGTTTGGTCTTAAATATCCAACGACAACCAACCACATTGTGATGTCGAGGTCGAGGTAAAAGATCCCAAGTATCATTTTCCTTCAAAGCTTGGATTTCATCATCCATTGCCGAGAGCCATTCAGGGTGTTTAGCAGCAGAATTGAAACCTCGCGGTTCTTTTATGGCAAGTAGGACCTGTAAAAACTGAGAGGAAGGTGAGATATGTAACATAGTATAAGCCTTAGGTTTAGATATACCAGCTTTGCCTCGAGTAATCATGGAGTGAGTGTTGGTAGTAGTTGTCGATATGGAGACAGGTGGTGTGGCCGGATTATGAGAAGAGACAGGAAACAGTGTAGGAGGTGTCTGAGGGAAGGATTCATCAGGATCGTCAGTACAGGGCAAACAAGGTGAAACCAAAGTAGGGTTAGAAAATGTCAACACATTCGGAGTAGCCGGAGGCATAGTGTGGTTAGGCTCCAATAAATCAGAAAAGGTAATATAAGGTGCTGAGTTGGGAAGTTGTTGTAGATTATCACCGGCATAAGGAAAAACAGATTCATAAAATTGAACATGCCGAGAGATATATATGCGTTGTGTCGTGCGGTCAAGACAACGAAATCCTTTGTGAACGGGACTAAAACCTAAAAAGACACATGGTGAAGATTTGGGAGATAGTTTGTTAGGAGCATAATCTCGCAAGTAAGGAAAGCATAAACATCCGAAAGTGCGAAGTATAGAGTAATCGGGTTGTTTACCAAACAGGAGTGCATACGGAGTTTTGCCATCAAGAGTTTGTGAGGGGAGTCGGTTGATGAGATAAACAGCTGTGGAGAAAGCCTCAACCCAAAGAGGCAATGGAACCCGAGCATGAAACATAATTGTGAGACCCGTTTCAGTAACATGACGGTGTTTACGTTCAGCAATCCCATTTTGACTCGGTGTATAAGGACAAGCAATGCGTAACATAATACCACAAGATGTGAGGTGGGAGCGAAATTTAGTGTTTGTAAATTCAGTTCCACCATCACATTGAAAGGACTTAATTTTAGAGGAAAATTGTGTCTCAATGTAGCGCTGAAAATTGACAAATGTATCAAAAAAATCATGATTTGTGTTTTAAAGGAAAACCAACTGAATCGGTATAATCATCAATTAACACAACATAATATCGAAAACCAGTGGTGGAGGAAACAGGTGACGGGCCCCATAAATCACAGTGTAAGCGATCAAAAGGTAAAAGACAACGTTTATTAGTAAGAGAAAAAGGTAAACGATGGCTCTTGCCAAGGTTACAACCAACACATAAACTTGAGTCTAAACCCATCAATTTATTACTAAAGGAAATAATGCCAGACTTATTAAGAGACTCAACAGTACGAAAATTAGGGTGGCCGAGCCGTGCATGCCACAAGTGGATAGAGGCACGCAGTTTATTGGAAGAGACGACAGAAGTAAAGGCATGATGAGGTCGATCAAGCACGTACAAACCATTCTCACATTTGCCGACCCCCAGCACTACTCTTGTGACCCGATCCTGTATGGTAAAGCCAGAAGGAGAAAACGTTACACAACAATTATTATCCTTGGTAAGTTGACTTATGGAAATAAGATTTTTCTTTATGCCAGGAACAACTAAAACATTGGATAAAAGGAGTGAGCTTTTGGGAATAAGAGTAGAGATGGAACCAATGTGAGAAATAGATAGAGACTGACCATTACCAACCATCACCCGTTCATTACCAGAGTACACAGCAGGAACATCCACACCCTCGGAATCATGTGTCATGTGAGAGGTTGCACCAGAGTCCGGATACCATTCAGAGTCATTAGAGTCCGGAATCGAACAAGCAGCAAAAGCCTCAGCAAGATTAGCAGACTGCTTTTTCTTGAGATTAAGAAAAGTCCAGCAGCGTTTAGCCAAGTGCCCTTCTCTGTCGCATAGTTGACAGTGAACGGGGAGGAGGTGGATGATTTTGGGGCTGAGGAAGGTTTGGGCTTCCCTTTCTTGATGTGGCGTGGTCTGATGGAGGAGTTATGCTGAGCATAGAATGCAGAGTGGGTAGATTGGTGAGACACCGATCTCTCAAAAATCTCATGGCTCAATGCTTTCGGAACAATATCTGCAAAAGAAGGTAACGGAAACTGAGCAAGCATTGTAGTAGAGAAGATTTTATAATCGGGACCTAAGGCTCGCAAGAACCAGTGGACTTTGTCCAGGTCGTCAATGGGCCGACCAATCGCTGCTAGTTGATCACAGATTCCTTTGAAGAGTCGAGAGAATTCGGCGACAGATTTCGAGCCTCGCTGCATGAGTTGAAGCTCATCTTTAGTTGAAGCTCTCGAGTCTTGGATCGGTGAGAGAATGAGGCTTCAAGAGTGGTCCAGGCCTCATGAGCGTGACTTAAACCAAGTACTTCACTCATAGACTCCTCTGTAAGAGAAGAATATAGAAGACTGAGGAGAGTCTGATCTGTATTGAGCCAAGATGTGTAGTCGGGATTCACCACCATGGCGCCATCAGAGCCCGTAACCTTCGAAGAAGGAGCCCGTACACTGCCATCCAGAAATCCAAAGAGATCTTGGCTGGTCAACAGAGGAATGAACTGATTTCTCCATAGCAAATAATTAGAGGAGGTCAGTTTGATGGTGAGCATATGTACCATCGTGTTCAGCGGAAGTGTAGATGATGAGGACGAAGCAGCCATTGAAAGGATCAAAGAGTATGATACCATAAAGGGTTCTATGACCAGTGTAGAGTATGGTTGAAATCCTCAATGAATAGTGAGGCTATTGGATTCATTATAAATAGGGAAAATACAACAGGCAGATCCTATATAATAGGAAACAAATTAATCACATAATATTCAAAACCTATAAACTACTAGGAAAGGAAAGATATGGACAATCATTTAGAATCAATGATAGAAGTGGAAGAGGATTCTTCCTTATCAAACCCCAATAAAACCCGTTCCTTGAAAACACAAGTGTATCCCAAAGAGACCTTGTCGGCTAGTTGGATGGCAAAAAGAGAGCCATATTTTTTATAAGTCTTGTTCCTAATAACACTTAAGAGAATATTAATCATCTCAGCCAAATAATTTTTTTCATTTCAATAATCCATCATTCTCTCCATTACGAAATAACGCCAATGTGACATTTAAATATAAGAAAATAAAATATCACAATACAATTGAATTACCCAAGTCTTATTCTAACCTAATAAAAGCCTTAAGCATATTTAAATTATCTAAACTAAGTCCAATTAGAAGAATTTTAAAAATGACATGTAATTACATTAAAATGAAGCTCATTACACATATTAGGCTTTTTACAAATGAAAATTAACTAATTAACACAAAGTCCAATTAGATCATACCATATGCCACTCGAAATAAACCCAACAGAGTCTTGAATTGTGCCAATTTGAAGATGCTGAAGAAGCCCAATACGAATTACATCATTCTCTCTTCCTTCAATATGATTCGTCCTCGAATCACAATCATTGCAAATCTGAAATGATATGAAACATCAAAAAATAAAAGTGAATTAGCACAAATCCTAAATTTGGGCTAATTTCATCGGCTTAAAGAGATTAATGTGTAGTAAATCATCAACCCTCAATTATCGACCAAACTCATCATTATCAAGGAGTCCTAATGTCATTAAAATAGCAACATTACAATCTTATCATTTCTTTGAAATTCACGCCAAAATAGCCCCTTTTTTAAAGCTTTATATCAACTTATCCACTAACAATCCTTATGCAACCAAACCAAATTCAACAAAAAATGTGATTTTTTTTCTTTACTCTTTTTTTAGGAACACGTCATAAACAAACAACCCATTAAATCACCTCCCTAATTTCGGCCATCGTAATTTAGAAAGGTAAGGAGCCAAATCTAACTTGATATAAGGTAATCAAATATGACGAAATAAAAAGAAAAAGAAACAAATCCGATGAGATTAAGGAAAGAAAATAAATTCTTGTGAAATTAAGGAAAGAAAATAAAATTTGACGGAACTAAAGGAAAAGAAAATCAAAAATGGTGGGATTAAGAAAATAAAATAAAAATATGGCGGAATTAAGGAAATAAAATAAAATCTTATGTTTATTATGGAAACGAAATTGACTATATTATAGGAAATAAATCTGACATATAATGGAAACGCAATTGACTTTATGATGGAAGGGGTAAACCAGACTATATTATGGAAGCATAATTGACACTATTATGGAACGTTACTCTATTATGAAAAGGATAAATCTGACTCTTATATGAAAGCTAAATCTGACTCGATTATGGAAAAACAAAAGATGACTATATTGTGGAAATGAAATATCACTCGATTATGGGAAATTACATATGACTCTATTATGGAAAATTATATATGACTCTATTATGGAAATTAGATATGACATATTTAACGTGATTAATGACATTTTCCTCTTATTTTTTCCTAATGTCTTTGTTTTAATTTTTTTCAGAGAACTTACATAACATAAACTTAAAAAAGACTAACAAAATTTTCAACCCTAAAACATTAGTGCATTAAGGTATAAAGTTTTGGTTATTCTTTGACTCAAGAAATACTGAAAACAATGATGGAATTATAAATTTATGTATAAAGTTCGTGTTAATTATTCTACGCATTATATCATAATTAATATGTCTTACCCTATCATGTCATACATTTTGTGACTTAATAATATAAGCGGAATATGTAGCTTTAATATTATTAATAGCATTGTGTTGGTTGACAATCATTATATTAAATTTGAAAATGCCCTCAGTGAGGTATCATTTTTCTACATAAACATCGTTTTTAGTAAGGACAAAATTGTCAGAAACAAAAACTAACCTGAAGCCATTCTTGTTGAGAATGGATCCCGAAACTAGATTTTTTCTGATGTCTGAAACGTGTAGTACATTTTTCAATGTCAGTTCTTTCTCGTATGTCATTTTAAAAACAAATGTGCATTGTCCTTCCACTTTGGAAGTAGAAGAATTTCCCATGGTCATATGATCTCCATTGTGGACTTTATGATATGTAGAAAACATCATACTATTGGCACATATGTGGCGAGTAGCTCCAGTGTCTATCCATCATTCCCTCAGATTTCCAACCAAATTGGCTTCAGTCACGATGGTTGCATTTTTGAAATTTCCTCAACAATCTTCTCCTCCTCAGTGATATTGGCTTCATTTTTCTTCGTTTTACCCTTATTCCGAGTGTTCATGTTCCTACAGTCCTTATTCATATGACCAAATTTACCGCAGACATAGTATTTTTCCTTAAATCTTTTGTTATTCCCTTGAGAAGAACCTATTTCTTGTTTATTTCTCTTATTGTTATTGTTTGCACCCTTAACGATGTTGGTCTTGGACTTCATAGTCTTGTAGTTGGCTTTTTTTTCGACCTTTCTATTATCTTATTCGATTCTCAATCGAACAATCAAGTCTTCAAGATTTAGTTGTTTCTTTTTTTTGTTTTAGATATTTCCTAAAGTCCTCCACGATGGTGCCGATTTCTCAATAATGGAGACAACTTGGAATGTCTCGCAAAGATTCATTCAATCATCCATAATCTCATGGATAATCAGCTGTAGTTCTCCCGACTGAGACATAATTGTCTTTGTTTTTACTATTTTATAGTCAAGGAATCTACCCACAATAAACTTCTTTTGTCCATCATCTTTAGTCTTATATTTCTTCTCCAGATACTCTCATAAAGCCTTTGTCGATGTTCTACAGCTGCGGCCCTTGTTATCTCACTTTAGCCCTCCACATTAACTATAGGAGTTTCTTTGAGAAACTTAGCCAAATGAATTATTGTAAGGTAGAACAACATATTACTCTGTCATTGTTTTAAATGTACACCACCAAACTTATCCAAATTCTCTTTATGAGCAATCATACTATGATATTTCCATTAACCTTGTGTACCTGTAAAATAAACAATTACCAATAAGTCTGCACAATACAAATTATGTAATGATCAATTTTATGATCCAATTTGTGTGTTACACTAAAAATCCACTTGTTATTATATTGGATAGTATTAACAATTACACCAAATAATACAAGTTCTCGAATTTGTGACTAAAATATTTTATGATAGGTGGAAAAATGAAAATTATCAGAGGACAATAGGGGTCCGATATAACCATTTAAATACATGCCCTCTTAGGCTCTTATCGCATTGGTGTGAGAATTTCCTTAATCACTTGCTCAATAGAAAATCTTAAGCATTCATTCTTAGTATTACACTTTAATTCTCAACAACTAAAATCAACTTTGTCATTTAAATATTATGTTAATATGTGATAATTACAAAATAATGTAATTAACTTAAATTTATAATAATCAAGTTTAAATTATTCATTATATGATTTTTTTTTCTTAAATTAATTAAACAAATAATAAATCTTGAAAACTCAAGTGAAGAGTCGTGACTATTCAGCTTCCTCATCAAAGTCGAAATGCATGTGATGGCTCATCACGTTGATGGCTTATTGTTCATACATGTAAAGCCTCTGCATGCAAATTGCTTCATCACGATGATGGCTTATTTTTTTATTTTTTATTTTTTTGGAAACGATGGAAACCCCGCCACCAAACCACCCATTATGGGCCGCGGCGCAGGTAAAACCACCGGCTGTCCCAGGCTCTTACAAGAAGTGCACCCCTAGATTCGAACCCAGAACCTCAAGGTGAGATCATGCACCCTACACCACCAAGCCACACCCCTTGGGGACGATGGCTTATTGTTCATGCACATAAAGCCTCTGCATGTAGATTGCTTGCAAACGTGTGCCACTCATTTGTAATTAAAGCATGATCGTTAAAGAGTTTCGATCATGCAAAAATCAGATTTTTCAATCTTAAGATTTTGTGGGTATATATTGCTAATCATTTAATGATGCATAATTCATGAACAAATTAATAAATATAAACCAATGACTTAGAAAACCTGTAAAATTCCGTAGAATGAGTATATACACCAAGCCAAGTTTTACATTGTCTTTTAAAACTTATCAGTTCCGCCTCGGTGCTCTTACGGATCTTTGGCTAATATTCTCCTTTGGTGATTTATTGACTAAGAGACACTCCTTTTGATCAAGAACTTTGAACTATGAATAATGGTGGAAACACTCTTCAAACTCTAAACTTAAACTATCTAAGTATGTCAACTTTGAATGAAATTTATTGAATGAATGAAATTGAACACAATGAAGTCTATTTCTGGACATAAAAAGTTACATTTGAAAGACATATTTTAGTTAAGAATGTAATTATTATAAATATTATAACCTTCCAATATACTATTTGAACTTAAAGATTATATTTTTTCACTCTAAATGACATATCCATCAGATTCATGTCTTTCTCGATTGACATATATTAATAGACATGTTTCTAATAAGACATTTTATAAATATACATGTATTTAAAGAATTTTATACAGGTGAGATGTCAAGCACAGACTTGGTTCGATTCAGGTTTTTTAAAAAATGGGAAGATTTCTTACTTTTGACCGAATGACGTCATTGTTTTACTTTTTGTTGTTTTGAACTTTTGATCTTTTATTCATTATAAAACTTAAAAGAAATGCCACCAAGATTATACCACTGAAAAGGCTGTTTAATTTAAATAAAAAAAGAAAAACAAATGAAATGGGACATTCCTTTTAACCATAAAATATATGAGTATTTTATGAATAATTTTAATCGTTATTTCATTAATACTTAGTCTCTATATTATTTTATATTGGGATGTGGGTGCCCTCCCTCAAAATCGAGCCTTAATTGTGTACTCACTCACTTTTAAATTAATGAAATAATTGATTATCATATTTTACTTTTTCGATGTCTTGATATCGTTAAGATTATGAAGTTGATAAAATGTTATATGGATACTTATTTATTCTCGTTTAATCTCGTTACTGAATCTAATATTTGTAAACTATTATTAACCTTGACTTTGTTTTTGTTGAATTCAGCTTAACTTACCAGACAAATGCATTCGCAATTAATAACTGCCAAGTGTTGCATGAACTATCCGCAATGATCATAGTTTAACGGCGTATGGTTCAAAGTCTGACCATTAAGTTTAGATTCGAATCCAGAAAATATATTTCTTGTAAGAATTTGAGACATTTAGAGACTTTAACTGCTTCACTTAAATCCGAAATGAATGATTTGACGATGGAGTTTCTAACGATTTAAAAAAAATAAAAAAAAAGTGCTGCATGAGCTCTTTTTTACGATCATTAAAATAAAAACATCGGCGATGACACCGTCTCCTATCACATTCACATTCACACAATTTTCTTGTGCCATGCATGATTTGATTATCTTACATAATTCGAGTTTCGTTCTTCTTGGTTCTTATTTATCCGAGTTTTTGAGTTGATGATACTTTTATGGCTGTTTGTTTCTCGGGAATCTATATCCCTCTCAACTGTAGCAGGCTCCTTTGATTTGATGCCTTGGGGAAATGTGTCGCCTCGCAAAGATGACGATGATGCGATGGTGATGCGATGTCTCTAAAAATAATAAATAATATATTATTATTATTAACTAAAAAGGCAAGTATTTTAATTCCCAAAAAATTAAATAAGCCATTGCTTCAAAGGAACATCTTGTATATAATAAATGGAAGGGCAAGGCAAGGGCTACAAGGCACACCGCACACCCACATTAAAACCCTAGAGCCAGAGACAGCAGAAACCCTAATCTGTATTTAATATATATTAAATTAAATTATTTATTGTGTCCCTGCGAAGCCCAACAAACACAAAAGATAAATATTATGACGCACGCAAATTATACTGACAAATGATGTGTCAAATTTTTATGAAACTGGGTATTTTAATTCTGTCTTTTCTGGATCTGTCATGATGTCATTTTTAAAAAAAAAATTTATTTAGACCATCAGAGACGATTCTTCTTCTTTGCTTATTTGGTCATGTCCGTGTATTATTCTGTCGCCTGCAATTTTCAGGAAATTGTTTGCTACATTTATAATAATTGCATTGCATCACTCACTACCCGTCGATCTTTCTTTTTCTTTTAAATAAATGAACTGAAAATATTGTATTTATCCGTATACCTAACAGAGACTTGTAATAATTCCCAGGTCATGTAACTTTCTTTTTTGACTTCGTGGTGGAAATGGAATCCACTAATTGCCTTAAATTTCACTAAATATATCATATAAATTTTAATATTTTAATGAAATTATTTTTTATTTTTATAAAAATCATATTTTATTTATGATTTAAATAAATGTTCTGATTAGAGATACTCTTGTAGGGTATCATGATTTTGAGATTCCATGTCTGAGATTACGCATAACCTGTCACTGTATGGACAATAAATGTCAGCCTTGATGAAATCCCACTTCCTCTGTTGAATTTATATTGAGTTGGGATCGCTCATTTTTATTATCCCCATTTGTATTTTATCTTGAATTAGTCCAAATATGAAGAATTTATTGTTTTTCATGATCATGGGGATTATATATTTGGAAAAATTACACTCAATTCTTATGTCGGTTTGTCATAATGATATTTTTAATCTTTATAAATATAAATTTTAGTTTTTAATAGTAAATATTTTCTGTTAATTTTGAGTAATTTTTTGACCGATTAATATTAAATGATTTAAATATCCAAATACAGCTTATTTTAAAATTGGATATTAGATATATATTTAAAACAACGAGGATTAAAACATCATTATAATAATATGTAACATAATTGAATATAACCAAGAGCTTATATCTAACCCATATTACACACCTACCATTTAGCTATGGCAATTATTTAATAGAATCAAATGGTTTTTTTTTAATGGTCTAGGCTTATAAATGTCACTTACTTATAAGTCAAATATGATGAGATGTCAACAAATTCTTGGCAAGCTATGTTAGTGGATTGACTCAAGCTTATGAGCTTAGGATATGCATCAGTTCCGGTTCGATTCGAAACTCTAAGGAATCCAATCGATTTTTCAATTCCAAAATCATAATCAATTTTTTTAGGGTCGGTTTTCGGTTCCAAAATGTTAGGAACCGAAATTTTCGATCCGGTTTCGGTTATAGTATGGTGGGGAACAGAATCAAATTTGGGAATCATTTTCCATTTTAAAAAATCAAATTTTTATTTTTTATCAAAAATTGAAGGAATGTTCAAATCTCTTACTTAAATAATATACAATTAGGCGTATATTGAACAAATGAGATAAAATTAATTATCAGTTATTATTTTTTTAAATGAAACAAAAATTACATTGAAAAATGGAAATATGCTAACCTAAAATCGGACCGGAACCGATAAATAAAATATAATATTTAATTGAATATGTTCCGATTTTAAAATATTAAAAACCGATTTCTTCCGAATAAATTCCGGTTCCACTCAGAATCGAAACCGGCTCTCATTGAAATTTTATAGCCGTTATAAGGAACTCATTCTTTTAAAGTGACGAGGTGTTGATTTTTTAAATTAAATTATAATTGTATGAATTATATATATTGTGAATATACCCTTAATTCTAGAGCACAAGGAAATTTTCAAATTAAAAAAATAAATGGCTTGAGAAACACCTAACTGGTGGCTTGCAACAAATCTGCAAAGGAAATTACTCTTCCCCCCTCCCCTGGAGAGATTTTTTGGTGCAACAGTGGTATGGGTGACGTGGTACCACAAGCGAATTAAAAAATGACATGTAGAGTTTTTTCACCTATTTTTTAGTTGTTTTTTAATTTTTAGCACGCGTGGCAGTGGATGATTGGCTTGTTGCATGGATGACGTGGTACCACTGTTCCCCTTGTAAGTTTACCACAATATCATTCCCTTTGTGTGTAATGACTCCCCATTAATTATTATACATGACAAAATTTATATATTTATATGTATTAATTTAAAAATAATTATATACTAATTATATTTCATTTTGCCATTTTATTAATTATTTTTTATTTTATAATTTTTTGATTTTTTGATTTTTGTTAATAAATATACAGATTTCTTCTTTATTCATTTAATTTTTTTGATTCATTTTTAATTTTTAATTAATACTACTTATGTATAGAAAAATATAATTTAACCAAATAAAATTAATTTATAAAATTAATTTTTTGATAGTCTATTTGTTTAATAAATCAAATATGTTTATTAAAAAAAATTAAAAAAATTATTTTATTAAAAATAATGTTGATTCTGATTCTGATTTTATATATTCTTTATTAAAAGTTGTTTATCTTATTTAATTTCGTAAATCAGTATCCATATTTACTTTTACTTTAAAAAAAAAATTATTTTATTAAAAGTAGTGTTGATTCTGTATCTGATTATGATTTTATATGTTATTTATTAAAAGTTATTTGTCTTATTTAATTTCATAAATCAGTATCCATATCTACTTTAACTTTTTTTTTTAAAAAATTATTTTATTAAAAGTAGTGTTGATTCTGATTCTTATAATATATAAGTAGTGTTAAATAAATTAAAAAAGAATCACAAAAATTAAATGAATAAATACACATAAAATAAATAATAATAAATATGAAATTTGTAATATTTATTAAACAAATAAAAAAGAATATATATATATATATATATGAAGATCAAAAAATATAAATTTAAAAAAATTATAAAATAAAAATTTATGGTGACAGTAAAGGATCCACGGTTGGCAGATGCAATGCCTAAATGCCTAGTCTTATTAATTATTATATTGTAGGGATGGACCCAAAAATTTGAATAGATTCGAAGAAACCAAACCAAATTGATAAATTTTTTAATTTTAAAAACAATTATTCCAATTAAAAAACGAACCGAATTAAAAATAATCACAATTATTTTAAAAAGAAAAAGAAAAAACCGAAACTACTTTTTAAAAAAAAAAGGAATTATTGTAATTATACATTTTGTGTAATATAGCATATTAGGATAAAAGATGTTTCGGCTACCAACATGGTGAGGGGATTCGAATTTGTGACCGATAGTAAATTAACATTTGATTATTATTACGTTAGATATATTTAAATAAATTACAAAATATTAACGTATTAAGATAATACTAATTATGTTATTAATTACAAAATTTACAGACTTCAAAAGCTATGATTACCAAATATCCATTTACTTTCACTTGACAGCTAGTAATTCCATATCACAACAGATTCGGCCACAGCTCACAGGCGCATCACAATCCCAAACATAAAACAGGTTCACAAATACTTCTTATAGTCTCCTTTGACGAAACGGAAACGTGAAAGATAAAAAGGCAAAACTCGTTACATCATCCTTACTGTGATGGATATGGCTATTTGCTCATCATCTCCTTTTTGCCATTTAACTCGGCCAACAGTTCAGTTCTGTTCCGGTTTCATAAGAATGTGAAATCGGGAATCGAAACCGAAACGGACTATTCCAGTTGCCTTTTATTTATTTATTTTAAATAATTTTAAAAAATAGAAAAAAAAATTTTAAAAAATTTGTAATGAGTATTATTACCAAATAAATATAATAAAAAAATTATTTATTTGAATTTTATTATATTAAATTGAAAATAAAATAAATAGCTTAAACTTAAAAAAAATTATTTATATTATAATGGAACCGAACGGTTCCAACGGTTCGGCTAGGGTGGGAACCCTAACCGAACCGTATGAAACCGGTTCCGGTTCCGGTTCTGGATGGTTCCTTCCAGTTCGATTTCGGTTCCGAACCGAAACCGTGGGCGTGTCTATTTCTAATACCATATAAGTGACAAAGAACCACTGAGATAATTTTAAAAAATAGAAAATAATTTTTTAAAAAATTTGTAATGAGATATTATTAACAAATAAATATAATAAAAAATTTATTTATTTGAATTTTATTATATTAAATTAAAAATAAAATAAATAGCTTAAACTTAAAAAAAAATTTATTTATATTATAATGGAACCGAACGGTTCCAACGGTTCGGCTAGGGTGGGAACCCTAACCAAACCGTATGAAACCGGTTCCGGTTCCGATTCCAGAACCGGAACCGGATGATTCCTTCCAGTTCGATTTCGATTCCGAACCGAAACCGTGGGCGGGTCTATTTCTAATACCATATAAGTGACAAAGAACCACTGAATTTTTCATCTAAATTTTTTCTTTTTTATGTAAAAAGACACCCATTCAAACTCCAAACCAAACAAAACATTTCACAATTTTGGATGAATAATTTAAATGCACAAGGAATAAAACTGAAAAATTTGCACACAATTTAAACAGAAAGTGATTCTTGTGTATGGGAATCAAACCGATTGTTGGTCAATAATACTTCCCTAGCTCGTGCACTCCTATGTTGAAGACGCTGGTGTAGTGTCTCAGACAACTGATTGAAGAATTCGGCATCCCATCTGTGAATCAACAAAGGATCTTCTGCATAACATATATATATGGAAGTAACCGCGCTTTCTACTACAACCATTGCCAATCCTACCTGAAGCAAGTATAGCTATGATATCAGATAGAGAATTTGATAGCAACATATCTACCATTGTGTTGTTGCATTGTAACTCAATAAGAGCCAGCCTCATTGATCTTGTTGGTTTCGAAATTCATCAGAAACCACTTTTGAAATTCTGGAAATTACCATATACATTCTTTCAATTTGCCAGAAACCTTTTTTAAATTTTCATAAATTAATCGGAAATCTCCGGTGAAGTTTCATGAAATTTGTTAGAAAACTAGAAAAACTCAATTTAAGATATAATTAGCTTCAGTGATAAGTAGAAAACTTACTAGGACCATTCCCATCAGCATTGCTGTGGAACCCACCATAATCACTCTATCTTCCCATTTAGTATATGTCCAAGCCCCTGCGCAAGTTCCAGTTATAAGCCCACCCACAACAGTGCCCATCAGCAGAACAGCACCTGAACAATCATAGGCAACCAGTGCTTCAACCCCAGTTGATTGGAACAACTCCCAGGCATCCCTTGCTGACCCGTTAAAACCTTTTCCGTAGACAGCTATCTGCAGGGAATAGAGGTGTAAGCAATGCAATGCCACAGAGAGAATTTTCTAGAAGTTGACAGTTCCTGTTGCTACATGAGCTACTGTCAACAAACTTGCAACACAAAATCAACTAGTAAACTTCAAAAAGTTGTTCTTCAATAAAAATTACATCATACACCACCTTCTAGCAGAATAGGTGAAGTGTATCTCACCATAAAAACCTCTGGAATAAAGAGGATGATGTCCTCTAGTATAACATAAAAGCATCATCACACCAAAAAAAAAAAAAACAAAAGTAATCATCATTTCAAAATGACATGACCCGGTGCCTGGACAAGAAAAGGTAGAGAGAGATGAGTGGTTTCAGAGGGAATTTTGATGTAGCAGTAGCCAAGGAGAAACAATTATGGAGATGCAAAATAAAAATGCATCTTTACCTAACCCGGTGAATGAAGAATACTACCCGTCAAGTGAACTAAACAACAGTCCCTGGAAGTTGGAACTCAATGAACTAGCCACTATTGAACATTGTGGAACAGAATTAAAATTCGATACTGGTGGATACATGAAAAGCTAATGCAAATGGTAATAATGGAAAGCTAATACCAATGTAACAATTATCACTCTTGTGATACCTTTGAATTTAGCCACAGAAAACATGTTCTTATTAAGTATCTTTTCAGTGTTATTTCTGTTAAACTGGAACAGGAATATTAAAAGAAATGTTTGAAAAACACAATAGGAAACAATGACGAAATATCTAGCCACAAGAAAACTTTTAAAAATAGAAAACAAATAATTTTGTATCAAGTGAAAGATTAATATAGTATAATCTTCTGTATGCTGTTAATGCTATATTTAATTTTTAATTTTTTATTTTTGTGGTTGAATGTGAATGCCTACTGAGGTCTCTTGGATTGGTAATTGGTATAGTGATATTGGGATCAGATCTCATTACAACGGGCCTTGGCAAGGTTTGGTTTACCCCTCTTTTTCTTTCTTTTCTTTTTTTTTTTTCCCTTTTTCCCTTTCAGTGTGGGTAGGGGTACAAATGTTGATATTCATTTCAAGGACCAGAGGACTTTCATATGTAGGACAAGGTGAAAAAAGAAGAGAAAATAATAAAAACAGAGAAACAGAGGGGAAGTACAAGGAAAGAAGAAAAAGAATTTAAAAGAATGGAAGAAGCCAATTCAAGCATTATATTTTTTTTCCTAAGATCAATCAGTGATAACCATAGACACATACCAAAAGGAAAGACAAATTAAATAGAAAAACCAAATCTAACTTTCATGCATGGTTTAATTGTTGCAATTTGACAACTGTCCCTTAATTAGTTGATCACGCAATGCTCTAGTACCAAACACTATTTTAACCACTTAAGTGCCAAGTCCAATAAGATAGTGCGATTTAAAGAAAATAATTGAGAAAGCAGCAGTGAGCTAGGAATTAAAGAAGACAGTCCAAAAATAGGAAACTGGAATAAAGGAGATTACATTACGGACCAACAATACAGACCACATTACCACCCAATGAGTCAATGCAATGATGACAGCTTAAAACACATAATATTGAGGCACTAAATTAAATATGAGAGTTTCAATTCCCTGATATTGTAAATCTTCAACCATTCCCAAAGAAACTGACCATCATAGGCAAATTTCTAATTGAAATCTAGAAGCAGTTTATTATTGAAAGATCGTTATACAAGAGAGATCAAATAAACAAATACCTGGACGTATGCATATTTGTTAAAAAACCTGACAAGAGTCTCCACAAGATAGAAAAGAAAATCAACACAACAAAGCAAACACTCGTTGTTGCCAATCTTGGACCGGATCCCCCTGATCTAAGATAAAATTTTGAAAATCAAAGTTAAAACAATGAAAAGGTTAAAGAAAAACAATGACAAAGAAACATACAACCTTGAAGTTAAGATTGGTGAATCAACCAAAGAAAAGCGAACATCGGTGCTCTTACCTCCCACCTCAAAGTCCGAATAAAAGCTGTGAAGAGTGATCCATAGCAAATGCTGCCCAAAGATGTTGTCACAGCATACCGTAGAGAATTTACCAGTGGGTTGTGAGGCATTGATATGGATTCCCGGCCATCGTGAATAAGAACAAGAAACACCATACCAGACACAATCACATGCACTGTGTTACAAAGGACTGCGCCCGTCCAAAATAAGCTTACAGAGAGAACCTGCAATATAAATGGCATCATAATTACTGTCAATATTTGTTAGAATTCACGTCCTAGCACGACTTTACTGCAATTAGAATTGCAGTAATAACAGATAGAATAAAGAGCAAAACTTGCCAGCTCACCAAAAGAAGCCACCAGCATCCACCATCATCCATGCCTGAAGCAACAACACCTGCTGTCCCAAATGACCACATCCCCATCCACAAAAGCATGACTAGCATGAACATATATGCAACTCTCATAACTTCAGGAAGACTCCACACCATCTTCACGGCTTTTTGCAGCACCAGCATGGTAAATGAAATTCTATGGAAGAATAGTATGTAGTCAGAGAAGACTTCAGAGGATAATAGTACTTCAACCCTGATATATCCACTTCTTACCGTATTAAAATACACATTAGACCACATCTACCATTTTATTGATTATGCATGCACAATAAATTTCCCAGCTTTAAGACACTAGAACTGACCAACAAGGTGTCTCTTCAAGGCAAGACTGCCAATATATTGCTATTGGCAAAAACCACAGTTAAATGCAAGGAAATAGCGTCCCCAATCATCTTCTAAATTTTCAAGTTATTGTAATAACTCAAAGATCATAGTGAAATTTCCGATGATGAATAGACCATAGAACAATAAACTGATAAAGCAAACTTATGTGAACGTCTAAAATATATCCCGTGGCAGTAGATAAAACATTTTTCACTTTAACAAAACACCAAAGATTTTTAAGAAAATTTCAACTAAATAAAACAAGAATTTTCGAGCTCATACCTGTCTATAACTGATATAACATACAAGAACTGTAATGCAGCAGCAATTGCAAACGCAACACCCCAGAAAAACTGATCACACCAGAAACACAGAACACTGATCACAGCAAGGTAAGTAGTCAAAATGTGCACTGAAATCTTCAACATTTGGTTTGCCTGAGAACCAAGCAGCAGCAACCACATCCATCCAAGGAGAGCACCAATCCCACCAGCAACAGCATAGATTGGCCAGTAGTCCTCTGTCAATCTGTCCTTATTCTCCAATATTTGATCTGTGTATCTATCCATATTAAGCCTATCTTTTTTCTTAAACCTGTTGAGCCCAAGAATTGCAAGAAGAAATCCTAAACCAATCAAATGAATTACAAATATTCCTAACCAGAAAACATCTCGCCAATGACGTGACTCAGATAGCAATGTTTGAATACCATCTGTACTTCTTCGATTCCTCCCACCAGTCTGAGATTAACAAATGGAAATAAGAATAATCAAAAGAAAATCCAGAAAGTATCATAAAAATTTCTTTTTAGTTGAAAACGCTTTTCATTTTCTAAAATACAAAACCAACATAAGCGCTTCTCCGAGAAATTACTTCTATTTATTTTAACCGAACACTAGAAAAATAAATACAATAAAGCTTTTGAGTATTTGAAAGCCTGAAAGACACTCCCAAAGACACTATTAATACATTTATACATCTATCTACCTAAGGCTCCATTTGGTATTGTTGTCTAGCAACTGTGATGCGGCAGCCAAAGTAAAGTTGGCCACAGCACAGTTGCTAAACTGTTTGGCAAAGACTTGCAACCGTAGTTTGGAAGCTAAGATTATGAATTATCATGTAATTTATTAAATTAGAAATATGAATTATTCAACATTACTTTTTTTTTTTTTTTTAAAAAAAAAATTAAAAAAATATTAACAAAATATTTAAAGTTACTACATTTTACCGCAGTTGTCAAAATACCAAGCTGAGCCTAAAGCATAAATTCATCCAAATAGCCTCTAGCCAATACGTTTAATTGAAATTATCAAAAACTGTGAAACTAATTAAAACAAAGCGAAGCGACAAGAAATTAAGCAAGCAATAACAACACAGTATTATTATTTGCTAAGAAGAAAATTACTAAAAATACAAACTAAGGGGCAAAAAAAAAAGATATTAACTAAAATGAAAGATGATAGGGTGAATTGAGAACAACCTGATCAACGGCGGAGATTGAACCGGAATCGGAAGTGGAGGAGGGAGTAGGAGATTCGCTCATTGTGAAATGGAATATGATCAGAGCATTGTGAGAATTTGATCAAACGGTGATAAATTGAAGAGTTTCGTCAACGGTAGGCGGTGATGAGACAAAATATATATAGAAATTACATTGAAGAAATAGAGACGCGTGAAGAACATTGTTTGAACTTTTATGATAGCAACGAGAGAAGAAAGTCAAATGAAGAAATTGTCGTTAATTTTTTTAAATATTAAAAAAATGGAGGGGAATGAAGAAACTGAAACTCAACGGCCAGAGGAATCATTTTGGAAATTTGAAAGAGATGCGTGTTCAGTTTCTATCGGGTTTTGTTATTCCTACATTTATTTTAAAAACAATTTTGTTGAAATAAATAGAATTAATTTTTTTTAATTATGAAATTCATTCATTTATAAAAACATCACAAAATTCAATCTTAATTATGATAAAACCTAACCATAAAAAATAATATATGTATTATGTGTTTTCCATAATCAATAGGAATTCATATCCACACCTAAAATTACTTAGGAACATGAGGAATTATGGGACCGATCTAGTCTGCATATTTCAATCTCAGTGTAAAGTCGGTAGCGATATACACATTGTGCATAAACTTTTACAACAACATACAATCAATCTAATAAATGACAATTAATATATCTATGAGACTGTGGAAACACCATAAAGCTTCAGTTTTCAATATAAGATCTACTCATTTAGTCTATACCAAATCTTTTGTAAGCTAACGAAAAGATTATTATCTATAGATCAATAGATTTGAGAATCAAAAACCACACAAAAAACAAACAAAAAAAATGGAGCAGGAATGCCGATTGTTTTACCAAATGAAAATTTTCGGTAAACCACCAGCAGTCTGAGAGAAACTAAAACGGGGAGCATGGAGAAAGGGGAAGAGAGGTGAAAAAGAAAAAAGGCAGATGAAGAACATGAAGGGAAAAAAATGAAGATGGAGAAGGGCAAAAAAAAAAATAAAAAGAGGTCGGGGTGGTTGGTGGTAGGGGCTATTGTTATATGTTAATGTTTGGTTCCGTGAGAGATAGAGAATATCCTCATAGAGTATAAACTACAAATGTTAGAATATAAGGTAGCGTTAAAAAATAATCTTATATTGTGATATTATGATTCTGTGTTAACGCTAGTGTTAGCTTATCCATTTAATGGATAAAATCACCATTTTACTATTTAAACATTCTAGAATGGATATTCGACGCGCCATTTCACAGTTGACCTTCCAGCTATTCAAAATTCAATTTGAAGTACAACTATTACGACAATTTTGATGGATTCTCAATTTTTTTTTTATAATTTAATCAACATTGGATAAAAACATTATTTAAAATTATAACATTAATAATAATGTTCAACGCTAGGATGGACAACAAAACCCGGATCCGGACAAACCTGAATGGTATAGATCAGATGAAAAATCTAGGTTTCGGATGTGAAATATAAAATTTGGATTTTTTTCGAGTTGGATTCTAGTTTAATGAAACCCGTACTTACAAACATAGACCATGAATTTTTTAATTTTTACAAAATCCGGATTTGAAACCAGAATTTCTTGTACCTAGCCAAGAATTTTAAAATTTTAGATTTTCATCTAAGTCTCGCATAAGGTAAAATTATAAGGCAAAATATAGACTCGGAAATTGTTACCCTTATTTGTTGCAATGAATTTTTTTGAAGAAAAAATCATATGACAGTGATCATCACTTATACAATAATCCAATACTATTTTATTGCACAAGATTAAATCTTAAATAAATAATAATTATACTTATTAATTCATAATAACATTCATTTAGGAATTCACTCTTTTTGACATGCAAATATTTGGAATCTCGTGGTCGTGGCATATCCATCGGCCTCGCCGCCTTAGCTTCAAAGGAAACTTTATGTTTAATGTTTTTTTAATTTACATAGTTTTCATGATGAAATGAACGAGACATTGGCAGACATTTCCAACGCAGTTGGCGTGAAATTTAGAATAAATAATAAAACAAAGCTAACGAAGGTGCATTCAATATAAAATCTAAAAAATCATTACATGGTTCATATTTTGTGCATCGGCCTTACCGCCTTGGCTTCAAAAGAATTTTATGTTTTTTTTTTTTTAAAAAAAAAAAAAATTTACATTCCACTAACTAAACCTGGCCAACGATTCAGTTCGGTTCCGATCGGAACCAAATCGTTCGATTCCCGATTCCATATTTGACCGGACGGTTCCAGTTCGGCTCCGAAATTTTTTAATTAATTTAAAATTTTATTTTTATTTTTAAAATAAAAATAAAAATGGGATTTGAAATTATTAATTTGAATTTAAATTACATTAAATTAAAAATAAAATAAAAGAGCTTAAACTTAAATTTTTAAACATTTAAGTTGCATACATATCCTATTGGGTGAGAGGAATCAAAGCTCACATAGTTCCATTATATTTTTTAGATAGTTCCACATTATAATTATTTACTCATCATCATTATTTATGCCTATTGTCGATCCTTCAACTCATGTTCCGTTTACACTTACAGATACATTTTCGAACAAGTCTTCAAAGTCATCGGGGGCATCTTCTTGTAGCTTCAGATCAGCTCGGGTTCAATCATCCACACATGTTGTTGCTTTTAAAGTGCTTGAATGTAATGAAAACCGTCTCGCTTCCAAAATATTACCTCATAAGCTGAAGGTTTGTTTAACCGCAGCGGTGGAAATATGTGATGTCATCACCTCTTTAGCAATAATTGATAAAACATGATAGACATTTTGATGTCAGTTCCACCAGTCAAGTACTTGAAAATTTTTACTTGTTAAACTTTCAGGAGGAAACTCGAAATTGGTTGATAAATAAATATTTAATTCCGGGTTGTTAGTTATAATTTCCTTTCATTTTTTATTTCGTTGCAGTAATCAACGATCACTCATGCTAAGTCTTGAATGTATTACGTGTTCGCTATTAGATTGCCATGATGATTGCAAGTTATATCTACTGACATGATATTCTCAGATGAACTTGTCATTTTTTGTTAATATTGAAGAATTACAAAATGAGATTAATATGAGAAATTGAAGATGAGAGAATTAAAGAAATCGAGAGAATTGAGAATTAGTGTGTTGAAAAAATGAAATATATGACCCATATTTATTTATTTTTGGATTATTTTTGTGATACCCAAATTACCCCTAAAATTAGTAGTTATATTAATGTTATTAATGGTAATTTAGTAATTTTATTTTACAAAAAAATTAAAAATTAAAAAAATACAGCAGGGAGCTGTTGGGTGGCCCAACGACTACTAGTCGTTGGGACAGACGGTGGTTGGAACCGGACTATTAAAGGTAATTTAGTAATTTCATTTTATAAAAAATTAAAAATTAAAATAAAGACAGCGGGGAGTTGTTGGGTGGTCCAACGGCTACTAGTCATTGGGACAAACGATTCCAACCGGAATCGTACTGTGGAACCGGTTGAAACCAGACTTTTTTAACGGTTCTTTCGAACCCTACCAAACCGAAAATATTTGGTTCCGGTTTCGATTCCGACACCGGAACCAGCCGATTTCTACCAGTTCGGTTTCAATTCCGAACCGAAATCATAACTGGGTCTACCACTAACAACTAACAATTAATGCCAATTCCTAAGTTCTAGGTCTCCAATCACGACACCATTATGTGGCGTCTTAGCACAACGTACGAGACTTCTTTTAGTAAGGATTCAATATATATACGATTTCATCTTTATTTTTTTACAAAAAAAAAAAAAAAAATATTTAATTTCCACGATTCTAACTTCTTTTGTTTTTATGCAAATTATAATTATGATTATTTTTTTTTGAAAAACAATAATCAACCTATTTGTTAAATTTATCACTGTTCAAAAACGCGCCGGCTAGGCGGTTCATTTTCGCTCGTCGTGGCCCAGCCGCGGCGATTATTACCGAAGCGCTGGAGGTAGGCGTGCGACGCGGTTAGCGAAGTGAAATCGGTCGCGCAGGCGCCGAGACTCGGCGCATGTTTTTTCACCATAATCCCCCAAAACGATGATTTTGGGGGATTATTAATCCCCCAAAATGATGATTTTTGGGGATTATTAATCCCCCAAAACATCGTTGTTTTGGGAGATTAAGGTTATAAAAAAATTCGATCGTCAGTTTCTGCTTCCTTCTTCATTTCGTTTCTGCTTCTGTTCTTCAGTTTTTCGTCCAAATTGATAATTACTGCTTCAGTTCTTCAGTTCTGCTTCTGTTCTTCATTTCGTTTCTGCTTCTTCATTTGGTAAGTCTCATTTTTTGTATTTTTTTTCCTCTGTTTTTGTTTTGATTTTATTTATTTGTCCAAAAAATTACATATTGATATTAGATTATTAGTTAGTTACTTAAAGTTTAAGTTGTTAATAAATTATAAATTTAATTAAAGACAAAGCAAATAAATTTTAGGGTTTATGGTGATAAATTGATAATTAATAGTTATAAACTAACTAAAATAATTGTTAATTGGGAATATTAATTGATAATTATAATGACTTTTTACTAATCAAAATTGTGATTCATTCTTAGTAGCGTTAATGGTTTCTTCTTCCGCGGCTTCTAATTCGGAGTGCAGTTTCGTTCTTAAACGAAATTCAAATGATGTTGGATGGGAGTATGAGGCTTTAATGGATCCGAATAACTTGGATAAAGTGAAAGGCAAGTTGTGTTCAAAAAAAATTTCTGGAGGAGTTTATAGAATAAAAGAACATATTGGGCATATATCGGAAATGTTGTAAAGTGTCCAAAGTCCAGTAAAGAAGATCAAGAGAAGTATAGACAAGCCATTTTGGAGGCATGGAATAAAAAGAAAAGAAAATACAAGCATGTTAGTGTGATAATGCAAGAAGTTAATATTGAGGGCGATGAAGAAGAATATGAAATTCTTGAAATAAAAGAAGGGTTAGATTCAAGACCCACTCGACATCGAGGCCCTTTAGCTAGGTGGACAGTGGCAACCCCTCCTGAATCTTCAGCTAGTGATGGTAAAACAATGCGACAATAAAATATTGATGAAGCACTATTTAAAGGGAAGACACATAATGTGAAGTGATTTGTTGCTAAGTGGGTTTATGAATCTGGTATTCCGTTCAATGTCATTGACAATGATAGCTGGATAGCGATGATGGAAGCAGTTTGTCAATTTGGATCGGGTTTCAGAGGTTCTAGCCATTATGAATTGAAAGAGCCATTATTGAAAGATAAAGTTGAAAGTGTTAAAATTTTCCCGAAACAACATGAGAATGAGTGGATGGAGAACGAGTGTTCTATCATGACAGATGCTTGGAGTGATAGGAAAAGGAAAAGTATAATGAATTTGTGTGTTAATTGCACAATATATACCACTTTCCTTTCTTCCAATGAAAGTTCTGATGTGGCGCATACTGCTGAGCACATTTATGAGTATGTTATGACAGACATTGAACAAGTGGGGGCGGAAAATGTGATTCAAGTTGTAACAGACAATGCCTCAAACAATATGGTCGCGGCGAAGTTTTTGAAGGCGAAAATGCCAAATATTTTTTGGAGTTCATGTGTTACTCACACCATAAAGCTCATGCTTGAAAGTATTGGGAAATCACCGAGGTACAAGAAAACCATTGATAGTGCCAAGGCTTTCACCATTTTCGTGTATGCCCATCACAAGACTTTGTATATGATGAGATCGTTTACAAAACAGAGGGACATAGTCAGATCAGGAGTTACTAGGTTTGCTTCAGCAAACTTAACCTTACAAAGTTTGATCGAGAAAAAAGAAAGTTTGCGAACCATGTTTGCTAGCACGGAATGAGATGAGTGCATATGGTTGAAGCAAGCTAAAGGGAAAGCTGCATTTGTCACGGTGATAAGTGTCTATTTTTGGAATGGGGTGACTTAATGTTTGAAGGTGTTTGCACATTTGGTGAGGGTGCTTCGATTAGTTAATGAGGATAGAAAACCAGCCATGGGGTTTATTTATGGAGAGCTAAAGAATGCAAAAGAATATGCAAATAAGGATGGCAACGGGCCGGGCTCGGGCCGGGTCTGGGCCTGATTTTTTAATTATAAATAATATTATTTTAAGCCCGGATCCGATTTTTTTATTATAAAAAATTTTAAATATAAAAAATTTATTATAAAAATATATATATTTTATGAATTAAAATATTTATTTATTTATTTTAAGCATGGATCCGATTTTTTTATTATAAAAAATTATAATATAAAAAATTTATTATAAAAATTTATATATTTTATAAATTAAAATATTTATTTATTTATTTTAAGCCCGGGCCGGATCGGGCTCGGGCTTTTTGGGTGAAGCCCGGCCCGGGCCCGTGTTACCCCGGGCCGAGCCAAATCCCGCCCGGGCGGGGCTTACCGGGCCGGGCCGGGCTTCAGGCTTTTCTGCCACCCCTAGATGCAAATGATGCATTGAACAATATTGAGAGTAATTATCGGCCAATCTTGGAGATTATTGATAGTCAAATTGAATGGCGATTTGATACTCCATTGCATTGTGTTACTTATCTATTAAATCCTTACTACTACTATAAAGATACAAGTATTGAGTACGATGTGAAAGTAATGGATGAGGTATTTACGGTTGTGGAGGCTTTTTTTTCCCCAATGACATTAACATGCAAAGTAAAGTGATAAATGGGGAGTTGGTTTCGTATAAGACAAAAGATGAAGCTTTTGGTAGAGAAGTGTGAGTCAAAACATGTCGGGTATCGATTGATGTTTTTAATCCAGGTAAAAACAAAGAATTCATTTGAATTATTTTGCAAAATATATATGATTTATTATATTTCATTCAAACTATTTATGCGAATTTGTAGTTTCATGGTGGCGTACATATGGACATCATACACCTAACTTGATAAAAATGGTAAAAATGACACTTTCATTAACCACTAGTTCATCCGGTGCAAACGAAATTGGAGCACTTTTGAGGGGGTAAATATTTAACATTAGCTAAATATTTGATTATTTTATTTTATAATTATTAATATTAATTGATTTATTTAAATTATTTATGTAGATTCACACGAAGAAAATGAATAGACTAGATGTGAATCGATTAAACAATCTTGTCTTTGTTTCCTTTAATGCCAAGTTGAAGAACAAGCGCAAAAGGGAGAAATATTTGAAATTGGATGTATTACAAGCAAAATATGCTACTAATGCACAATGATAGATTGTTGAGGGTGGTGACTCTGGTGATGATGAAGAAGTAGAGCCCGGTTCTGTGCTTACTTGGAGGATGGTTGGAGAAGCATCTGGGGCCGATGAAATATTACAACCTCGAAAAAGCGCTAGAAATGCTGAATACAGAGAACTTGATGAATATGATTTTGATTCTGATGAAGAACCTAAGGATGATGAGTTTGAATTAGATGAAGAAGAACTGGATATTTAGTATAGTTTAACTTTGTTAAAGGATGATGAACATGAACTTAATTAAATGATATTTTATATCATTATATGGTTGATTGAGTTTGATTAATGGTTTTATGTTTTATTACATTTTGATTGAATTTATATGATTTGGATTATTTATGATTTATGATGTTGGAAAATATTAGATTTTTAACTGTTTGCCGACTAATTGCCTAGACCCTGCCTAGGCGCCCTAGGCGTTAGGCGCTGGGTCACCACCCGACTAGCGCCTAACGCGTTTAAAAACACTGAAATTTATGCAAGTACCCCAGGGATTTGGTCCAAGGGTTTTCGAGCGAGGTTTTTTTTCCTGGACGCTCTTGTTCAATCATGAGGAGGTTAGGGCTAATAAATCAAATTTTTATTATAAAAAATATTATAAGAATGAATGAATTAGACATTTAAAATTAAAATGCAATAAAATAAAACAAGAATTAAATTCATTTATTTAAATTAAAGAATTTAACTCTCGTTTTCCCATCAAACATTAAGGCCGAAAAGCCCGAAAGCATCTGTCCCAACTCCCAAGTGGCATCAAACAAAATTGAGAAATGATACTCTTACACAATTTATTACTTATGTCTCTCCCGAACGACAGCATCACCTGTGTTTTGAATTAAAAAATTTATCCAAGAATTCCCTTAAATCATTTGCTAAACACCACTTGATTTTGGAACCCTAATCCCCAAATCAGCCTCTCAACAAAATCCAATTCTATTCTCAGCCAAAAATCTCCAAATCATCGTCATCAAAGTCGCCACTCCAAGATTGCTAGTCGAGTCGAAGAAAAATGCATCATCTCAGTGAGTTCTTTAGTTCACTTTCTCTGTTTTATCTTGATTTATTTATTAGTTCTGCTCTCTGGATTCTTCATTTCATTGAAGGTAATTTGTAGCTATGCAGTGATTTTTGCAAATTCTGACACCATCTCTCTCACATTGAAATAAAAGGCCACTCCCCTTGTCTCATTCGTCTTTTCCTTTAAAATTTATTAAATTTAATTTTCGCATCAGTACAATTTCCAAACACTCACGAATTCTTGGTGTAAAATTATCAGTTCATTTGATTAATAAATTAATAAATTTATTTGATAACACTTTTTTGCTAGATATATTTTGAAAAAATTTCTTGAAATCGGAACCGCTATAGAAAAATAACTTCCCAAAATATTACATGAATACAACTTGTGAGTGATGAGGAGCTTACTCATCATCACCATGAAGTCTTTTGAAAAATTAACTTTTGAAGAATTTTGAAAATGAAAAAATGTGAAATTTATAGTAAACCAGCTGGAGAAATAACACAAAAAGTCATAGTTCAATTCCCGTAACCATCCAATCTCAGGGTGCAGATCTAGAGATGGTCACATTACCAGTTGCTGGACATGAAACATAAAATTAGAATTTTGAACTCTATATGAAAACTTGGAACTATGACTACCTTTCTAGAATCACTTAACCACCTTTGAGTAACCTAGAATTGTTATGAGTCACTTCATTGTGAGATTCTAATTTGGTTTGTATTTTGATTCAAACTAATGGATATATGTATTTAGAAAATATATATATGTGTGTGTGTGTGTGTGTTGTATAACGTGTGTTAATGTTAAAATTATTTTTGTGTGTTTTGAAAGTGTTTAAGGATTAAAAAAAAATAACAGAGGCTGATGTGTTGCAGCGCAGCATGCGCGCGCTTGGCCTGGGCGACGCTCATTTTCTCAAGTTTCTCCCGTTTTGATTTTTCCGGACTCCGATTTGTCCCCGTTTTTCCTATACATTCGTAATGGAATTAGTATTATATTAAAATATTAAAAAATACACTCATGCTCAAGTGTCATGGATTAGACCCACTTCCGTTACGCGGGGCACCGATCCGACCCTAGGGGTCCCACAACCACCATAACAGATATATGGTTGGCAATGGGCCGGGCCGGGCTTTGGCCAAACCCTGACCCTTAAAATATATTAAAGTCCAAACATTCAAAAGCCCTGTACGTTTAGGGGAGGGTCGGGCCGAGCCCTAGCCTGCTTGACATGGGCCCGAACCTAAATTTTATAAAAAATTATTAATTAAATAGTTATATTTGTTAAAAAAAAATTGACATAACTTAACTATAAAATGAATTTTTCAAAGGTTTACACCATGTAAAATACATTATAAGTTCTAAATATTAAAAAAATATCAAGAAAGTAACAAGTTATACTAATACAACTTAAACAAGCTTAAAAATTAATAATAAACCATAAAATACTACATTAATGTATTAAACAATACTAATAATAAATAATTTTAAACTGCAAATATATAATTTTACAAACATATATAATTTTTTAAAATTATATGTAATAAATGGCCTGAACGAGACTTTTATTTTAAAAGCCATTATCCAGACCTTTAACTAAAGGGCCTTGTTATTTAAGGCTCAATCCCGACCCATAAGAAAAGGGTCGGGCTAAAGTCTTGCGGGCCCGTGCAAGGCCGGGTCGGGCCTAATTACCAAACTTATGTCAACCTGACTTGATTGAGAGAGCTGAAGTGAAGCGTTGATAGTATCATCTGTCTCGGTATGCCGACCCAATGAACGAATATGAAATCACATGCCGACCAATATTGGAGTCATATGACGCATGCCCTAGTTGAGAATATAAGCTTTTAGAATACTAATGATGACTGTGGGAAAAATAATGGTTCTCATTAGAAGTAGCCCCTGCCAACCGCCATAGGCCGGTGCAGTGGTAGGGAGGTGGCAGTAGACCCGGCCACGGTTCCGGTTCCGAACCGGAATCGGAACCGTGGCCGACCGGTTCGGTTGGGGTTCGACCCCAACTCGAACCGGTCGGAACCGGTGGAACCGTACGGTTCCACTGGTTCGACGGTTCCAACAGGAACCCTCCCCAACGGCTACTAGCCGTTGGGGGGCAGGAAGCCAACGACTCCTTGCCCAAATATGCAAAAAAAAAAAAAAATTATAAATTAAAATCTAAATTACTAATATATCCCTAATAACGATAATAAAACGGTTATATTTAGGGGCATTTTTGGTATCAAAAAAATTCTAAAACTCTATAAATAGGATTCATTTTTCATTATTTCAACACACCAAATTCTCAACTCTCTCATTTTCTATAATTCTCTTATTCTCAATCTCAATCAATACAATTCTCTTATAATCTTATTCTCAATCTCAATTCAATTAGTTGTTAATTTGTTATCATTCGCAAATCGCAATTATTCAATTTTCTTATTTTTCTTCCTAATTTCTCAAACGAAAAATGGCAAGCTCATCTGAGAATATAATGTCAAATATGCCAACCCAAGAGAGCAACCCTAGTGTCGGTGCACAATCACGGAGAAGAGAAGTTAAGGCTCGGTCCTCGGATATTTTCAAAATTCATTTTCATTTGGAACACCTAGAAGATGATTCACAACGAGCAATTTGCACCTATTGTGGGGTTACCTATAAATTTTCTGGTGGATACGGCAATATGATCAAGCACATGGAAAAACATCATCCGGTTGAACTTGGCATTGATACGACGCAAACTCAAATGGCCAGGCACGCATCATGTAGTGGAGGTACGAGTGCTGTAGATTTATTTAAATATTCTGATGCAAAAAATAGAGAAGAATTTGCGAAATTAACTTGTATGACACATCTTTCTTTAAGCTTTGGTGAAAAACTTCATTTTACTAATTACGTGCATAATGTTTTAAACCCTGCTGCACGTAAAATGACTCAAAACACAACAAAACGTCATATTTTTAAATTATATAAAGATGGTAAAATTATTTTAAATGAAATATTTAAAGAGATGAAAGGTCGTATTTCTATATGTTCTGATATTTTGAGTGACCATTGGCAAACACACTCATACATGGGTGTGACTTGTCATTGGATTGATGCATCATTTACCATGCAAATACGACTTATTGCATTTAGAGTTTTTGATGACCAACATACTGCACATAATATTTATAGAATGATGAAGGTAATTTTTGATGAATATGGTTTACTGCACAAAATTTTAACAATTGGATTTGATAATGCATCTGCAAATACTGCATCCATCAATGATTTAAAATCCTTATGTCAACCAAATTTAGGGGGTCAATTTTTTCATATTCGTTGTACATGTCATGTCCTTAACTTATGTGTTCAAGACGGTCTAAAATTATTATCACATTTCCTTGATCCAATTAAAACGACACTTAACTGTATTTGGTCATATTCTCAAGTTATGAGAGAATGAACGAAGTTTTGTAAAATAAATGATATTAAACCGATTAAATTTTCAAGAGATGTTCCAACACGTTGGAATTCAACTTATTTTCTTTTATGTCAAGCATTTCAATACAAAGATGCATTATGTAGTTTTTTCTCTCAACATGTTCAAAATATCACACTTTATCATAGTCAATGAGATATTTGTGAATTTTTTTTTAGATATTTTAAAAATTTTTAATGACGCTACTTTAATTTTTAGCGGTATTTATTATCCTACATCACATTTATTTGTTCTTGAAAGTTTGAATATTGTTGGTACTTTTGATGAACATGCTGAAAGTAGCGATCCTAATGATTATGTTTTGTTCGAAGCCATTACTGCTATGAAGGTAAAATTGTTGCATTATTTTAGAGAAATTCTTTTACTTTATCTTATTGATGCTGTTTTTGATCCTAGATTTAAATTAGAAGATTTGAATGGTGCTTTACAAGCTTACTATGGTTATTTAGGAATATTAGCTGAAATTGATATTACAAGAATAATGACGAAATTAAGAAATGATTTAATTGATTTATTTAATGATTATATTGTAAGATATAACTTAGGAACATTAGGTGAATCTAGTAGTAGCGAACCAATAATTCAAACAAGACTTAGCGCAAGAGATCGTTGGTTATTACAACGAAATAAAAAAGTTAGGGATACGACAACTAATAACCCCGAATTAGATAATTATTTATTTACAAATTTTGAGTTTTCTACTGAAAGTTTAGTTAGTAAAAATTTTAAAATCCTTGAATAGTGGAACCGACATCAAAATATATATCATATTTTATCAATTATTGCTAAAGAGATATTGACAGCACTTATTTCCACCGTTGCGGTTGAGCAAGCCTTCAGCTTGGGAGGCAATATATTGGAAGCTAGACGATCTTCATTACATCCAAGCACTCTAGAAGCAACAGCTTGTGTGGATGATTGGACTCGAGCTGATCTCAGACAACAAGAAGATGCCCCGATGATTTTGAAGATTTGTTCGATAATGCATCTGCAAGTGCAACAACAAGTGCAAGCGGAACCGGAGCCGAATGATCAACTGATAATGATGATTGATAATTGTAAAATTATAATTTACAAAGGGGATATGTCTTAAAATTGTAATGGAACTACGTGAGCTTTGATTCCTCTCACCCTTGGAGGATATGTAGGCAACTTAAATTTTTAAAAATTTAAGTTCAAGCTCTTCAATGTAATAATTTTATTTATTATAAAATTAATCTCATTTATTTTAATTAATTTTCAATTTTTTTTTTTAAAAAAAGGTTTGGAATCGAACCGGAACCGGAACCAGAACCGAACCGGTCGATTCCGGTTCGGTTCAAGGTTCCGGTTCCACTTAAGTGTGGAACCGGAACCGAACCGGATTTAACCGGTTCGGTTCCGATTCCACACTTGTGGAACCGGAAATTGGCCGGTTCGGTTCGGTTCCGAACCGAAACCGAATCGTCGGCCGGGTCTAGGTGGTAGAGCAGAGCCGCCACAAGTCGCCACATGTCAGTGCAGTAACAATGAAATAGGTGGATTTGATTGACCAATCTAAGGGTAGTTGAGGAGAGTTGAAACATCAATGATGACAAAGTGACATAGGATGACGTCAGATGCGGTGAAATAGTGAATTTGGAAGTGTATATAAAGAGGTTGAAGTCTAATATTTAAGGGTTAACAAATTTCACTTCTCATAACTTGTAAAAAAGTTAAGAGCTCAATTAGTATAGAGAGAGGAAGCTGGTCAGTCATTCGACCATTTGAGAGAATTGTACTGGACTTGTATAAGACTTGATGTGTATTATCACTTAGTGAGTTTATTTCCCTATTGTAGCTCAGGTCGGTCTTGACCCCGAGCAGTAATAATACACCTCATTTCTCTCGTTAACGTATGTAGGATCCACTCTCTATCGAACCACATAAACTCTGTGATTTCCTTGTCTGCATGTTAAGTTTTCTTTAGTTCCCAACTAACCAAACAAATTTACTGCCGATGAAGATTTATGCGAAAGGTTAATTTCCCATATTATCATGTTGTAAATTCTTCATTTATAAAGGGCTTTTATGTCTTTTGTATGGGAGAGGGGTGGTTACTAACCATGAAGGGTTACAACCCCACCCTAGGGGTGCCCCTTTTGGCACCCCTCCATGCCTTATAAAAGAAGGCTTTACCCTCCAAATTTGGTGGTTGGAAATTTGGCAGAAAAGACTAGACATATAAATCCTGCATTCTTAGACACTTGTTTTCCCTTTGTTTTGAGAAGAGATCCACCATCTTCCTTGTTCAAACACTTGTCAAGGAGTGCACCTTGGACAAGAAGCATCCAAGTTATCCTGGGAGAACGTTGGCCAATTCGGATCCGTAGAGCACCTGTGACGGGGCCAATAAGTTCTTAAGGACAGAGAACTTCTCGACTTGGACAATCTCAGTAACATCTGAATTTCTTATTAGTCCTTATATTGTTTTGGGTTTAGGGTTTTGCATATAGATTTTGCTGTGAATTGATATGTTGTGTTTGTATGTTAAATTACTGTTTGATTACACTAAATTATACCAACAATCTTAAGAACTTATTGTATCGTGTTATTAAATAGTAATTTGCATGTTAGGGTTTTAATATTTTCTGGAAAATACGAACTGTGCATGAAAAACCCGTAGGGCGTTCGAACGCCCAACGCACGCGAAGGCTAAAAATTTGAATTCTCATAAGAACGTTCGAACGCGTCTTCAAACGCAACTCGAACGAAAGCCTTCTGCCTTAGAACGTTCGAACGCGTACTAAACGCAACTCGAACGCAAACTCTCTGGAATCAATCCGTCGAACGCGTTTCAAACGCTACTCGAACGTGAACTCTCTGGAAACACATCGTTCGAAAACGACGCGTTATCAAACGCAACACGAACGCACACACACTGGACAGTCTCGTTCGAACGTAGATACGAACGCGACATTAACGATATAGTCCTGTAATTCCTATAAACTGCAAACTTAAATAATATTACTTGGTAAGTCATATACTGTTAACACATTAATCTTGGAAGTATAGATTTAAGTTATTATTAGGTTGTTCAATTATCACAAGCATTCACATAGTGATAAAGTTGAAATTGTTTGATTGTTGCATAATTGGTTGAGAATTTAAAGTGTAATAATACACAAGTAATTCCATCCAATCTTGATTGAATTATATATATCTACATTTATCGTTTATCACTTTGAACAAGATCATTCGTTGATCATTGTGCAATTTGTCTTTCGTAGACTAATTGACCCTGTTGATTTTCCAGTTACATATGGCTAGCGGAAATATCACGGTACCGGTCTCTCATAGAGAAAAACCGGAGAAATTTGGTGGGGCAAATTTCAAACAATGGCAGAGTAAGATGTTGTTCTACCTGACAACTCTCCAGTTGGCAAAATTCCTCAAAGATCCTCCGGGTCCTGTGGAGGGTGAATCCGAGAAGGCCAAGGAAGAGCGAGAACAGACTTGGATGTCTGGAGACTTCTTATGCAAGAACTACCTTTTGGGTGGTCTTGACAATACCCTGTACAATGTGTACCAAGGCATGACTTCTGCGAAGATTCTCTGGGAGTCTCTCGAGAAGAAGTATAAAACTGAAGATGCCGGACAAAAGAAATTTGTCGTGGGTAGGTTCCTGGACTACAAAATGGTAGATTCAAGGACGGTGATGTCTCAGTTGGGTGAACTGCAATTAATCATTCATGAAATACTGGATGAAGGATGAAACTTTGTGAGACGTTTCAAGTTGCCGCCATAATTGAAAAGTTGCCTCCATCATGGAAGGACTTCAGGAGCTATCTGAAACACAAAAAGAAGCAGATGAGCCTTGAAGACCTCAGTGTTCGATTGAGAATCGAGGAGGACAACATGATGTCCGAGAAGGCCAGCTACAAGACTCTGGAGTCTAAGGCCAACATCATTGAAGGTGTAAAGGGTAGCAAAAAGAGAAAGAACAGTGGAGCTGACTCTGGGAACAAGAAGTTCAAGGGAAAATGCTACAACTGTGGAAAGAGCGGTCATATGTCAAAGGACTGCAGAAACAAGAAGTCTCAGGACAAGGGCAAGAAAAAAAGAATGAGGCCCATGTCACTGAAGGCGAGCAGCTGACTGATGATATCTCAGAGATGGAACTATCAGCAGTGGTAACTGAAGCCAACATAGTTGGGAATCCGAGAGAATGGTGGGTAGACACTGGGGCTACTCGTCATATCTGTGCAGACAGCAAGATGTTTTCCATGTACCAGAAGGTCGATGGCGGCGATCATCTGACAATGGGAAACTCGTCTACCTCTCAGGTGGTTGGACAAGGCACAGTGGTTCTGAAGATGACATCCGGAAAGGAGCTAACATTGAAAAATGTACTGCACGTTCCAGATATTCGGAAGAACTTGGTCTCGGGCTCTCTTCTTAGTAAGGCTGGTTTTAAGCTTGTTTTTGTTTCTGATAAGTTTGTAATGACAAAGAATGATATGTATGTAGGAAAAGGTTACTGACTGAGGGCCTTTTTAAGCTAAATGTAATGACTGTTAACCGTGCTATTAATAAAGCTAGTTCGTCTGCTTATATTATTGTGTCACAAAATGTATGGCATGGGAGGTTAGGACATGTTAATTATGATACTATGCGTAATTAATTAACATGGACCTTATACCTAAATTGCTATTGATGGCCAACATAAGTGTGAAGCATGTGTTGAAGCAAAAATGCATCGAACATCATTTCATTCTATAGAACGTAGTTCTGAACCGCTGGAACTTGTACATACCGATGTATGTGACATGAATATTGTGCAAACAAGAGGCGGTAAAAAGTACTTTGTCACTTTTATCGATGACAGCACAAGATTCTGTTATGTGTACTTGCTGAGAAGCAAAGCTGAAGCAATTGAGAGCTTCGTACACTATAAGAACGAAGTTGAAAACCAACTTGGCAAGAATATCAAAAGAATCAGGAGTGATAGAGGCGGTGAATACGTTTCACCATTCGGTGAATATTGTTCTGTGCACGGAATTATTCACGAAACCACTGCTCCTTATTCTCCTCAACAGAACGGAATTGCGGAACGCAAAAACCGAACGTTGAAGGAAATGATGAACGCCATGTTGACAAGTTCGGGACTACCCCAGAACTTGTGGGGGGAAGCTCTGCTTTCCGCGAACTACGTTCTTAACAAACTTCCTCACAGAAGGTTGGACAAGACACCATATGAGTTGTGGAAAGGTTTCGTACCTTCCTACAAATACCTCAAAGTGTGGGGGTGTCTTGCCAAAGTAATGGTTCCTAAACCTAAGAAGGTTAAAATAGACCAAAAACTGTTGACTGCATATTCATTGGATATGCTCGCAACAGTAGTGCGTATCGATTCTTGGTACACAAGTCGGAGATTCCTGACATCAATCCGGAAATGATAATTGAGTCAAGGAATGCGACATTTTTTGAAGAGACGTTTCCTTGTAAGGAAAGACAGCGCACAGTGTCTCTCAAAAGAACGACCGACGCTGTCAAGGACAGTGATCTTGTTGACCTAGAATCAGATAAACGTGTTAATACTGAGACAATCGAGCCTAGACGTAGCAAAAGAGCTAGAACGTCTAAGTCGTTTGGTCCCGATTTTCTGACATACCTGTTAGAAAATGAGCCTCAAAGCTATAAAGAAGCTATGTCTTCTCCTGAGGCACCTCTTTGGAAAGAGGCGATAAATAGTGAGATTGATTCAATCCTACAGAACCATACTTGGGAGTTGGTTGATCTTCCACCAGGTTGTAAGCCATTGGGCTACAAATGGATTTTCAAAAGGAAGATGAAAACGGATGGATCAATAGATAAGTACAAGGCAAGACTTGTCATAAAAGGTTATAGACAAAAAGAAGGCCTTGATTACTTTGACACCTATTCACCTGTGACTCGTATCACATCGATAAGAATGCTCATAGCCATAGCAGCTATATTTGGTCTTAAAATACATCAAATGGATGTAAAGACGGCATTCTTGAATGGTGAATTGGATGAAGAAATTTACATGGAACAACCAGAAGGGTTTTGTGTTCCTGGACAAGAACAGAAGGTGTGCAAACTTGTAAAATCCTTGTATGGATTAAAACAAGCACCGAAACAATGGCATGAGAAATTTGACAAAGAAATGTTGTCAAATGGGTTCAAAACCAATGAGTGTGATAAGTGTGTGTACACTAAATCAACTCAAAAGGGATATGTCATTGTGTGTCTCTATGTAGACGATATGCTGATAATTGGTAGTAATCATGAAATGATTCAGTCTACCAAAAACGTGTTATCCAGCAGATTTGATATGAAAGATATGGGGATAGCTGATGTAATCCTAGGGATTAAGATTTCTAGGACATCAGATGGATATATATTATCACAGGCTCATTATATTGAGAAGATACTCGATAAATATATCAAAGGGGATCTAAATGTAGCTAGAACCCCTGTAGACCTAACTCTTCATTTATCAAAGAATACTGGTTCAAGCATATCGCAACTAGAGTATTCGAGAATCATCGGAAGTCTGATGTATCTCACGAATTGCACACGACCTGATATCGCTCAAGCTGTGAATCGGCTTAGCAGATATACGAGCAATCCAGGACACAACCACTGGAAAGCCATAGTAAGAGTTTTGAGGTATCTGCGTGAAACTTCAAAATATGGGCTACATTACGAGAGATATCCTGCTGTACTAGAGGGTTACAGCGATGCTAACTGGATATCTGATACGGTGGATTCCAAATCCACGAGTGGATTTGTTTTCACACTTGGTAATGCAGCCGTGTCATGGAAATCCTCGAGGCAAACATGTATTGCCCGGTCTACTATGGAATCAGAGTTCATAGCGTTAGACAAAACAGCGGAAGAAGCAGAATGGCTTAGAAACTTCCTGGAGGATATTCCTAGTTGGCCCAAACCGGTGCCAGCGATAAGCATACATTGTGACAGCCAATCGGCTATTGGGAGAGCCCAAAATACATGTATAATGGTAAGTCTCGACACATACGTCGGAGACATAATACCATACGTCAACTGCTCTCAAGTGGCATAATAACGATCGATTATGTCAGGTCGAAGGAAAACCTAGCGGATCCACTAACTAAAGGTTTACCTCGAGAGCAAGTTGAGAAGTCATCGAGGGGAATGGGCTTAGCCTATAATCTAAGAATTGCCACTGTGGAAACCCAACCTAGTTGACTGGAGATCCCAAGATCTAGGTTCAAAAGGGACAACATAAACTTTGTGCAATTCAAAACGAGCACTGAAGAGTTTCGTACTCTTTCCCATTCCGTGGATGACGCTGAGTGCTGTCTGTCATTGGTTAGGATAAGCTAAGGCTTTTAATGATCACTATATTAGGAGATGAGTCCTAATGGGGGTAAAGACAGATTACCTCTTCATAGTAGATCACCTATTTCAAGTAAGAAGTGAGGCCGCTTCCATGGGAATCTTTAAAGGCGGGTTACCCTAAAGTACTTGATGAATCCAGGACCGTTGTTCAGGGCCAAAATGAACACAATCGTAGAACGGGAAAATGGTCGAATCAAAGCTGTGTGTTGGCAATTGTCTTGGTTTACACCAACGGCAGAACAGTTCAAGACTATGGGTCACTGGTTTGCCAAGTAAATCCGATTGTCATTCACTAGGAAAGGTTCAAGGCGAAAGCTACCTATTTCGATGCAGCTTTGGCTCACGGTATCTCTCTCACGTGTCTGAATGAATAATTGAAGAATTGTGGGGGATTGTTGTAAATTCTTCATTTATAAAGGGCTTTTATGTCTTTTGTATGGGAGAGGGGTGGTTACTAACCATGAAGGGTTACAACCCCACCCTAGGGGTGCCCCTTTTGGCACCCCTCCATGCCTTATAAAAGAAGGCTTTACCCTCCAAATTTGGTGGTTGGAAATTTGGCAGAAAAGACTAGACATATAAATCCTGCATTCTCAGACACTTGTTTTCCCTTTGTTTTGAGAAGAGATCCACCATCTTCCTTGTTCAAACACTTGTCAAGGAGTGCACCTTGGACAAGAAGCATCCAAGTTATCCTGGGAGAACGTTGGCCAATTCGGATCCGTAGAGCACCTGTGACGGGGCCAATAAGTTCTTAAGGACAGAGAACTTCTCGACTTGGACAATCTCAGTAACATCTGAATTTCTTATTAGCCCTTATATTGTTTTGGGTTTAGGGTTTTGCATATAGATTTTGCTGTGAATTGATATGTTGTGTTTGCATGTTAAATTACTGTTTGATTACACTAAATTATACCAACATATCATTGGAACAAAAAACAACCATTAACGACTGCCATCAATCTATGTGACTGTGAATGCCGGCCCTTGATCTTCTATCATCTGGACCATTGACTGAGTGTGGCTTCTTGCTTCAGCTACAGATGTTTCTTCAGCCACTGAATGTCTTTCTTCACTGCTGCAATTTGATCTGTTTAACATATAACGTCAGCAAAAACAAAAAAAAAAAAAATCATAAAATTCATTTTTGTCCTGCTTGCTCAGCTTATTCTCTAATCTTTATAGATAACGAGTTTTAATCTGATTTATAAATTTGTTTGACACGAATTGGCGGTGCCTGCTGTTACTTTCAAGCTCCTGTAGACGGCCACGAAACCTGTTCCAACTACCAAATGAGATCATCAATACGACAGCGTATTATTAGGCTTTGATAAAAAGCATTATTTTGTCTCTTAATTCATTCTGTTTGTTTTTTATTAAAAGTGATATTATCACTTTCCACCCTAATGTTTATAACATATATCACTTTTTTTATACTGTTTTTAAAATACCTCAACACCCCTCTAAAGTTAAAAAATCAACAAAATGAGTTGTGCTTTTACATATTTATCCTTTTGATAAATCATTTAATTTTATTGGATAATTATTAAAAATAATTATATGAATAAAATTAAAATAATTAAAATATTAGTTTATAATAAAATATGTTAAAAAATAAAATGACTAAAAGATTAATATTTGAGTTACATTTTTAATTGATATTTTTTTAGATTAATAATTAATAAATTAGGTTATTAGATTTATTTTATTAATTCTTATTTCATTTAGTATAAAATAAAATAAGAGAGCATTTAAATTAAACTTGTTATAGCATAAAACATGAAAACCAGATTCAAAATATAGGTTTAGATGACAGATTTTGTGATCTATCCAAATCTTATAAGATATTATTAGGTTATTTGTTAAAATTAGAATGCAATTCCTCATCCAATAGATCATTATAATTAAAGTGTCTTTATACTGATACTGAATAAAAAATTAGTCTCAATGTAATACTTACGAAATAATTATGTATTTTCTCCTATGATTATGAGTTTTAGTGCTGAATCACATAAATTTTTGTGTCGATTAATCTTCTCCTCCCAAAATTATTGTTGACCGGATTTTTACATCAACAAGACTAAAATATACTTTTGAGATTAGAATAAAGTATAATTATAATAAATTTATTAAGATAATTATAATAAAATAATTTTATATAAAAATATTATATTTTATAAGTTTATTTGTAAATTTTTATTATTCTTAATATGTTAATAATGATGTAAAAATGTTAATTATTTTTATCACAAAGGTAAATATGTGAAAACACCCATCAAAAATTTTATTTTGTTGACCTCAAGAGATAATGGGATATTATGAAAATAGTAGGAGAAAAGTGCCAAATACTTAATTCATTAGGGGGAATTTTCAATCTCCCTTATAAAAATGTGTCAACTTTATATTGCTTTAGATTAACGCATGAATCCCACAAAAGATTAATAAATTTACATAAAATATTGTCTATATTTTGAGTGCCCTCATAAGCTTACTTGCAGTATCTTAAACTATATATATATACTAGTGTGTGCCAGTGCCTACAGCACGGTGTTACAGAATTTATAGAGAAATTTAGATTATGTTATTTAATTTATTTATAATGAAATAATTTTATTCATTAATTTATTGATAGTTTTTATTTTTTTATTTTTATAGAGATTCTATAATGAATAAATTATTTATCAGTCATTAAATTATAATGAAATGATCTGAGCCGTCAATTAAGCTACATAAAGATAGTCATTGGATACATTATCTTTCTTAATCATAACCATCTGTTACATTCTCTTTCCCCCTACACCATTGTGCTTTATAATATAGATTAGATATTGACCGTGCCTACGACACGGTGTTACAAAATTTATAGAGAGATAAGATTATGTTATTTAATTTGTTTGTTAATTTTCAGAGATATTCTATAATGAAATGATTTTATTTTTTAATTAATGATTTCATTCATTAATTTATTTGTAGTTTTCATTTTCCATTTTTATAGAGATTCTATAATGAAATGATTTTTTATCAGCCATTAGATTATAATGAAATTATCTGAGCCGCCAATTAAGCCACATAAAGATAATATTTGGATACATTATCTCTCTTAATGCTAACCATCCGTTACATTCTCTTTCCCCAACACCATTATACTTTATAATAGAGATATATATTTAAAGTCAGATTAAGGGTAGCTAATCATATAGTTAATTTCAGGTTGTCAAATTTATTCCAACTTCAAACAAATCTTTCAGATTATTTTATATATCAAAATGATATGACATTTTACCGCATTCTTTGTCATGTAGCTCCGAAGTTTCGCAGTGTGTGAAGCAAGAAAATGACATCAAATTTTTGCCTTGTTATATAAAAACATAATCTCAATAAAGGTTTTTCCTATTTAGGTTGCTTCTTAACTAACTTATAAATATAAAATATAAAAATGATTAATTGATTAAAGTCACACCAATCACATATGTCTTCAAAATATATTGGGCCACAACAATAATTCCAAGTATGTGAAATTTCTTATGAGAACAAATTCGTATATATGAAGAAGACGGAGTATACGGATAAATATGCCATGTTAATAACGATGTAGAAAAACGTATGATTATATTTTTTTATATTGCAAGCTGTGGCTATAACTTTTATCACGTTATGCATTAATGAGCAGTGATTTACCGTGCGTGATTTGGTGATGTAGAGTTCATAGTTTATGATCTCATCTTAAGATCCGGGTTCGAATTTAGGGAGTTCATTTATTGTAAAAGCATAAGATCGGAGGTTTTACCTGCTCCGCTTAAGTCCGGAATGAGTGATTTGACGGTATGGTTTCAACGATTTAAAAAAATAATAATAATAATAAGAGCAGTGATTTAGCATGAACAACTTTTCACTTTTACGTCTCCAAGGGGTGTGGTTTGGTGGTGTAGGGTCCAGAATTTCACCTTGAGGTTCTGGGTTCGAATCCAGGGGGTGCACTTCTTGTAAGAGCCTGGGACAGCCGGTGGTTTTACCTGCGCCGCGGCCCAGAATTGGTGGTTTGGTGGCGGAGTTTCCATCGTTTCCAAAAAAAAAAAAAAAAAAAAAAACTTTTCACTTTTACTTACCATCATAATATTAAAAAAAGCACAACGCAATTATTTTTTAATATAAAATAAAATTATATATCATTGTTCGTATATCAAGGCCATTATGCTATCCGTCTCACTCTTTCTATATTATATCATGAGCATTGTTGAAGATTTTATATATTCACTCCACAAAATCAGTTCCATCGAGTGATCCAGTTATTTTCAAATTTGTATTTTTGAAGTGTTGGGGAATTATGCGTTAAACAAATCAAACCAGAACACAAATTCATATATACACTAACATGCCAACTTAGACATAAACCCTAAAACTTAGTGAATTATGTAAAACCTAGAAAATAACGCAATTATGTGGTCCAAGTCGAGTTGCCACTATCCTTAAGAACTTATTAGTCCCGTCTCGGTGCTCTACGGATTTTGTGGCTAATGTTCTCCCAGGATAATTTGGATTCCTCTTGTTCAATGGACATTCTTTAACAAGATCTCGAACTGGGACAATGGTGGAATCTCTCTCTGACTCTAAAACAACAAATGTAGTGACTCAAGATTTCTGATTTATGGATAGTTAGAATGAACTTGAAGGCCTCTTAAATAGACATGGAAGGGTGCCTTAAGGGCACTATTTGGTTTGTGGTGTAACCCTCATAAGAATTATACCTCTTCAATGCACCATTTGGGCCCTATGAGTGTTCTTCTAATTTGGAAGACATGTCCCTACATGTTTGTGTCATTCCTATAGGGCACCACCCAAGGGACATGACTAAGAATTTACAACATGAAGTTTGTGATTAGATCACTTTGTATTTTTTGAACTTTAAATTAGATAGAATCATCATCCATGTATAATAAATACAGCCACAAATAATGCTCAGTAATAGAATAACAGAACAATTCTGAATACTTAAGAATTCTTCAAGCATAACCCATATATAAAAACACTCTTTAATGGTAATATCAAATAGAGTTTATAAAGGTTAAATTGGGTTTCTTTCCCTTTTTTTAAAACCTAATATCAATCGGTTCTTAGATTGAGCCATCAGTGTACGTTTCAGATATATATATATATATATATATATAAAGGTTAAATTGGGTTTCTTTCCCTTTTTTTAAAACCTAATATCAATCGGTTCTTAGATTGAGCCATCAGTGTACGTTTCAGATATATATTATTTTGATTCAAGTGGTAGAAGAGTCAAACTGAACAAGTTCCTTTGATGTAATTGAGTGGGTTCAAATATTTTTGCCGTATTTGATATGATTTTTAATGGAAGTAAAATAATTTTTTTAATTCCAAAAATTATATTTAAAATTTGTAGTGGTGTTTAATTACATTAAGTTATTGTTCAAACCTCTTATTAAAAAAAAATATTAAAAATATAAAACTTAAAACCTTAGTATTAAAAAGAAAATAGGTTAAGAGTTATGATTTATCTATAATAAGTAATGAAAATTGTGGGAAAAATGCTTATTTATAAGCATTTTGAGGCTCAATTTTAAGCATGGTCCACTTCGTGTTAGTGGTTGTTATTGAATGATTCGGATACTCCTCCGTGAGTACTTCGAAATGGTATATTCATATGCTTAAAATGGTGCTTGGGTGAATGAGAAATTGTTGCTCAAAGTTCACAAATTTTTCCAAGCCTTTTGTAATTCCATAACAACTAATTTAATTAGTTTGGTGGTTACAATTCCATAAGTGCTAATTTAATTAGCTTGGTGGTTACATAGTTTAATTTCCATTAGTGCTAATTTAATTAGTTTAGTGGTTACAACAATGTGTAACATCTCCCATTTATGAGATTTAATTGACAAGTTTATTTCCATTAATTGAGATGTGTTTTATTTTCCTATATAAAAAACATCATTTCTTGTTTTCAGAATAGAGAAAAAAAATAGATTTCTTGTTTTGTTTTACAAGGAGAGTTCAAACACTTTGTTGTTCGTTTGGTGCGAGTTTGGTGGTGCCCTTGCTCGTGCGTTTTCCCGTTGTATCCTGGGAAACAATCGTCTCATGTTCTACTGCACCTACGATAGGGGACGAATTTGTTTTAAGGATATTGTTGTTTTTCAACAAGCCTCGGGAAGGTGAACTTTCAGCCTCTGCCTCTGACGCCAGCCTCTGCCTGTGCCTCTGCCTACAGCCTCTACCTCTACTGATCAGCCTCTACCTCAGCACAACAGCCTCTACCTCTGCTGTCAGCCTCTGCCATCTGCCTCTACCTTCAGCACCTCTGCCTCTGACAGTCAGCCTCTGCCATCAGCCTCTGCTGTCAGCCTCGCCTCTGCCATCAGCCTCTGCTGTCAGCCTCTGCGTCTGCCTCTGCCTTCAGCCTCCCTCTGCCATCAGCCTCTGCTGTCAGCCTCTGCCATCAGCCTCTGCTGTCAGCCTCTGCCTCTGCTATCAGCCTCTGCTGTCAGCCTCTGCCGTCTGCCTCTGCCTTCAGCCTCAGCCTCTGCCATCAGCCTCTGCTGTCAGCCTCTGCCATCAGCCTCTGCTGTCAGCCTCTGCCTCTGCCATCAGCCTCTGCTGTCAGCCTCTGCCGTCTGCCTCTGCCCTTCACCTCTGCTCCCGCTCTCAGGGTCTGCCTCTGCCCTCAGCCTCCGCTCTCAGCCTCTACCGTAAGGGTCTACTCTCAGGGTCCGCCGTTAGGGTCTGTTTGAGGATAATAATTAAAATTGTAATTTTGTCATATTCGGATTCTCATTACCGTGTAATAATTGTAATAATTGTTGTATACAGTCTTAAAACAAATTCGAGACTCTGTGGATATGGAAATCAGTCCAAACACAGTAGATCCGAATATGGCAGCCTCTTCGGATGGCCAGAATTTGTGTGCAGCCCCCGTGGCTGACCAAAGTGCATGGCAGCCCCCTTCGGCTGTGCGTGCAATGGCAGCCTCTGGGCTTAAGGTGGTGTCATTATATGGCACGTTTGTGGCTGGCCAAGGTGTTTCTCCCTGCTCAATGGCTAGACAACCTGTGGACATGTGAGCCATGTCAATCCTGCTGCGGAAAAACCTGAAAAATTCAGTGGTCAGAATTTCAAAAGGTGGCAACAGAAAATGTTCTTCTACCTGACCACGTTGAACCTTGCGAGGTTTCTAAAGGAAGATGCTCCTGTACCCAAAGAGGGTGAGATTGATATCCAAGTCATCAGTGCCATTGAAGCTTGGAAACATTCTGAATTCCTATGTCGGAATTATGTGCTGAATGGGCTAAGTGATTCCTTGTACAGTGTGTACGCTGGAATGAAAACAGCTAAAGGGCTTTGGAATCTTTAGATCGAAAATATAAAACTGAGGATGCCGGTACTAAGAAATTTGTCGTAGGCCGTTTCCTAGAGTTTAAAATGATTGATTCCAAAACTGTGATAAGCCAAGTACAAGAACTGCAGATTATTCTAGCAGAAATTCATGCTGAGGGGATGAGTTTAAGTGAAACCTTCCAAGTAGCCTCGATAATTGAGAAACTACCACCTGGTTGGAAAGATTTCAAGAATTATTTAAAACATAAGCGAAAAGAAATGAGCATTGAAGACTTGGTTCTTAAGCTAAGAATTGAGGAAGATAACCGAGTTTCTGAAAAGAGAGGAATGACTCATGAGGCCAAAGCAAATGTTGTCGAACATGGCCATAAGAACAAAAACCTCAAGACAAAAGGGTCAAAGATGGGCCCTAAAGGAGGAGTTTCCAAGAAATCAAAATTTCAAGGAAATGCTTCAACTGTGACAAAATGGGTCACAAGTCTTCTGAGTGCAGACTGCCGAAGAGAAAAAAGAAACAAGAGGCTAATGTGCTAGAAAACATGACTCAAGATGTTTCAGACATTAACCTTTCTGCTGTGGTTTCTGAGGTGAATTGGTGGGTTCTAACCCAAGAGAGTGGTGGATTGATACTGGTGCCACTCGACATGTATGCTCAGACAAGAGCATGTTTTCTTCATTTGAGCCTGCTGAAAATGGGGAAAAGATATACATGGGAAATTCAGCAACATCTGAGATAGAAGGTCAAGAAAGGTGATTCTGAAGATGACCTCTGGGAAAGAGTTGACTCTGAACAATGTTCTGTATGTACCTGAAATACGGAAGAATCTTGTGTCTGGATCGCTTCTGAACAAGCATGGATTCCGGATGGTGTTCGAGTCTGATAAAGTAGTTTTGACTAAAAATGGGATGTATGTGGGAAAAGGGTATGTAACTGATGGGCTTTTTAAGCTCAATGTAATGGTTGTTAAACCCAAAAATATCAATAAAGCTAGTTCTTCTGCTTATATTGTTGAGTATTCTAATCTTTGGCATGGTAGATTAGGACATGTTAATTTTAATTCATTGCGAAAGTTAATTAACATGAATCATATTCCCAATTTTAAAATTGATAACAAACATAAGTGTGATACTTGTGTTGAGGCAAAACTAACAAGATCATCTTTTCATAGTATTGAAAGAAACTCTGAACCACTTGATCTAATTCATACCGATGTATGTGATTTTAATTCAATACAATCGAGAGGCGGTAATAAATATTTTATTACCTTTATTGATGATTGCACAAGATTTTGCTATGTGTATTTAATGAAAAGCAAGGACGAAGCTATAGAGAAATTTGTTCTCTATAAGAATGAAGTTGAGAATCAACTGAATAAAAGAATTAAGGAGTTAAGAAGTGATCGTGGTGGTGAGTATGTTTTCCCTTTTGAATCACTTTGTGAACAAAATGGAATCATACATCAAACCACAGCTCCTTATTCGCCTCAATCCAATGGGATTGCGGAACGTAAGAATCGTACCTTGAAAGAGATGATGAACGCTATGTTAATCAGCTCTGGCTTACCTCAGACTATGTGGGGAGAAGCTGTCTTATCAGCTAATTACCTTTTAAATAAGGTACCACGGAAAGAAGCAGGGAAAACTCCTTATGAAATGTGGAAAGGAAGAGTACCTTCCTATAAATTCCTTCGAGTGTGGGGGTGTCTTGCCAAGGTAGTCATTCCTCCACCTAAAAAGGTGAAGATAGGACGGACCAAAAACTGTTGATTGCATTTTCATAGGATATGCACATAACAGTAATGCTTATCGATTTCTTGTGCATGAGTCTAATGTACCAGATATTCACAAGAATACGATAATGGAATCGAGGAATGCATCTTTTTTCGAATACGTTTTTCCTTGTAAAACTAATTCGAATTCAGATGTGCACAAAAGGGCACATGAGACTATCATTGAAGATAGTCAGGACCGAGAACAAATTAATGTTCCAGAGGATCAACAAGTTTGAACCTGAACTAAGACGTAGCAAAAGAGCTAGAACGGAAAAATCATTTGGTCCAGATTTTCTGACATTTTTGCTAGAGAATGATCCTCAAAGCTATAACGAAGCTGTAAGGTCAGCTGATGGTGCCTTGTGGAAAGATGCCATCAATAGTGAAATTGAATCCATCTTACAAAATCACACCTGGGAGTTAGTGAATCTTCCTCCAGGATGTAAACCTTTAGGGTCCAAGTGGATTTTCAAAAGGAAAATAAAGGCAGATGGATCAATTGACAAGTACAAAGCAAGACTTGTAATTAAAGGTTATAGACAACGTGAAGGTCTTGATTACTTTGATACTTATTCTCCTGTAACGAGAATAAATTCCATAAGGATGATACTAGCGATTGCAGCGTTGCGCAATCTTGAGGTACATCAGATGGATGTGAAAACAGCCTTTCTGAATGGAGATTTAGATGAAGAAATCTACATGGAACAACCTGAAGGTTTTATAGCTCCAGACAAGAAAAGAAAGTCTGTAAGTTAGTTAAATCCTTGTATGGATTGAAACAAGCCCCGAAACAGTGGCATAAAAAGTTTGATGACACCATGTTGGCAAATGGTTTCAAAATCAATGAATGTGATAAATGCATTTATGTCAGAGAGACAGAAGTTGGCTATGTCATTTTATGTCTCTACGTTGATGACATACTGATTGTCGGGAGTAATGTCAAAATGGTGAAATCTACCAAGAATATGCTGAAATCCAAGTTTGACATGAAAGACATGGGTCTTGCAGATGTCATTCTGGGAATAAAGATCTCGAGAAGTCCAGATGGACTTATTCTTGATCAGTCGCACTATGTGGACAAGGTTCTTGGTAAATTCAACAATATGATTCTGCTGTGGCTAGAACTCCTTTAGATGTGAGTCTACATCTATCGAAGAATAGGGGAGAGGTATATCTCAGTAGAATACTCTAGAGTGATCGGAGTTTGATGTATCTATCGAGTTGTACAAGGCCTGATATAGCCTGTACAGTAAACAAGCTCAGCAGATATACGAGTAATCCAGGGGTTGATCACTGGAAAGCAATAGTGAGAGTACTTAGGTACTTACGTTTTACTCGTAATTATGGGTTGCACTATCATAGATATCCAGCTGTAGTCGAAGGATACAGTGATGCTAATTGGATATCTGACATGAAAGACTCAAAGTCTACTAGTGGTTATGTGTTTACACTAGCAGGTGCAGCTATATCATGGAAATCCTCCAAACAGACTGTGATAGCCAGATCTACAATGGAATCAGAATTCATTGCATTAGACAAGTGTGCTGAAGAAGCAGAATGGCTTCGAAATTTTCTAGAGGATATTCCAAGTTGGCCTAAGCCAGTGCCAGCAATTTGCATTCATTGCGATAGTCAATCTGCAATTGGAAGGGCACATACAATATGTATAATGGTAAGTCTAGACATATTCGTCGTAGACACAATACCGTTAGACAATTACTCTCTACTGGAGTTATTTCGATTGACTATGTAAAGTCAAAGGATAACATTGCGGATCCGCTAACCAAAGGGTTAAATAGAGAGTTAGTTGTGAAATCATCGAGGGGAATGGGACTGAAGCCCATTAGATAAATGTTTATTACGAAGGAAAACCCAACCTTGTTGACTGGAGATCCCAAGATCTAGGTTCAATGGGACAACCTACTCGTAAAAGACATAATTGGATCACTGTGGGGGTTACCCTCTAGTCCATTCCTATGATGAAATGAAACAGTGATGCTCGTATGGATAGAGGTTAGCAAAAGCTTTTAATGATTCTTATGCGTCGGGAATCCGAGCAGAGTATTACGAGATACTCTTAAATAAGAAATCACCTATGTGAGAGAGAAGTGGGGCCGCTTCAAAGGGAATTGTACGGGGCACAATTCTTAGAAACTCTTGCAGAACCAGGTAGATGTTCATGGCCAAAATGAACATAATAATGAGAACTCAAATGTGTAGGTAAAATATCTGTGTGATATGTGTTCTCCAATTACATGAACGGCAGTACAGTTCAATGACATCGCGTCCACTGTCAGCCAGTAATGAGATATATTTTCACAAGGGAAGGTTCAAAGGCTGAGGCCTACCTATCCTATGCAGGTGTTGAACCGTTGAACTCTTCTAGGTCAAAATAAAATGTTTATAAAAAATAATTTTATTCGTCGTTTTTCGCCAATTTCATTCATGTGGGGGATTGTTGGAAAAATGCTTATTTATAAGCATTTTGAGGCTCAATTTTAAGCATGGTCCACTTCGTGTTAGTGGTTGTTATTGAATGATTCGGATACTCCTCCGTGAGTACTTCGAAATGGTATATTCATATGCTTAAAATGGTGCTTGGGTGAATGAGAAATTGTTGCTCAAAGTTCACAATTTTTCAAGCCTTTTGTAATTCCATAACACTAATTTAATTAGTTTGGTGGTTACAATTCCATAAGTGCTAATTTAATTAGCTTGGTGGTTACATAGTTTAATTTCCATTAGTGCTAATTTAATTAGCTTAGTGGTTACAACAATGTGTAACATCTCCCATTTATGAGATTTAATTGACAAGTTTATTTCCATTAATTGAGATGTGTTTTATTTTCCTATATAAACAACATCATTTCTTGTTTTCAGAATAGAGAAAAAAAAATAGATTTCTTGTTTTGTTTTACAAGGAGAGTTCAAACACTTTGTTGTTCGTTTGGTGCGAGTTTGGTGGTGCCATTGCTCGTGCGTTTTCCCGTTGTATCCTGGGAAACATCGTCTCATGTTCTACTGCACCTACGGTAGGGGACGAATTTGTTTTAAGGATATTGTTGTTTTTCAACAAGCCTCGGGAAGGTGACTTTCAGCCTCTGCCTCTGACTGCCAGCCTCTGCCTGTGCCTCTGCCTCAGCCTCACAGCCTCTACCTCTACTGATCAGCCTCTACCTCAGCACAACAGCCTCTACCTCTGCGTCAGCCTCTGCTCTGCCTCTACCTTCAGCCTCTGCCTCTGACAGTCAGCCTCTGCCATCAGCCTCTGCTGTCAGCCTCTGCCTCTGCCATCAGCCTCTGCTGTCAGCCTCTGCCGTCTGCCTCTGCCTTCAGCCTCAGCCTCTGCCATCAGCCTCTGCTCAGCCTCTGCTGTCAGCCTCTGCCTCTGCCATCAGCCTCTGCTGTCAGCCTCTGCCGTCTGCCTCTGCCTTCAGCCTCAGCCTCTGCCATCAGCTCTGCTGTCCCTCTGCTGTCAGCCTCTGCCTCTGCCATCAGCCTCTGCTGTCAGCCTCTGCCGTCTGCCTCTGCCCTTCAGCCTCTGCCTCCGCTCTCAGGGTCTGCCTCTGCCCTCAGCCTCCGCTCTCAGCCTCTACCGTAAGGGTCTACTCTCAGGGTCCGCCGTTAGGGTCTGTTTGAGGATAATAATTATAATTGTAATTTTGTCATATTCGGATTTCCCAATTACCGTGTAATAATTGTAATAATTGTTGTATACAAAAAATATGATATATTAATAATTTTTTAAATAAATAATAATTTTATTTAACATAATTTCTACTCGTTAAACAATTAAAATCAAATAATTTCTCCAATTACAAACAAATAACGATAGTCCATGTTCTCTATAAAAAAAATTCGTTGGGAGAATGCCACTTCCCCATAATGTTTACACTAATATCCACTTAGCTCGTATTATTTTCATAATACCCTAACACCCCTTAGATCAAAAGTCAAAAGATTATTTTATATTTTGACATATTTACACTTGTTTAAACAATTAATATTTTTTATATGATTAGTTATCCATTACTTTAATTAAAAATATACAAATAAAATTATACAAATCTACAAATTAAAAATCAGGATTTGAGATAAAAAAAAATTATCCTAAATCCCAGTCCGATTATTTATTCAGAACAATAATGAATTTTAACAAAAAAATATAATTTGGATGATTTTGTAATACATGATCCCGTTAGTATATGAGATTTTTTTATCATTCTTACCTCTCATATATTTCCTATAAATTTTGAGTTGTAATTTTTTAAATTATTTTAGGAAATTTTAATTTTTTTGTGTCAATTTATAGATATATTAATAAATCATATTAGATTTTGAAAAATAATTTTATATAAGAATATTATATTTTATAATTTTATTCTTTTATGATGAATTATTGTAATGAATTAAAAATTATGTAACAATATTAATAGTTTGATAACAAGGGTAAATATGTTAAAATATAAAATAATATTTTGACTTTTAACTATAGGGAGTATTGGGATATTATGAAAACAATAAAGAATAAATAACTATTGATATAAACATTAGGGTGAAAAATGATATTCTCCCCAAATTCTTATCGATCTACAAACTAAGCATCTGATATTTTTCCTCCAATTATTAGTACTGCTAATTTCAAGAAAATACATTTAATCGAATTCGAATATTTAATTTAAAATAAAATAAATCACTCAAAACCAAATTCTTATGGGGTTAATACGGTGCTCTCTTTTTTTAATTATTATTTTGACTTCTTGCTAATCACGTTCACACAGCTCAATTGATAAACTTCGACGAGTCAACTCAGTTGAGTCTATAACACAGAACTCAAAAGTTTCAAATCTGGCTGCTTATAAATAAAGAGAAGAGTCAGAGTTTCTCTTCTCTGACGCGGGCGTTCGTTACACTGACTCTCTCTCACCGTTCGTTGAAAAAAAATTTTTAACCAAAGATGAGTTCAGTTGTGCAGGTAATTCATTCTTTCCATTAAATTAAACATTCATTAATCCTTGCTTATTTTTTTTTAATCTTATTTGAAACCTTTGTTTTTGTATAAAAATTAAATTTTTATAATTAATTTTTTTTTTTTTTTTGTTGATTAAGGGTTTTACCAAGTCGCTTGCCATGACTGTGCTGTCCGAGATCGGCGACAAGACATTTTTTGCCGCTGCGGTTAGTGAATGATTTTAATTTTAATTTTTTTGGATGATTTGATTCTTATTTCGTATCTGTTTTGATAGTGATTGGGATGTAATTTAAAATGGCATTGAATTGAAGAGGATTTTGGAAAATGACGGTTCTCTGTGTTATCTTGAATGCTATTTGGGAGCTATGTGGAAAGAACTAAAGAATCAGGACTATAGAATTGAAAATCAAACTGATGATTAAAATCAATCGACGTATAACAGATAGCTGATTGCTTTGTATTTGTAAATGACTAATTGGGTATCCCTTCAGCTTCAATTTCTGTGTGGCAATCCGTATATTGCCAATATAGAAAGAACAATTAGACAGCTGAGGTTAATTCACAGAGAGGAGTATAAAAATTAAGAATACTCTTTCTAGAGGGAAAATTGGTGCTTTTAAGATTTTTCAAGGAGAAAGAGTCTCATCCACTATTGACTAAAAGCTTTTCTTTTTAAACTGGAAATTTATTTTCCGCCCCAATATACTTATCTTCTATTATATTTTGTGTTACAAGATCTTGGCAATGCGTCACCCGCGGAGACTTGTCTTGGCAGGTTGCCTAGGAGCTTTGATTGTGAGTGGGTTATTTTTGAATCCAATCCTTTCATTTTTATTTATTTGTTGGAAAATCTGACCTCTGTTTATCTTGCAAAGCCTCACAATTATGGGATATTTCTGAATGTTGTTTAGGTGATGACTATTCTATCTGCTGTTGTTGGCTGGGCTGCTCCAAATCTGGTAAGCAGTATGATTGCTGTTTGAAAAGTTCTCACGCTAATGGCCTATTTTTCAAATGCTTGTAATCGATTTATACCAGTGACACTAAGTGTCTTGAGCTGGCTCCCGTGTGATATTCCCACGGTACTGTTGCTGATATACTTTTAAATCATCATTGGCCAGAAATGTTTTACTATTAAGAGGGAAATGGAAAAGTTTACAAAATTAAGATTAATCTAAATCCATGCCTTTCTTCATAACTGTGCATTACTTAAGGAGAAATGTTACCAAGCTGCCATATCACTTTGGACAACACGATATAAATTAATAATTCATTTGCAATCACCATTTTGATGCAAACAAGCAGCTTATTTAGGTAGAAGACATCCCTGAATGCCAATTTCTTCCTTCCCTTGACAAAGCCACTGAATAAATTAACAAAATCTAATAAATGCAATAAACTTTTTTTTTGGTTCTATGAGAGAACTAAGTATACTGTTAGAGGTCTTTATGTGGAGGATTAAATATTTGATGGAAGGAAGATATTGGAAGAGAGTAATATTACCATGGATGTTTCATGATTTGTTGGCCAAGAAGTGGGTCAAAGACATGAACAATCATTTTATATGTCTGATTTAATTTGGTTGGCAGGCTGAGTCATTGGGCCCAAGACTGACTTCAACCCAGGTTGAAACCTGACCTGGAACGTGTAACCTGAATAGTTAAAGTAGGACTTCTGTGTTTTATGAAATCCACTGGACTTCTAGAGTATTGTTCACAGATATATGATCATATTCATTCCCTGAAAAGGCCCTTAAATGTATACATTTTTGTTGTTATCTGTGATAGTGAAGACATTTGGTAGTTAGTTTCACCGTATCTTTTTTCTATTAAATTGTTGTAGATGTTAGCATAAAGGTTTTTGTCTTAGATATCATGTTTAGGACAGTCATCATTGATGATATATTTCATCAGTTAATTGCAAATATGCATGAATTTGTTGACACAGGCTCTCATTTTCTTGTCATTTTCTGCTCTAAGGTTTTAGCCAATGTCTTCTGATATTTATTATGCAGATCTCTCGTAAATTGACTCATCATATAACGACAGTGCTGTTCTTCGGATTTGGGATCTGGTCCTTATGGGATGCCTTTACTAATGGAGGGTAATGGTTCTAAACTTCTAATAGTCACGTTTCCATACTTTTGTACTCTTTCGCATAAGCATTTGTGCTCACCTTCATGCTTCATTAAAAATAGACTCTAGTTGTACAACTGATTTTATATATATATATATATATTTTTTTTTCCTTTCTTTTTAACAGGGAAGCTGAAGAATTTGATGAAGTTGAAAAAAAGTTGGTCAGTTTTTCCCTTACAATGGCTTGCCTCATATTTAGGAATTTAGGCCTAAATTCCTTTTGACTTTACTTTGGTCACATGAACAGGATGCTGACTGGAAAGCTAATGCAGGAACAACCAAGGAGGGCAGCAAGGTATGCTATAAAATCAAAAATTTGTGAATCATTTTGTTGCGTAAATTAATTATTGATGTTCTCTCTCTCCTTTTGCTCTCTAAAGTATGAGATATGCATTTAATTACAACATCCTCACATACACATCTGATAAATTTGAACCGTCTGTGCTTTGGGTCTCATGTACCATCGTAGAGTATATAAATGCTAATGCAATATCTTATTATAACTTTTCTTTCACAACCTTATCTTTATCGCTGGGTTCCTTTTTTTGATAGTTTCATAGGGAGTTGCATGCTTTGCAGTTTATATCAGCTCTTTTCTGTATCCAGTATTGTTTCAGTTTTTACTTGAATGTTATTTGGTAAAATAATTGATTTAATTGATTTCCTTTCTGTTTATTGTTTTTCCCCTCTTTTATGTACTTCTTATGTATACAAATTATCTAAATAAAATTAGTCAATCACTCTCTAAAATGGAAGAAAAGGGATATAAAGAAATTTTATGTTGACAATGATAGATGCAGGATTACTGTGTTAGCCACAATAATTTACTAGATATGTAATTATAAGAAAGAAGTGGACACAAGAATGCATAAAACCAAATTCTATCTTATATGCAATTAGAATCCTTTTCTCTCATGTCTCTTAAAATACGGCGACTTCTTCTTTATTGCAAGTCTTACATATCTGGATAAAACTTTCTTGTCCAAATGGAAGGTTTATGCACATTCATATGGAATCTTTTCATACTATATTACTATGCTGTAAAATGAAATTCGATTCCATTTGAGACATTATTGTTTGTGGAGCATTTTCTATTTGCATAACATATGTTTAATTGGGTCGTAGTTATATTCGTGATGCAATTCAGCAAGTGCCCCCCATTATATTATTTTAACATCGTGGTTTCAGTCTTATAATATCCAAATGCTTTCTCTCTTTCCAGGCCGATGATGAATTAAAAAAGCAGAGGCGACCATTCCTTTCTCAGTTCTTCTCTCCCATCCTTTTGAAGGTTATATTTTCTGTTAAATATTAAATTCTAAACTCAGCAAAGCTATGTATAACTTACCACTTTGACCTTTGTCTATTCTGCAGGCATTTTCCATTACTTTCTTTGGCGAATGGGGTGACAAGAGCCAGGTATAGATTCAACACATAAACTGTATATATCTGTCTATGTTCCTCAACTCTATGTTGCTCTGACATAACTGCCTATTATAGTTAGCTACCATTGGTTTAGCTGCTGATGAGAACCCGCTTGGCGTTGTTCTTGGTGGAATTATGTAAGTTGTTATTACAGATCACACCATTTATTTGTTCATATATTGTGCTGTTACGAGTATATATTACATATTATATTTGTGCTGTTTGCTTTTCCTTCCCTCAGAGGACAAGCATTGTGTACTACTGCTGCTGTCGTTGGAGGGAAGAGCTTGGCATCTCAGATATCAGAGAAAATAGTAATCATGGACATTTGCATTTTCGTTTTTGATATTACTATATGGTTTAGCTAATTTATCTATTTTGTTGAGCAACTGTAAAGCTGGTACTATTTGATGCAGGTCGCACTCTCAGGAGGAATTCTCTTCATTGTTTTTGGCATCCAATCCTTCCTTTCATCGAGTTGACGCAAAATACCCACAATGATGTTAATGGTCAGTATAGAATTTCAGTTTATATGCACATTCCTAGAACATATGTAGTAGTATCAGGTTTTACTTTTGGCCTAGGACAAGATAGTTCACCTAAAAGTTATATCAGTTGATGGATTAGAACAAGTATTAAAACCTTGATAAAATCTCAACAAGTATTACCGACTTTCCTTTTTCTGCAAGTACTAGACTAGACATGTACATTCAAATACACTCACACTCAAGACACCTATTCTTGTGCACATGCATCAATTACACGTTATTAAAATTTCTTCGAGAGCAGAATACAGTAACAGGATTAGAAATAAATGATACGTACTTTGAACTTGTAAAAGCATCCTGCACTTCACATATGGCTCAAATAGTAGCTCCACACCGATTTAAGCACGGACACTCATGTATACTACATGCATCTATGTACACAATCGCACTCACTTGGTAATTTGAGCGTATGCTGCCTCGCATCTCTGCATTGAAGCTTAATGGTGACTTTGCTTTTTTCTACCATATGCCTGCAGGGATTGAATGCTGTTTCGGTGACTTAAAAAGAATATTTCGCATTGATACGTTTTTAATCATTTGCCAAGTCAGTGATTATGATATTTAAGAAAGCACGGCCTAGAATCAAACTGGTTCAAGTAGCTAACAAATATTCCGTAGTTTGATGATATACATTTTTTTTTCCTACTACATTAAAATAAATTATTGTTTAATTGCCCTCTCCCAGTATATTTTTTTCCTAGCCTTTCTTAATTTAAACCTCGTTTAATTTAAGCCCTGTCAAATCTGTAGATAATTACTTGCACAGAATCTTGTGTTCATGTTCAAGTCTTCGAAGCAATGTTCTAAAAAATGTTAGGTGGTAGGCGTACGGTGAGGGAGTGCCTAGAGCCTAAGCGGTAGGCGTACGTTAGGCGGTATGTGCCACCTAGAAGAATAGGCTAGGTGGTGTTAGGCAGTTTTATTTTATATTTTTCAAAAAATTAGGAAAATAAATAAATTTGGAGAAAAAACGTACATACCCATCTAGACGGCCGCCTAGAACCATCTAGATCCATCTAATTGTCTGACACCGCCTAGCATCTATTTTTATGCATAAGAACGTTAGGCACCGCCTAGTGTTTAGGGGATGTCTAGATCCGTCTAACAATCGTTTTTATGCATAATCGTAACGTGTCTAATTTCTAGGGGATGCCTAGACCCTTTATTTAGAACAGTGCGTCAGAGCATCAATTCATATCTGAAACATCTCATTAGAGGAAGCAGATTATTCTTGTCTTTTTAAACTGTTTTTTTTTTTTTTTTTTTTTTTTTTTTTTGGAAATGCGCAAACAATACAGTACTTTTTATGCATTTGTGTCCAACGTTCATAGCCATTGCTGTATTGAGCAAGTATGAAATGTTAACTTCTCATTCAAACTTCTGGACAGAAGCTAGTGAAGATAGGGGTGGCAAAACGAATTGAAGAATCGAATTTTGTCAAATCCTAAACGAATTGAATTTATATCGAATCATAAACGAGTTGAATCAAAATGAGATGGATTCGTATTTGATTCGTTTATTAAATGAATTATAATATCAGAATTCGTATTCGATTCGTTTATTAAACGAATCGATTACGAATATTCGTTTAGTCATGATATTAGTCAATAACAAAAATTACCATAATTTATTTACATTAATTCTTCATAAATATATACATATGAAATACGTAATTAATATATTTACTAAAAATAGCACACTAAATATCGACAATATATCTACAATATTATTTTTTTTCTATGGTAATTAGTTATAATTTCTCGAATCTTAATTGAAAAATAACAATATTTAATAAAAGAAAATAATAAAATGAATCAGTGAGCTTAAATTCATATTCGATTCATTTAATAAACGAATCAAATCAAATTGATCTATTTATTAAACGAATCAATTTTTTCAAATCCGTATTTGCTTTAAAACGAATCGAATCAAATGAAAAAGCGAATTTTAACCCAAATTGCTACCCTAAGTGAAGGGGGATGCCTTCCGGTCTCTGCAAATTTTAAATTGGTCTAGCAGTTATGATCACGAAAGTACAATGATCAAGTGTTAACTTCCACCAGCTTGATAACATGTTCGAATTTTGGAAATAATCTTTTTTTTTTTTTTGAAAATTAAAAAAAAATAAAAAAAAAAAAAAAAAAAACAGAATTAAAATTGCGTAGATCTTAGTCTATTCCACACCTTACTTACAACGAGAACCCGGATATACCAATTTTCTGATTATGGTATCTGAATCTCAGTAATTTAAAGAACAAAAGAAAAAAAAATCTCTACCGTTAGCTTGACATATATTAGTAATTTAAGAAGAGGAGTCATGATTTCCTCCTATCGCCCTTTAGAATCAGTGGAGAAGATCAATACTTCATAAGACGGTGGAAAAAGAGTTGAAGATCAAATAAAAATCTCGAGCACAAACAAAACAATAATGGCCACTAATAAGATTTGATACGTGTCCATAGTTTCGTTCTGCTCTTTCCACCATTGTTTTTATTCATGATATTTTGGGACCCCGAATGTCCTCAAAATCTAAACCAAATGTCAATTCAATTAAAACCAAACTGGCAGCTAATTGATGGAATTTCACTCCTTGGAGTTATCTAATAACAACATTGTTATTAATATTTTTTTTTTCTTTCAATTTTTTTTGGGTAGGGGATAGATTCAACAACATAGACATCTTGGATTCTTACTTTATTCAAAATTACTACCACCCTTTTGTATTTAATTGGACCCTAGGGTGACTTAATGTTCATACAAAGATGATCACTACAGACTTTATATACACTATCTACCTCTTAGAAAAGGGTATTTTGACAGTAATAAAGATAGTGGATTTTTCACAGGGACCATCTTTAGCATCCACCACTTGCGGGTTCGATAGAACTCAGCAGCCCGTTGCCCCTCAGTTGCATGCAGTGATCCTCAGCATCGGCTTGAGAACAAATAATTACAACAGACAACCCATTGTAGTGTGCTTCTTGCATGATGTTAACGGCATTGTCAAGAGTCATCCCGGGTATAACCTTCATCAACACTTGGACAACATATTCCCGTTTGTTAAAGTTGTCGTTGTGCAGTATCACCCGATAAGGAGGAGTTATTTTCCTTTTTTTCCTGAACAAGGTAAACAGCAAACATTATCAAAGGCAATGTTTCCTAATGCCCTTTCATTTTGATTCTCTATACTAAAAAAAAAACATTCTCAGCTTGCGCCAATGCATCAAGATGAGACTGCACCACAATTCTAGAAAAATTCAACTTGGTGAAAAGAGGGATTCGAGCACTATGTTAAAAATTTCAACTCGAGCCAGCAAAATACGCAAAATGGATATTGGGCAGGAAATCAATAATTCTCACAACTAAGGTAAAAAATGGTCACTACCCAGCACTAGTCGGTCTTTCAAAATAAGGATCCTGGTAGGGATGTTTTAGACATGTCCCTATCCTTTAATTGTACAAAGTAATTGATTTCGAGACCTGTACCCTGGTGGGGATGTATGTTCAAGAATTCAACAATCACACCAGGCAATGGCTATATCTAAAACTAGCATGTTTATATCAATAACTATAAAGTATGATTTCCTACAGCTAATCAGATATGTGAAAAAACGATCTCAAGAGAATAAATGTACTCAGCTAATTTATGAGCGAAAATAAAAAGACTTAACGACAGACAAATTGCCGCATACTGTTTCCTCATGGAACATTAAAAAAGTAAAAAATGTAGGCATATATATACTACCTCAAATCAAACTCGGATTCACGACCAGGAGCAGTTATAACTGGCCTCTCCAAAAGCCCTCCACCTTTACCCGGTGCTGCTGCTGATACTGTCATGAGAATGCCACGGTTGATGCACGATCCTCTGCAAAGAGAGTGTTTGTCCCCTGCTGCACATCACCATCACTGTCATCATGACTTATAATCACTCCAACATTAACAACATGCTTGCAAATTAACCCAAAAAAAAAATAAATGAATTAAATTTAAGTTCCAATGAGCATATTCAGAGTTCAGTATCCAGAAAAGTAAAAAGAAAAGGAGACTAATAATTTTATTTTTACCCAATTGGATTCCATGAAATTCCAAACATTCAAAACCCTAAAAAACAACCAAAGAAAAAAGAAAAATTTACATGAAATTGCGACAAGAAGTTACAACCTTTCCTATAAATTGAGGCACACGTCATCAATCTCTTCAATTTGGTAGTTAAATAATCAAATCAAAATCAATGAAATTTCTCCGCAATAAATCCTATGCATTAAAAAAAAAATATATATGTAGAATTTACAGATAAATTTGAGACGGTCGGATGAATCAGATATCCGAAAATAGAGGAAAAAAATGGAACCTGGTTTGGAATTGAAGACGGTGTGGGGTGACAGAGGGAGTCTCCCACTCCCACAAATTGCAGTCTCCATTTCTCCCTCTCTCTCTCTCCCTCTCTCTCTATAGACTATAGAAATACAAAGATGAAAATTATGTGAACGAGTGGCTCAGGGTGGAGGCATTCATATGAAAAGACGTCGTTTTCGATCCACAGCTTGAGAGCTGTGATAGTTCCTTAAACGACGCGTTTTGCTGCATCGCCTCTCCTTTTTTTCTTCAATTTATATTTTCTTTAAAGCAAAAATCGTTTTCCAAAGTTGTTGTTGTTGTTTTTTTTTTTTTTTTTTACTTTTTTTGTTGGGTCAAATATGTGATTGTGGAAATTAGGGTTTCAACGGCTGGCAAGTTCGGATTGGATTGGATGGGGTTCGGATAAGGTCGTTTTTCTTTGTAAATGAAAAATTAATTTTTTTGTTTTTTTTTAAAAAAAATTCAATATTTAAAAATGAAAAAAAATTAAAAATATCAATGTTTTTAGTATTTTTGGATTGTATTTTAAAAAATTAATTATAAATATATATATTTAGAATTAAAAATTAATTTATATAATCAAAAAATATATTTTATCTCTAAAAAAAGGTATGAGCAGGGCTAAGGTTTTGTATACCTAACCCGACCCAAAAATTAAAATTCTGCTCTCGGGTAGGACGGGCCTCATATTTTTCTGACACCCCTATGTGGAACATGAATTTATTGATTTTTTTTTTGAAAAATTGATTGACATTTTTAACTCATGCATAAAGTCAATTACACATACATAATGTTTACATAAATATTTAAAAAATGAGTGGCTAAATTTTAAATTAATTTTAGATTTGAGGCTCAACACTAGACCCCGGCTGGCGGTTCGGTTCTGGTTCGGAACCGAACCGAACCGACCAGTTTCCGGTTCCACACTTAAGTGGAACCGGAACCTTGAACCGAACCCGAACCGACCGGTTCGGTTCCAAACCTTTTTTTTTTAATTTTGAAAATTATTTAGAATAAATGAGATAAATTTTATAAATCAAAAATTATTACATTGAAGAGCTTGAGCTTAAATTTTTAAAAATTTAAGTTGCCTACGTATCCTCCAAGGGTGAGAGGAATCAAAGCTCACGTAGTTCCATTACAATTTTAAGACATATCCCCTTTGTAAAATGTAAATTACAATTTTACAATTATCAATCATCATTATCAGTTGATCATTCGGCTCCGGTTCCGCTTGCACTTGTTGTTGCACTTGCATATGCATTATCGAACAAATCTTCAAAATCATCGAGGGCATCTTCTTGTTGTCTCAGATCAGCTCGAATCCAATCATCCACACAAGTTGTTGTTTCTAGAGTGCTTGGATGTAATGAAGATCACCTAGCTTCCAATATATTACCTCTCAAGCTGAAGGCTTGCTCAACCACAACGGTGGAAATATGTGTTGTCAATATCTCTTTAGCAATAATTGATAAAACATTATATATATTTTGATACCGGTTCCACTATTCAAGGATTTTAAAATTTTTACTGCATAAACTTTCATTAGAAAACTCAAATTTGTAGATAAATAATTATCTAATTCAGGGTTATTAGTTGTCGTATCCCTAGCTTTTTTATTTCGTTGCAATAACCAATGATCCCCTGCGCTAAGTCTTGTTTGAATTACCGGTTCGCTACTACTAGATTCACCTAATGTTCCTAAGTTATATCTTACAATATAATCATTAAATAAAACAATTAAATCATTTCTTAATTTCGTCATTAATCTTGTAATATCAATTTAATCTAATATTCCTAAATAACCATAATAAGCTTGTAAATCACCATTCAAACCTTCTAATTTAAATCTAGGATAAAAAACAGCAGCAATAAGATAAAGTAAATGAATTTCTTTAAAATAATTCAAACATTTTACCTTCATAACAGTAATGTCTTCTAACAAAACAATATCATTAGGATCGCTACTGTCAACATGCTCATCGAGAGTGCCAACAATATTTAAACTCTCAAGAAGAAATAAATGTGCTGTAGGATAATAAACACCGCTAAAAACTAAAGTAGCATCATTAAAAACTCTTAAAAATATCTAAATTTTTTTCACAAATATCCCATTGACTAGGATAAAGTGTGATATTTTGAACATGTTAAAAAAAAAACTACATAATGCGTCTTTGTATTAAAATGCTTGACATAATAGAAAATAAGTTGAATTCCAACGTGTTGGAACATCTCTTGAAAATTTAATCGGTTTAATACCATTTATTTTACAAAACTTCGTCCATTCTCTCCTAACTTGAGAATATGACCAAATACAGTTAAGTGCCATTTTAATTGGATCAAGGAAATGTGATAATAATTTTAGACCGTCTTGCACACATAAGTTAAGGACATGACATGTACAACGAATATGAAAAAATCGACCCCCTAAATTTGGTTGACATATTTCTTTTAAATCATTGATGGATGCAGTATTTGCAGATGCATTATCAAATCCAATTGTTCAAATTTTTTCTCCTAAACCATATTCATCAAAAATTACCTTCATCATTCTACAAATATTATGTGCAGTATGTTGGTCATCAAAAACTCTAAATGCAATAAGTCGTTTTTGCGTGGTAAATGATGCATCAATCCAATGACAAGTCACACCCATGTATGAGTGTGTTTGCCAATGGTCACTCCAAATATCAGAACATATAGAAATACGACATTTCATCTCTTTAAATAATTCATTTAAAATAATTTTACCATCTTATATAATTTGAAAATATGACATTTTGTTGTGTTTCGAGTCATTCTACATGCAGAAGGGTTTAAAGCATTATGCACGTAATTAGTAAAATGAAGTTTTTCACCAAAGCTTAAAGAAAGATGTGCCATACAAGTTAATTTCGTAAATTCTTCTCTATTTTTTTCATCAGAATATTTAAATAAATCTAAAGCACTCGTACCTCTACTAGATGATGCGTACCTGACCATTTGAGTTTGCGTCGTATCAATTCCAAGTTCAATCGGATGATGTCTTTCCAGGTGCTTGATCATATTGCCGTATCCACCAGAAAATTTGTAGATAACCCCACAATAGTTGCAAATTGCTCGTTGTGTATTATCTTCTAGGCGTTCCAAACGAAAATGAATTTTGAAAACATCTGAGGAACGAGCCTTAACTTCTCTTCTCCGTGATTCTGCACCGACACTAGGGCCGCTCTCTTGGGTTGACATATTTGACATTATGTTCTCAGATGAGCTTGCCATTTTTCGTTTGAGAAATTAGGAAGAAAAATAAGAAAATTGACTAATTACGAATGATAATAACTAATTGAATTTAGATTGAGAATAAGATTTTAAGAGAATTGTATTGAAGTGAGATTGAGAATAAGAGAATTATAGAAAATGAGAGAGTTGAGAATTTGGTGTGTTGAAATAATGAAAAATGAATCCTATTTATAGAGTTTTAGAATTTCTTTGATATCAAAAATGCCCCTAAATATAACCGTTTTATTACCGTTATTAGGGATATATTAGTAATTTATATTTTAATTTATAATTTAACCCTACGGTTCCAACCGGAATCGAACGGTTCCGGTTGGAACCGTCGAACCGGTGGAATCGTACGGTTCCACCGGTTCGAGTTGGGGTCGAACCCCAACCGAACCGGTCGCCAACGATTCCTTTTCCGAACCGGTCGCCAACGGTTCCGGTTCCGAACCGGAACCATGGCCGGGTCTACTCAACACTACAAAGGAACACAACACGTATGGGCCTGTGAGCTTCAATCTTTTTTTCAAGTATAAAACATCTCAAATATGTCTTTGAACCCTCGTATTTTTTTCCTTTTCGCTGAGTCTGTCACCGACCACAGCTTTTGTGGTCGGCAGCATGACCTTTTCATCCTCTTTCCCCTTATGTGGTAGCTGTGTGTTCCCCAATTTTTTTTTAGTAGTGTAGCGTTCAGGATCTTACATTGAGGTCATGAGTTCGAATATAGAAATTATATTTTTTTATAAGAACCTGAGACAGCCGGAAATTTTACATGCTCCGCTTAAGTCTGGAAGGAGTGATTTGACGGTGTAATTCCAATGATTTCAAAAAAAAAAGTATTCCCCATTTTTTGTTCTGGTGATGATGGTTAAATCCGAACCAGATCTTTTTTTTATCTATGTTGACGGCTGATTTTCGTCCCATGGACTGTTTCGGGATAACTCTCCCGAGACAACCTTCCTTCAACCTTGAATTTGTTTGGTTATGGGGAGACCAAAAACAAACTTAGTAAAAGGTAAAAGAAAACGTAAAGGTTGAAAAAAGAGTTTTAACGTGGTTCGGCGGAGTGGATCCAGCCTACGTCCACAGGCACAAAACGATGAATGTTGTTTTATTGCCAAAACTGACTCGACCGACCTGTTTTGAACAAGGTTTGAATGTGGCCGAGCAGTTGAAAGAGTGTTACAATTGGTGTTCTTTTTCTTTCTTTACAAGTTTTTTACGTCTAAAAGACTCAACCCCTACAAATGAATCTACCCTTTCTTTATATACTCGGGAAATATACAATGTTCCTATAATTTTATAACGTTTCCCGCGCGGTCACCGACTGATTGACGGGCTCTCTGCCCCAAGACTGTCTTCGTCGAAAGTAAGCCTACTGCCTGACGGCCTGTCACATCACTCTGCTTTCTCCACTGCCACACGCAAAAATAATTGTGACAGCATGTAAAATGTTTTCGGGAAATGACACGTGTCGAAGGAAAGATCCAGCCCTTCTGATCTTCTGTCGGTCTTCAGGAGGTCGGCCAAGTGACTTGTTGAACTTCTCAAATTGTTTCCATCTTGAGTTGAAATAGCCGAGCTCATCAATCTGCTCAATGGGAGCAAGATATAACCAAACCGAGCCTACGACCAAAAGTGGTCGGCCATAGCTCTGAGGTGGTCGGTTTCCGATACCGTGTCATGCTACATCATCTGGCCGGTCATTCCCAATAATCTGGAGTGATACACCTCCTCGGACCTCTTTTCCTATGGATGAGGTGAATTACCCTTTCTGCCCTTACCGATTTGTGCAAAAGACTTAGCCGCAGAAATCCCCATCAACATCTGTCCCCTAGTTCTCGGTTCCAACGAGTGTATGAGTTGGTGCCGGGAACTACAAAAAATCTGAAGTGAGCCGATCGATTAACCGGTGGCCCGTCCAGAAATAAAACAGAGGACTTCCTCGAGCTTCTTCCAAAACTTCCTCGGTCACCTTCATATGTTCGGTCGGAGAATGTTGATGCTTTTTCCAACTGCCTCCCCAACCAAGCCAAATTCCTTTTTTACCCCAACGATAGGAGCCCCTCGAAAATTGTAAGCCATCATATCCTCATTAATGCCCATCAAATCAACTTTAGGGTTTTACCCGAGTGTGCCACTTGTCAAAAACTTATGATTTTCCCGCCAAAAACTAAAATCAACCGGCCGTTCCCGAGGTAGCCAAAGGGCCTTTCAATCCCAGCCGCTTATTCCAAACTGATCAGATGGAGCCCAAAGACGACACGCGGCGCACATCCGAAAATTATCCCGATCCAACGGCCATAAACACTCCGTGCTGATTATAAAATAGAAGAGCAAATCTCTTTTCTTCTATTTACGAAAACCCACAACTCTCAAACTGCAGAAGCTACTTTGCTCGTGAGACCAGCATACTTTCAACCGTTCAGACCAACTGTCGACTCTTCTTTCCAACCCAAGTAAGTTTTCGCCCGACCATCTCTCTTTACTTGTGGTATTGACCATTGCTGTTTGGCATTCTCTGATTTTCTTCTTACTGTTGCCCGTTCTTTTGAATCTTCTGGCATGCTCATCTCTTCATTCTGTGATGTGACTCTTATTTCTGATTGGGTGTGAGATGTTATGTACTTGTGTTCCATGGTCGTAAGATAGGTGCTGGGGTATAATGCATGTGTTTCGGGTTTTTGGTTTTTACGTTTGGTTGTATGTGTTTAGGGAAAGACTTGTTGTTTGTGGCTGTTGTTAGGGCATTTAGAGACTGTAGACTCATGTCCCCGACAGTTATACCAGTTATCAAACTCGTGATACCTCATTCTGACCATTGACATTTTATACTTCTTGGCGACCGTTAGGCATGTCTGATGCTGAATCCTATTCGGCCAAACCTGTAGAAAATCAACCTCCTCATGTTGTAGAATCTTCCTCAGGCTCGAAGACACCGAGCGTAGAGGATTTGGATACTAGCCCTACCCCTTCTGAAATAAAGAATGACTCTTATCACCAAAGAATCCCCCGGAGAGACCCTGAGCCTGGAGATCTAGGAAGCTCGGCCTTGGACATGAATCGACCTTTAACTATTACTGGAGAAGATTTGTGTACGCTTCGGGAGCAGTACGAAATCCCTATTGACATAGCTCTGGATGTTCTTGGCTCGTGTGATCGTGCGAGCCAACCCGACGAGGGTTCGGTCGCTCTCATCCATTCATTCTTAGAGTGCGGTCTTCGGTTGAATATCCAACCATACTTCGCGGGGATGCTGGCCAGGATGGAGATCGCCCATTGCCAACTAAATCTAAATAGATTGAGAATTTTGGCCGGCCTGCATGTGATCTGGTACCGAGCAAGCTTCGGGGAACCGTCTTTTGAGGAGTTGAAGAGACTCTACCAATTGAAGGCTGTGGAACACATGAACTGGACGACGCACGCTGTCCTGGGCTCGCGGCCCGGTCGGGAGTACGGAGTAGCCACATGGGACTAAACCGGAGAATAATGGAGTCGCCACCCGATGTGAACCAGGAAAATGAGATTTAAGGCCGCACTCACCCCTCGCAAGGGAAGACCTCAAACCGTTGGGTTCGGAATGGTCCCTTACTCATGCCACTTGTAATGAAAGGATTTATGTAATAATTTAATCTGGCTTAAGTAGCACTTATTTCCAAGAGTATCATGCTTCTAAATTCACATGTACAAAATAAAACTTACACATATATTTCACATCTAAGATTGCATGCTTGGAAGTACATCAAAGGAGTGACAAACATACAACTTCATTGGCATATTATATTCAAGAAAACACAAGCACACATACTAACCACACAAGCACACATGTGAGCACATTCTCAAGTGGTACGTGGAATTGTATCCCAAGTACAGACCGCACTACCGTTCATTCGGATTCGGCTACGGAATTTACGTCTGGGTTTCCATCCGATATACCACAAGAAATAATACTCAAATGTTATCATGACATAGGTATATGAATTGTAATACATTAAACACATTGTATTCATACATGTGGGGATAGCTACTAGGAAAACTATGTATGAAATCTGATGAAAATGACTCAGTTCAGTGGGTGCGCGTAGCGTTTGAAAACGCGTTCGAACGGTAAGCAGAAGGTTCGCGTTCGTGTAGCGTTCGAGAACGCGTTCGAACGGAACCAGACCTGATGCATGATAAGACTAAGAAAGTGCGTGTGCGTTCACGTAGCGTTCAAGAACGCGTTCGAACGAACCAGACCTGATGCATTATGAGACTAAGAAAGTGCGTGTGCGTTCGCATAGCGTTCGAGAACGTGTTCGAACGGTAAACAGAAGGTTCGCGTTCATGCAGCGTTCGAGAACGCGTTCGAACGGAACCAGACCTGATGCATGCAACACAAAGAATAAAGACAACAATGTCAAGCTCAGTATGTCCGATTAAACGTATCTTGCATTCAACCGAACACACATCCACCGGCGCGGCGAAACATCATGGTAAAGGGCTTTAACCCCTCCCCGTAGGGGATCTTTCATTCCACTTACTAAGCCCATACACTCGATTGAATCATGCATACATAGAATTAAAAGCAATAATATCAAACTTAGTATGCCCGATTGAACGTATCTTGCATTCAACCGAACACACATCAATCGGCGCGACAAAGCATCGTGGTAAAGGGCTTTAACCCATCCCCATAGGGGATCTTTCATTGCACTTACTAAGCCCATGCGCTCGATTGAATCATGCATACAACGAATTAAAAGCAATAATATCAAACTTAGTATGCCCGATTGAACGTATCTTGCATTCAACCGAACACACATCAACCGGCGCGGCAAAGCATCGTGGTAAAGGGCTTTAACCCCTCCCCGTAGGGGATCTTTCATTCCACTTACTAAGCCCATGCGCTCGATTGGATCATGCATAAATAAGCAACATGCAGAATTCAAGTGACGAAAAAATAAATAAACCAAAGCATCACAAAACAAAAGAGGGTGCCGTTTACTCAAGCGGTACGTGGAGTTGTATCCCAAGTACATACCGCACTACCGTCCATTCGGATTCGATTACGGAATTTACGTCTGGGTTTCCATCCTATATACCGCAAGAGACGACACTCTTTCATTCATCCAATACCCACAACACGCATCATACACACACAAGATTCAACAAATAATTAAATTACAGTCAAAATAAATAAAAAAAATCAAATAAAGATGAGTGTGGAAAGTACCCTCAGGTCTAACCTTTTTTCAACTTTCGGGCTTGCGTTTCACAGACGTCGGAAATGGTACAGCTCCTCAACTTCTCCGGTTCACTGGTTTAGCGTCCTAGCTCACTGTTTTGCTGTTTTGCTTGTCGTTCGGTCTCCGTTCTGCTGCTGTTCGGTCTCCGTTCTGCTGCTGTTCGGTCTCCGTTCTGCTGCTGTTCGGTCTCTGCTTTGCTACTCACTGTTCAGGTCACCTGTTTTGACGTTTCAACGAACTGTTTCGAGTGTTTTTTATGGTTATTTCAAGGGTTATAAGTGTAGTTTATGTTACTGTTTTAAGGGATTTTAGGGACTGTTTTGGGAGTGGTTTGGGCTGATGTCCATGCGTGTTTCAAGGCTGTTTGGGGTGCGTTTGGGCTGCTGTTTGGAGGTATATTTTTGATGATGGAGGGCTGCTGTATGGGGGAGATTTTCGGTTATGGAGTGGAGGAGATGAAGGGGATTGTTTATGTTCTTCTTGTGCTATTTCCGTGAGTGGCTAAGGTTCTTTGTGTTGTGATTTTTGTGTGAGTTATATGTATGAGCTAGAGGATGCATGTCTTGGTTAGGGGTTGTTTATATAGAGAAGGGCTAGGGTTCTACCTTGTCTCACAAGGAATGGATTTTGACATTAAAGAGAGATATGATGGTGTTAGACAAGGAAAACAAGGGATTTGATGGAGGACAAAATATTTTAAATTAGGAAGTTGAATATTAATTTGTGTTGGTTTAGGAATACAATATTTTTTAATTGGTTAGGATTGATTTAATTAGGCATAACATTTGTTAAGGTTGGAATATAATATATTTGATTTATCTTTATTAGGCATGCAATTTCTTTAATTGTGTAAGTATTTTTATTATTTGGTAGGTGATTATTTAGATTTATTTGTTTTATTTAATTTGGTATATGGCTTAATTAATTATTTTATTTATTACAGATCTAATTAACATTAACTTAATATTTAATTTAATTTGGGTGTGTTTTAAGTGGGCTTAGGCGTGTGGGCCAAGGCTTGGGCGAATTGGGCTTAATGTGAGGCTAGCAGCAAAACCAGAAATACCGATACCGTTCGAACGCCAATTCGAACGCGACACGAACGTCCGCAATCTGTCTGACGTTCGAACGAAGTAACGAACGCAGCACTAACGAAGACATTGAACTTGCGAAATGAATCTGATGACGTACTTATTCTGAATTTCTCCTTCCGACGTCCGTTTACCGCGGCTTCCGTGACTTAAAAGGTAGTGCCTCCAACTGAGACTCATCATCGGGTTTCACATGCAAAAATGCAATGCCTACAAAGGCCAACCCAAAAACATACCACGTTTGGTATTACTTCTCTTCATATCCCGACGTCCCCGCCCTCATCAAAGACCTTCCCCAAATAGGGATGGCAATTTCCAGATCCGGACACGGATCCGTACGGGTCCGGATCCGGATCCGTAAGTAATTCGGCGGACCCGGGTCCGGATATGGACCCGATTAAGCACTTTCGGGTCCGAACCCGGGTATACTTGGAATGGACCCGGGTATATCCGGATCGGACCCGGATCCGTAACTTTTTTTTGGCAATGGGTGTGTTTCGGAAAAATAAATAGTATGCACACTTGCCTTTAAAATGCTTATTCCTGGACCTCTTCTGTATTGCTCTTAATAAAGATAAATCAGTCGCCGACTTCACCAATGCCAGTGCCCCTGCCACGTTCTGGCGCCGTCAGTTACGTGTGTCCGAACAAGTTGATTCTGTGCTCTTTTCTTGCTGATTCGTGCGTGTCCAGTCAAAGAAACATAGACTGATTCTATTTCTTTGGTCTTTAAGCCCTTCAGTTATGTTTTCAGTCAAATTATGCTCGCATATTCTCTTTTCTGGGAATAGCTCGTTACAATCTTGGAATTTTCCTTTTCATTTGGAGAAGTATGGAACCAAAATAGCTGCAAATTTTTTGTTGGTGGTAGAATTTAGTCGAAGGCTTTTCTTCACAGAAGAGGTCTTCTTCTGGATGGTAATTCTTTGTCTTGTATATTATGCAATAACTGTGTTGAGTCGGCTAATCATCTTTTTTTTTTTAATTATACCGGGTCCCGGGTACCCGGTCCGGAATTATCCGGACCCACATCCGGACCCGTATAATGCGAGTCTTTCTAAAACAAGACCGGATCCGTAATTTTTTTTAGCGGATCCGGGTCTAACCGGACCGGGTCTCCCAGTCCATGCGGACCCGGGCCGGATCCGGGTCTGCTTGTCATCCCTATCCCAAAACCAATAAAAACTTCAAAGACCCCTGGTTCTGGGCTACATGCGACTGGGGACGTACCTTGCTCGCATGCCCGGAGATGACTGAAGTCCTTGATGTCTTCAGAGCGGGAGGTCAGGACCCGATGTCTCAATTTCTCTTTCTTTTTCAACTTTCATGCCGAAATACTAACTCTCTAACCATTCTCAGCCTGCTGGAGGGATCCTCCCAAGGTTACCCGTGTGGTCCAGGCTAGGATCAAGGTGGCTCGGAGCTACGCCTACCACTGGAGGAGGGTAGTCAATGACTCTACCTTCTTGGAGTCGAGGCTCGTTCAGAGCGCACCTCCACAGGTCCCGAGACGTTTAGGTAGGTTCTTACTGACTTCATGACTATTCTCCTGGCTTGCTTGACACGTGAATGACTTGAATTCTTCTGAATTCCGAACTGACCATGCTCTATGCCTTGTATTCTGCAGGAATGTTAAAGCGGCCAAAATACTTGGAGCAGTTGGCTGGTGCATCGAAGAAGACCGGTCCAGTCAAAGCCGGGTCTTCTCGGAAACAGCCAACAGTTGACGAGGCCAAAAGGAAGGCCAAATAGGTGGCCCAGTCGTCTGCTGAAGTCTCAATTTCCCCATCTAGGGTGCTCCCAGGGACCACAACCCGACTTTCTAGTCCTCCAAGGCCTGTCAGCAAATGAAGACGCCTGATCGGGGCGGGAGAGGCCGATCCGGTGGAAGATGAAGAGGAAGAACAGTCACTAGCCAGGAGGCTGGCTACTCGGAGAGAAAGAAGAACCGCAGAGGCCTCCTCCAAAAAGGGAAAAGGCATCGCGGTACTTGGGTTGGACGACCTTAGTGAAAAAATCCGAGAAGCCACTACCCATCTTGTGTCGGCATTCAATGAACTGGCCGACGCGATTCCTGTGGAGGAGATCCCAAAATTCGAAGATCTTTCTCCCGAGGACATGGTGATGGAGTTCTGTTCCCAGATGGCCAAGGTAACAAACTTCCCGTTCCCGTTCTGTATTTTTACTTGGCTGCTGTTCTGACTTTTTCCCTTTCTTGCTCGCAGGGAAATTATCTTATGGAAAAAAATAAGGATCTACTCATCAGTCTTTTATCCGAGGGAGGTCAGACGCAGAGGCTTCAGAGCCAGATTACCGAGCAGGAGGCCATATTGGCAAAAAACGCGGAAACAATAAAAGCCTTGGAGGAGACTGCGGCCGAGGCCATTTCACTGAATGAATCCATCCGCAAGGCTTTTTCTATGGTCAGGGAAAATGCGGAGACAACCAAGAAGGATTTAGAGGCAGCCAGAGCAGAAAATAATCACTTGAGGTGGGAGGCGTCGAACGCCGAGTCCAGAATCAAGAAGTTAACTGAGGAGAGGGACCGGGCTCGGGAGGAGCAGAGGAAAAAAGAAACAGAGCTGGAGGGTGAGTGGGATGCCATCAGACTTGAATGGGTCGGCGACTGCACCGAGATCATCTCGTTGGTGATGCCTAACTTAGATATGGGGCCATCCATGCGGTCATCCGATTATGCAAATGAGAGCTCTCAATGAAGAGTTCCAAGAATGCTTCCTTCTCATTCAGAAGACGCCCAAGATCATGAGCCTATTTCAGCCGTACCAATGTCTTCGGCCCTTGAAGAAGAGAATCGATGTGACGAGTCATCTGTGCCCCTGAATGCCGAACCTGCTCGCTGTGATTTCTCGTTAAAGAAGCCCCTGTAGATGAGCCGACCTGCTCAGCTGCATTCTCGTTTGTTTGAAACGAAGAGTGCTGCCTGCGCGGGCTGATCAGTAAATGGTGACCCGAACGGGGCCCATGTGAACAATATACTTTTGTTTTGTAACGATAATCATAACTTCTTTTGTACTTCTCAAATACTTATGTTCTGCCCTTTTATTTAGTTTATTTCGGTTCAATTTTTGTCTGCCCTTCTACCTCTCGTGTGATCTGGCATTTCGGCTTCAAATTTTGAGTCTGACTCCGAGATAAAATCTGTCCCCGATGTCCGAGATCAAAGCACTGGCCACGGTGTGAGTAACCCGACCCCGAGTGAGAAGAAACATTTGGCTATGTGGGGATGGTTGCGTCCCCCAGACCAAAGAAACAGGCTCGGTGGGATTCACCCCAAACCCGATGCTAGCAACAGAAAACAGGCTCGTGGGTACTGTTATCCGTGGGATGAACTGCTTATGTCATCATGACTCACATCGTGAAATGAGGTGGACGTGTTGTTGGTTCAACACAACTCTGAGCTAGAGAAGAACACTTGGCACTGGGGGAGTGTTACGTCCCTAGGCCAATGAAATAGACTCGATGGGATTCACCCAACTTGAGCTAGGAAGAACACTTGGCTCTAAGGGAATATTACATCCCCAGGCCAATGAAACAGACTCGATGAGATTCACCCCAACCCCGAGCTGATGGAGCAGAGCATCAGCGGAATGAATCTAGCCCCGAGCGGGTGGAACTTAACAGACACGGCGGAACGAATTCGGCCCCGAGCTGGTGGAACATTTGCATCGGTGGAACGAATCCAGCCCCGAGTGGGTGGAACATAGCAGATTTGGCGGAACGAATCCAGCCTCGAACTGGTGGAACATAATACAATCTCGGTGGAACGAATCTGACCCCGAGCTAAATGAACAAGATAGTCTCGACGGAACGAATCCAGCCCTGAGCCGGTGGAACATAATAGTCTCGGCAGAACGAATCCGGCCCCCGAGCTTGTGGAACATTTGAGACTTACATGAGGGAAGATTTTCAACCTCTGAGGCTTTGCGGGTCCTGGCGCGGGCGTCCCCTTGCCAGGCCACCGAAAATCAAAAAATCGGAACAAAGTAAAGTTAATAATGATAAAAAAGGGAGGTGACTTGGCACATACCCCATGCAAAAATCATAAGCAAAAATAACAACTCGGATGCCCCGAGGCAGCGTCCTGCCTGATGCCTCCAAAACATAATTCTGAACCTTACAATTCAGTATCCCGGATAACCATGCTACAGATACGCCGATCCGGGCGGTCAGGAAAATCCCCACGGGGGCATGGACACCCCGTGTATGCCTCCCCGGGTGGTTCTCAACGGGACTCACCAGCCGACTCGTAGGGGTAGAAACCTCCATAGGTCCGGTTTACCCGAGACTTCTGTAATCAAGGGCGTCATTCAGCCAAACCCAAGCCAGATGGTCTGATGGTACTCGAGGGACTCACCGGCCGACTCATAGGGGGAGAAACGTCTCTAGGTCCGGTTTACCCGTGACTCCTGTAATCAAGGGTGTCATTCGGCCAAACCCAAGCCATGTGGTCTGATGGTACTCGACGGGACTCACCAGCCGACTCGTAGGGGGAGAAACGTCCATAGGTCCGGTTTACCTGAGACTCATGTAATCAAAGGCGCCATTCGGCCAAACCCAAGCCAGATGGTCTGATGGTACTCGACGGGACTCACCAGCCGACTCGTATGGGGAGAAACGTCTCTAAGTCCGATTTACCCGAGACTCCTGTAATCAAGGGCGCCATTCGGCCAAACCCAGGCCAGGTGGTCTGATGGTACTCGACGGGACTCACCAGCCGACTCGTAGGTGGAGAAACGTCTATAGGTCCGGTTTACCCGAGACTCCTATAATCAATGGCGCCATTCGGCCAAACCCAAGCCATGTGGTCTGATGGTACTCGACGAGACTCACCAGCCGACTCGTAGGGGGAGAAATGTCTCTAGGTCCGGTTTACCCGAGACTCCTGTAATCAAGGGCGCCATTCGGCCAAACCCAAGCCATGTGGTCTGATGGTACTCGACGGGACTCACCACCGACTCGTAGGGGGAGAAACGTCCATAAGTCCGGTTTACCCGAGACTCCTCAAATATGCGAGCCATGAGGTAGTAACGCTCTGGCCTCAGGGGTTTGATAATGACACTCGGGAATGGTGTGCCACGAGGGGTTCACGCGTTTCCCACATGCGTCTCATCCCTTGATATGCTCTGGATCCTCAAATGTGAAAGGAACTAAGTCGGAACACTTCCACCCGGGGGTTTGATAATGACACCCGGGATTGACGTGCCACGGGCTTGGTGCCCTTCCCAGTTACCGGTCACCCCTTCTCATCGAGCACATCCCAAGAATATTGAAAACAACTTTCGCCTTCATTTAACAAACGAGTAAAATGAGACAAGTTTCTTAAAGAAAAAGAGAGTTTTATTCATATTCATAGGACCTGCTGCCCTTCTTACAACTCTTTGCGGGACATTTTAAGAGAGGATTTTACAATGCTTCATTCTGGTTCTTGCTTTGCAGTCCGACCACGTCTTCTAGTCTGAGCTTGACTCCGAGAACCCCCGATGCATATGACATAGTTGTAAACTTCACACTCAGGCTGGTTCTCGAGCCTCGGCTTCTTTAAATCTGTCTGGTATGATCATGCTTCCAGAATATGCCGACAAGGTTCCCCAACACCGAGCTCTCCATAGGCATCCTTTAACCATACAATTTCCCAGGATCTTGTATATCCCGAGAAAGTTTGAAAGCCTAGCCGAGGTCTTCAGTCTGTGTTTTTTGTGGTTTTTTTTTTCGGACTTTTTCTCTTTTCTTCTCATTCGGGTAAGACCACCACACTAATTGAGGTACTGGCCTGATGGACGTCCCCTTGCCCTTGGCTGACTAGTTCCCGACCGATCATTCTGTACAGGTAACCTGCGAAACTGAAGATTGGTAAGCTGAGCAGGCGTAACACCTTCCCACAGAGGAACTTGTTCAGCCGATGCCAACAGACGTCACCCATCCGCAATATTACATTCCATTCCACAACTCAACCCGGATGGGTGGTCGTTGGCTAACCCCTTTACATTCCATTCCACAACTCAAAAAAAGAAATGCTTTTGTTGTTATCATACATTTTTCATGCGAACCCATTCTTCCTCTCGTTCTGATATGCTTCTTTCCATTTCTTTCCCACTTCATTCATTCTGCTGTTGAACTATCCATCATCCTACAGTTTATACCTTCTACCATCGTCTTACTACACGAGCTGCTTCTTGTTCTTTCCCCACAGACGGCGCCAACTATTGACGGCTGATTTTTGTCCCAGGGGCTGTTTCGAGATAACTCCCCCGAGGCAACCTTCCTTCAACCTTGAATTTGTTTGGTTATGGGGAGACAAAAAACAAACTTAGTAAAATGTAAGAAAAACGTAAAGGTTGACAAAAGAGTTTTAACGTGGTTCGACGGAGGCACAAAACGATAGAGGTTATTTTATTGCCAAAACTGACTCGACCGACCTGTTTTGAACAAGGTTTGAACGTGGCCAAGCAGTTGAAAGAGTGTTATAAGTGGTGTTCTTTTCTTTATTTACAAATTTTTTACGTCTAAAAGACTCAACCCCTATAAATGAATCTACCATCTCTTTATATACTCGGGAAATATACACCGTTCCTCTAATTTTATGACGTTTCCCGCGCGGTCACCGACTGATTGACGGGCTCTCTGCTCCAAGACTGTCTTTGTCGAAAGTAAGCCTACTGCCTGACGGCCTATCACATCACTCTGCTTTCTCCACTGCCACACGCAAAAATAATGGTGACAGCCTATAAAGTGCTTTCGGGAAATGACACATGTCGAAGGAAAGATCCAGCCCTTCTGATCTTCTGTCGGTCTTCAGGAGGTCGGCCAAGTGACTTGTTGAACTTCTCAAATTGTTTCCATCTTGAGTTGAAATAGCCGAGCTCATCAATCTGCTCAATTGGAGCAGGATAGAACCGAACCGAGCCTACGACCAAAAGTGGTCGGCCATAGCTCTGAGGTAGTCGGTTTTCGATACCGTGTCATGCTACATCCTCTGGTCGGTCATGCCCAATAAACTGGAGCGATACACCTCCTCGGACCCCTTGTCCTCTGGATGAGGTGAATTACCCTTTCTGCCCTTACCGATATGTGCAAAAGACTTAGCCGCAGAAATCCTCATCAAACATCTATATTGATATTGGGTTTTATTTCATTTTTATGTTTTATGTATTGTAGGAAACATCAACTTATGGAAGATTTATGGCGCTGTTATTGAGAGATACTACTATAGACATGTAGATTAAAAGTTGTGGGGAATTGTGCTATATGTGTTCTCTAGTTGTCAGTAGGTTGTTAGTTGGTTATACACTGTATATGATTGATGTAAAGATACGTTGTTATATTCCACTCCGATTCGGATTTTGAATTCATACAATAGTATATGTGAGAGATTGAAGTCGATTCATAAAATCCTCCCGTTGTTTCGATAGTTTTAGATATATATCTGACTTCTGATCAATTATGATGAATATGTAATGTACTTAGTTTTGTTGTTAGGCTACTTCCTCATTAACTTGAGTTTAAGATTCATTAAGTATTGTTCTCAAGGGTCATGTATAAATGGTCTTTAAGTAATAAATATTTCATTAATCTTCTTTTTTTTTAGAGAGAGAAAGTTGACATTTTTTTGAAATATAAAATATATTATTTTAATTATAAAAAAATTAATATCCACAGGCCGTGTTTGGCACTAGACCGGCTAAGGTTCGGAACCAGAACCGAACCAATGGAACCGGACGGTTCCGAAACCGAACCGGAAACTGGCCGGTTCGGTAGGGTTCTTACCCAAACCGAACCGGTTGGAACCGACACGGTTCCAGCGGTTCCAACCGGAACCGTAAGGTTCCTATTGGAATCGTAAAGTTTAATCTCAATTTTTTAGTCAATTAATGTTTAAATCTCAATTTTTTCTTAAAAAAAAACTGAAGGAACCGGAACCGGAACCGAACGGTTCGGTTTCAGTTCCAGTTACGATTTCGGTTCCACTTAAGTGTGGAACCAAAAACCATACGGTTCGGTTCTGGTTCGGACCCGGAACCGAACCGTGGCCACCTCTATTTGGCACTACATGGCTTGTGGGCTAAAAATCTCCGACCAGCACGACCCTTGTATTTGTATCGTTTCCATATGAACACGTGCCGGACACACCGACATCTCGATATACATGTAACAAATAATATTGTGAGCTATTAAATAAGTTTTTAAAAAATTACATATGAAGAATGAACATAGATGTCTAAACTTTCATTATATTTTTTAAAGATAATTTTTGTTGACCTTCTCTGAATTCAATTTAGTTTGGTTTTTTTACACCTACTCATTAGCGATGTAGGCAAAAACCTTTCTCAAAATTTTAAAATAATACAAATTAATCATTTTGATGAAAAATGATAAGGGTAACTAACTAATTATCACATGATCCTATAAAATAATGATACATATTGTAAAATTTCTATACCAACTTTCTAAACTTAGCATTACTGATTTATTTTATACCCAAATTCAAAAAATTACAAGCGGTTCAGTTCCAAACCGCGAACCACATCGAAATCGAACTGGATTAGAACCGAAATTGAACTAGTCAATGATTCAGCGGATCCGAACCGAATCGGAACTGCTGAAGAATCGGTTCGATTCCGATTCTTCAAAATTTCCGAACCAAATCGCGAACTAAACTGAAACCGAGGATTGAACCGAATCGTGATCCGAATCGCAAGAATTGAACGAGAACTAAAATAATTCCTCGTGGATCGTGAGATTTTGACAACAAAATAATTCCTTTTTCAAATTTCAAATTTTTGTTTTTCTTTTCCAATGAAAATTGAACTAAAATACCCAAAAATTTAAAAAAGTTAAACTATGTCATCTAACCGTTCCGGAACAAGTTCCAGGATGATAAATGGTTCCGAAATCGGTTTTGGAACCATTTCGGAACCAGAACCGAAGGGAAACTGGAACTGGAACTGAACTGAACCAAACATTACACTATATGGTTTGATTTCGATTTCATCTTTGGCAAAACCGTGAACAGCCGGTTCAGTTCCGAAATCGAACCGTGGTCAGGGCTACATATATCTTAAAGTTTTGTGAATATAATAGGAATGGGTAATAAATATACATTACCATAAATAAATTCAAAAACCTAGCATCCCTTATTTGGATGTGAGATCTTACTCTTGATATTATATGGATAAAAGTAAACCTACCCAAACCCAAAAACTTAAGTTGGCAATTTTTAGTATAA